>JAYKQN010000001.1:24207500-24562500 GCA_036785175.1 Eupleurogrammus muticus | reverse complement strand
GACAGCACAGTTGGTCAGCGGTGACGACGACGGCTACTGCTACAGCATCGCCAGCACCGCGAGGCTACAGAGGGTTCGCTTAGCGTCGACCACCAGCAACCAGTGAGTTTTTTTTCTGCGCTAAGGCGCGAAGTGGCCACTTCGTTTAAGGTCTCCACGCTCGCAAGCTACACCACAGGCCTGCATCGCTCTGAACTAACACCTAATCTGGTTGGGTACCCTTTTTCTTTATGCGCGTGATATTACCTGCTCATTTTTTGTTTACGTTAGATAGCCTGCCGGCATTAGTAGGTATTTAGGAGCCGTTTTGAGTTGCTATATCCTTAAGAGTGAACTGTGTTGAAAAGAATTCAACTGTAATGTAAAGATAACAAAATTTGGTTTAACGTATTATATTTTATGTTTATGTATATATTTACAAATACTATTCAGTAAATAGTTGAACTTTACGTTTGGTGTCCATGTGAATGTTTATATTGAGTTTAAAGGGGAAATTGGGAGTGAATGTAACAGTGCCAAAAATCATATAGGACAGTTAATTCATATAAAGTAGCATGGGTAAAACATATGACATTGTATAAAACACAGTAGTTTATTTAAAATTCATTGGATAATACAAAAGTCACACTTTGAGAAATACTTTATTCCAACCAGTGCATTAGTTAACTATAGGGAGAGAGATCTCCCGACACTAATGGATTCGGGGAGCGCACTCCAATAAATAGCCTGACAGCTAGGGGGCGCTACATGTATATATGTATATATATTCATTTACTCTTATACACATATAGTCTTTACATGCACATGCATCCTATAAACATGTAATGGTGTGTTTTATGTTTATAGTAATAAAAGTGTGTTTTTCCTATAGCATGGGATTTTACAGTAAACATTCACATATCACTTATTCTTTAAAGAGGAGCACTGTTAAGGACTGTTTTAGTGTGTGTGTGTGTATGGAATGTAGTGTCCAACTTCACAGGAACAGGTGATGAAATACCACACCCCCGAGACAAGATAAGATGTGCCAGTGTGCTAACCTTGAACCACGGGAGAAGCAGCAAATAATTATGTTTTTACTTTATCTATTTACACCCCTACCCTTAGATACTATGTAACAAGGGACTACCCTTATCTCAATAGAAGAGTGAGCAGTGAGTGTTCAGAGTGGGTTGGAGATTGCAACTGTGCACTCTCTGTCTGTTCTCCTTGCAAGTAAAACGATCTGACTCTTTGTCTTTCTTCTTCTGTTTGTATGAATGCTTAGGTTGCTTGAACCTGACCGATTGAGTCAGGATAAGCAGCAACACATGGAGGTGTTAAAGGTGTAGAAGTAGAGCCAGGACAAATTTATGGCTGAGCAGCAACAACTTGGAGCAGCAACAAAGTCTGGATATTTAGAGACAGAGAGACACAAATCACTGAAATGCAAGTTTAGAAGACAAGTTTAGGAGTTAAAGATGGCTCATAGCCAAGATAAATTCATCACTGACCTCCAGGAAGTGAGAAACATAAATGCCTAAAGAGAAAGCTTAGATTTTATATAAAAAGTTCAAGATTGCTCAATAAATCGAGCCATGAATTTTCACCACTGACCTCCGGATGGAGAAACACAAACGTCTTACAAAGATTTCAGAAGCTTACATTTTTTAATGAAAAGTTCAAGATTGCTCTATAAAACAAGACACAATTTTTTCACCATTGAGGTCGGGCTAGCTTTTTGTCAATCATCACAACATGGCTTGTGGCTTTACCAATAAAGGTTTTTTCGGTCTGTTGCTTCATTGCCAAAAATGAACAAAAAAACAGTTAAAGTTAGAGTAAGAGGTCAGTACATGCCTTCTTGCACAAATCAAGTTTTAGGAATGGGTGACATTCTTTATATTTGTGGATGAATGGGGCCTTTCCATGGCTTGTCTCTGCGTTGACTTTTGTGCACAGAGGGATTTAGTTTGTTACCATAGAAGTCCAGATTTACAGCCTCTATGAAAAAACTACATTGGTTGTCTAAAATAGTTTTCTTTGCATGGTAGATGATGGTTCCGGTTCCTCTTGTTTTTTTTCATGAGGTGATGTTTCCTGAGCTGCACCCTCTCCAGCTCCATTAAAGTTGTTTTGTATCTTCAGATAAAAAAAGACATGATTCACATTATCACAATATGTTGATTTGATACATAGTTAAAAAAAATACATATATAATTAAATTATCTTACTCTTTAACTTGTTTCTGTGGTGTCTGGATGTTCTGTGTGACATATTGATATAGAAATAATGTTAGTTGTCCTGACATGACCTCTGAAGGGCTTATTTTGTGCTTTTTGAAAATATTTTGATGAGATCTCAGTAAAAATGAAAATGTTTTGGGAAGTAGGGCGAGGGAAAGCCTCGTCTCGGTTGCGGGTTGTGATGCAGCACCCAGCCTATTGAGGCCTGCTCTGCTCGGACTGACTGCTCTACAGTCCAGTGTCACAGTATTTTTTCATGAATATTATGTAATCTGTGGAGGCTTCAATACTTGATGCAATGTATGCTGATGTTTGCTGAGCTTTTCAGGGAATAAATTGATACATTATTCTAGCGAATCAATGTGTGAGCTGTGATCTTCGTGTGTATTCATTGATCGCCGATCATCCCCCGACTCTTAAGAAAAATTTCACAAAATATTTTGGCGTCACAAACATTTTTTCAAGGGGTGGGTGTGATAAGTGAACATTTTGTTGGTGTGTACAAAAGTGTGTACATAACATAAGATGTTTTGGAGGAAAAAGACAGTGAAAGCGAAGGATGAGGGCAAAAAGGCTGAGTTCATTCCCATCTGGGAACAGAGTGATTGGCAAGTGATGGCAGTGTGTTTGAGGGGAGGAGGAGGACATCCTAAACCATGGGATGGTGTTGTAGGAGAAGGCGATTCTACCATGGTGTCCGCCATACTGCAAGATATCCTGGTTGCACGTAAAACCCTGTTAGAGGGAGTACAACGGCATATGTGGGCTTGCGCTACGGCATGGCGAGTGAGCAGCGATAGCTTTGAAAAATTCCAGTTGCAAAAACTGGAAGAGAAACAACAGAAGTGTGAATTGGCGAGCAAGCGAGTGAGTCACTGTCGCAAGTGAGACTGCTTCAGTTGCAAGTGGAAAGATTACAAGCGCTAGCGGAGCGATCGGTAGAGCATGTATTTAAAATAAACAGGAGAAAGCGGCGCAAGACGAAGCGTAACACTGACTCGATGCAAGTGAGAGCTTATGTAACTAAAGTAGAAAGTTCTGATGTGCAGTGGGATCCAGATAATTGGGATGGAAATATCTGTGAGGATTCTGACAGATATGACAGTGAAGATGATCATGGGGAGTATGTGGATTGTGGTCTGAGATCACCGGTTTAGCAGGCTAAGCTGGTGGTAAATAGACATAGACAAGAGCGTTTTCTACGAGCTGGTGCATGAAGATGACGGAACATTGTTGTTGGACAGTGACGGACAGCCAATAATGAGAATGCAACAGCAACCGCCAAATATGGAAGAGTTTAGAAATGTGGAAGACTACTATCCGGAGGAGGTGATATATTTGTGCTGGCAGTTCAGGCAGAAACCTGGCGAGCCGCTAGATGTGTGGATTGGTTGCCTGTTAGAGGAGGGAGCTCAACAGGGTGAAATTGACAGAGAGGATGGTATGTTTTGCCGGGTTGTCAACTGATTCCAGGATTAACCGGGATATAGGGAGAATATCCGAAACAACCAAGAGCCAGAGGGATGAATGTTTTGGTTGCCTATGCTGAAGCAGCAAGAATGCAGTATCCCACTCACTCTGACTGGCCTCCATGTTGGATAAAACATGGCATATGCTAAAGGGGGAATTCAGTGGCTGCAGAGATTGTGTTTGAGAGATGTGTTAATGATCAGAGGAATTGGTGAACACAATAGAATGAATGTCCAGAAAACTGTGAGAGACATTTTAATTAAGACCGCGTCTCTGCAATATCGCTCCTTGGTTGGTAATGTTGGTATCACAAGAGCGATCGATGTGGAGGTATGAAGCACACTGGCGGAGTCGGGCTCTCTGGGGAGTAGGAGACTGCTTGCGCTCTGCCCAGGGAGCAGTCTGGTTACAGAGAACAGTGGGGTTCCCAACCACCAGGTTGCGGACCCAGGGGACGCGCAAGGTGTCCCTATGGTAAAACATGGAGGAGGCTCAGTAATGTTTCAGGGCTGCTTTGCTGCATCTGGTACAGGGTGTCTTGAATGTGTGCAAGGTAAAATGAAATCTTAAGACTATCAATGCATTCTGGAGAGAAATGTGCTGCCTAGTGTCAGAAAGCTTGGTCTCAGTCGCAGGTCATGGGTGTTCCAACAGGACAACAATCCAAAACATACAGCCAAAAACACTCAAGAATGGCTGAGAGAAAAGCGTTGGACTATTCTAAAGTGGCTTTCCATGAGCCCAGATCTAAATCCTATTGAACATCTGTGGAAGGAGCTGACATATGCCATTTGGAGAAGACATCCATCAAACCTGAGACAACTGGAGCAGTTTGCTCATGAGGAGTGGGCCAAAATACCTGTTGACAGCTGCAGAATGCTCATTGACAAATATAGAAATTGTTTAATTGCAGTGATTGCCTTAAAAGGTTGTGCAACAAAATATTAAGTAATGGGTACCATCATGTTTGTCCAGCCCTATTTTATTAGTTTGTTTTTTTAATAATTATGTTAATCAACAATCCAAAAGTAATGGATGATTTTGAATATTTAATTTTCAATAATTTTTTATTTATTGTTACTTTTGTAAGTTTCAAGTGATTTCAGTGAGAATTGAGTATTTTTCCTTCTTTAACTGAAGGGTACCAACAATTTTGTCCATGTGTGTATATCCAGATTTGACTGATTTATTCAATTAAAGGATAAAGGCCGAGTCGTACAAATTCTATCCCAAAATGGATGGTCCTTTGATGACATATGACCCCATGTGGCTGTGGATATTTATTGGAAAAATTCAAATGTGCAAAAGAGGATGGCGCTGGTAGACACAGGGGCGGAGGCCACCCTAATCCATGGAAATCCTAATAAATTTAAAGGGCAAAAGGTCACATTAACTGGTTGAGGAGGAAGTGTGGTTTTTAACGGTACAATACATTTAACACAAGGCCGTTTTGAGTTTGGAACGGTCCCAAGTTGGCAAAATCAGGTAATTACAAATAGGAAAATGTTATTGAAGAGAAAACTAATTAGAGATGGGAAAATGTACCAGTATCAAATTGTTATTTAAGAGGAAACTAATCATTGTCATTCTATGTACCAAGCAGCATTAATCAGTGTTTCAGAATCTTCCCGTGGAACCTACTGATTGGACAACCACCAGGACAATCGGGAAAGGCCCCAAAAAATCTGGATGGTCGGCCTAAGATGCTGGGGTGTTGGCTGTGGGGACATAATCCTCCCTGCTCTCGGTGCCATGGTGTTGATGTGGTCCAGCCCCTTCGAGAAATGGCAACACAAACACGACACACTGATGTATACTGGAAAGTTCTGTTTCCACCTTTGCCTAACTGGACAACACCACGGTAGCAACACAAGAAGAAACAGCACAATTAATTTTGTATGATTTTATTTGGAAAATTATGATGGGTAATAGTATAGATCTAATACTGACAAATTTTTCCGCAGCCCTTTATCTTACCATATGTAATTTGCAATCAGTAAATGCTAGAGTACAAAGAGAATAATAATGTCAGTAAATGTAGAAGAATTTGGGACATTACTGATAATTTGTGATTAATGGTTCAATGTTCAATGATATAGAAATAATGTTAGTTGTCCTGACATGACCTATGAAGGGCTTATTTTTCGCTTTTTGAAAATGTTTTGACGAGAACTGAGTGAGAATGAAAATGTTTTGGGAAGTAGGGCGAGAGTCGAGTTAATAAATGTTTTGGGAGCGAGGACACTGTGATTTTGTCAAAAGGACTGTTTCCCTGTTTTCGAGACAGGACATACTCATCGCACTTACTCACATCAGAACCAGGTTTTTAAACACCTGAAGAATACAACCTAAATATCAGAATCATGAAGTGATTATTAATCTATAAATTAGTAGAATTGAAGTATTTCTAACCTCCAACAGATGACTGATTGACTGCAGGAATCTTCTTAAACAGCTGAATATCCTGTTTAAGAAGAGGAGTCGTCGAGAGGAGTCGTCATGGGAACCAAACAGCACAGTTTCAGTGGCTGACTGTCCTGTAGTTGAAGAAGTGGAGGTTCTGTTGTTGTGAGATGTTCAGAGTCACTGTGGGAGCAGGGCGACCTGTGACCGAGCAGGAAACAACTGGGTCTTCAGCAGAGTTGGATTTTCTGATGTGTAAAACGGGTTCATGCAGCTCTGCAGAGACATGAAGCAAGGATATGTGTTAAACACACAGCAATAACAGCCTTCATCTTGTTGGTTCACCTTCCTGAGAAATATGGAGCTGTTCTGTAGTCCAGCTTCTTTAAACTCTAATCTCACTTTAAAATAATCATCCACCCAGTTGCCAAAGTATGTGGTGGCGGCGAGGTTCTTCTCTCCACCAGGGGACAGTTTTTGACAGGTGACCTGATGAACGTCTCTAGACTCCATGAGTTTGCAGTCAAAACTGGCCTCTCCTCCTACATTTACCTCCACAGTCTGTTGAGTTTGTACCAGATATGTTAAATCTGTAGAGAGGAAATGAAATGACTGATACAGAAGGCTGGTGTAATAATCAAAGTCAAAGTCAATTTTATTGTCAATTTCTTCACATGTACTTGACATACAAAGGAATTGAAATTGCGTTTCTCACTATCCTATGTGTTTTACATGTACAACAACATCAAAGTGCAGGTGCGCAAGACGAGACAATCCTAAACTACAATGGTAAAGTGCGGTAGCTTAAGGCTACATTTGCCTAGTCTTACTAAACTAGAAACAAACAAACAAGACAAAACAAGACAACACTGATTGTCACAGCTATATGCATTATGAGGTAGTTGTTGTTGTAATGTAATGCTAGTGCAATAACAATATAAGTATAGATATAGCAGCAGCAAGTGTGTGCAAAATTTTTGCATGTGCAGTGTCAATTTAGGTGGGTGGGTGGGGGGAGACAGTCCAGTGACCTAGACTTGGTCTGCCAGCCTGGTGGTCCTTCTGGCTGGGGCTGAGGGTGAGAGGGAGGAGGGGGGAGTTCAGCAGTCTCACGGCCTGGTGGAATAAGCTGTTCGTGAGTCTGGTGGTTCACTATATGAACCTGGACTTTCTGCAACAACACACAAACACAAACATTTTGCGTTGGTCACACCGTTGCATCCAAATTTCTTGTTTCATCACATTTAATGCCATAAAGTCACCTTTTAATTCATTTGTCATCATTACTGCTGCAGCTGGCAACGTTTGTTGAATAAACTGCTCATTTAATGGAAAAAAAGGAGCCATCCACTTGACTGAAGTCTGGCGATTAAATTAAGTATTATTTTTTATTATTAGCCATAAATTCTGCACTATAAGCCGCTACTTTTTTCATAGGTTTTGAACCATGCGGCTCATACAAAGGTGTGACTATTCTGCAGATTTTTTTCCACTGCTAGGGGTGCTCTAACCAGAATTAGAATCAAAACTAAGACAAAATAAATGCAAAAAAGAATAGGCTAATTCAAAAGGAATACGCTAGTTTCTCTTTAGCATATATAAGTCGGTAGAACCAAGTATTTGCAGCCAATTGACATCTGTGTCAATCTGCGCCCCTCCTCTCCCAGTGTGTGAGCTGAATGCAGAACTACCTTTTCAGGGTATAATTTTATTTTTATCAATAAAAACTAATAATTGCAGTTATCAATGACAAGGACTATTCATTAATTTTTTCATGCATTTATTCATTCTTAAATAAATACACACACTTATTATACATAAAACAATCTGCATGAAAACTATACATACATATACACAATATATAAAACAATGTAAAATAAAATGAATAGTAACTCTACCAATGTAATACTGAGAATATACCAGTTAGATATAAAAAGTCTAGACACTTCTGTTAAACCACATGTGTCAAACTCAGGTCCTGGAGGGCCGAGTGGGTGCAGGTTTTTGTTCCAACCAGGCAGTAACACACCTGATTCTACTAATCAACCAATAGAGCTCTTGCTGAGGACCTTCATTAGTAGAATCAGGTGTGTAACTGCCTGGTTGGAACAAAAACCTGCACCCACTCGGCCCTCCAGGACCTGAGTTTGACACCCCTGTGTTAAACCTTGGCTTTTGTGATGTACAAAACTAACACCAACCACTCACACCACCACTCCAGAACCAAAATTATGCCTTGGCATAAAAATTAGTAGGATATTTTTCACCAACCTTTTGTTGTAAGCTTAATAAACCTTTTTTTTAACTAAAGATCATTTAGTTTTCAGAAGTGGGAGCAGAATTCAAGTTTTGAAAGTCTTTTGATTGTTCCCCTTAAGGAAGTAGTGTCAAACATACAGCCTGATGGCTGGAACCGGCCCCTAAGGAGGTTCAATCAGGCCTGCGGGTTAATTTAAAATTGAGAAAATGTATAAAAGACAAAAACTTTTTTTATATATATATATTATATTTTTAATAAGATGCAATCCATCAATTATTATTATTATAATATATATATATTATTATATTATTATACTGTTTTGATCAGAGTAGAAGACAGCAGCAGTCTCACTCTGTCACTGAGCACATGGTATCAGAGATCTGCTTGTTACAACATTGTTGCTACTCAGGTCTCTACCCCTCCACTACAGACTCATTAGCCAAATGTCATGATCCAAACGGAGAAAGGTAGATAGATAGTGTAAAATTTTCAATGAAAAATGGACCATGTCCTATTTATTTATAGACATGCACGGAAAACCTTTGTGCTTGGTGTGTTTGCAACAAGTTTCGGTAATGAAGAAATATAATATTCAGTATGGTTTTTCATAATTTCTCTGATTTTCTGCTCTAAAATTGGAAAAAGACTAAACAGCGACCCCGCTGGCCAGTGGCTGCTGAAGGTACTGCAGGCACTGCTCTGCAGTACCGACAGCAGTACCGACAGCGGCCACCTGAGGTCATCCTCAGCAGAGACTGCCTCCTTTCAAGCAAATAAGTCAAGTTACAGTGAAAGCTCTTGAAACTTTAATGAAACCCCTATAAAAATACAATGAAACCGCATGTAGCAGCATGCGTAACAATGTATCAGTACTCCTCTCTGCTGTATACCACGAGATTCTCTCCCCTGGATGCTGGGAGAAAGGCTGGAGCTGGTGGACTGCTGTTGAAAGCATGATACATTTAAAATATTCTGGTCTTTTTGGACATCTTTTTGTCCAGTTTCTTTCACCCGTGAGTACCGGGAGGGCAAGGGTAACAGCCCTTTATATGGAAGGGCGCAGCTCTGCATTACCTTCAGTGGCCACCGGGGGCATCCTCAGCAGAGACTGCCTGCGCAAAAGGAAATAAATCAATTTACAGTGAAAGCTCTTAAAACTTTAATAAAACCCCTATGAAAAATACGATGAAACTGCATGTAGCAGCATGCGTAACAATGTATATGCCACCATGATATGTGGTTAATAGACAGTTTAAGATAATATGCTTCCTCAGGGTTTGCTCAGGTTGCTTTTGGTTTACTCAGGTTAAGGTGCCAATTAAATAATCACACCAACAGCTCAAATTTGAATTAAATATCTAAATAGTGGTTAGTTGCAGCCCTACTACTGATGTTATATTAAAGTATTTTCTTAGTGTAGTGGTGATGTGGACACACACACACACACGTTTCATGATCTGATTACTCATGTTGTCTTCCTCCTCTTCACGCTACTCCAGCTGGGAAGATACTGACCAGCCCTTCCTGTCCAAAACCCTCCAGACCACATCTATCCTTGTCTGTGAAGACAAGTTTCCGGTTGGTCTGCATCCAGCCGCCGGGAAAAGCCTGTGCACAGAAAAAACAAGCGAGTGGGCACCAAACACAAGGCTACCATTTGTGGACTGTTTGCCAATTAGTGGACAGAGAGTCAAACGCAGACATCACTGATCAGTACTCCTCGGTGCTGGATACAAGGAGATTCTCAGCCTGGATGCTGGGAGAGAGGCTGGAGCTGGTGGACTGCTGTTGAAAGCAGGATACATTTAAAATATTCTGGTCTTTTTTGGACATCTTTTTGCCCAGTTTCCTTCACCCCTGAGTATCGGGATGGCAAGGGTCAGAGCCCTTTATATGGAAGGGAGTAGTCCTTTTTTTTTTTTTTTTTTTTTTTTTTTTAAGATGGCGCCACAGTAGGCAGCCTGTTACGCAGCTCTCTAGCCTTTCTTTCCCTTTTCTGGTTTATTTGTTTTATTTCAAGTTCTTTTTTGCTTAATTTTGATTTTAATTTGCGACAAGAATGGACCTGAGTAGTCTGCTGAGAGGAGTAGCCTTCTTTCTACTCCTAGCGGGACTTTTCACCGCCGCATCTGGTGATAACGTGAGCCAGTCCATCGTCTACAGCCGGGATCAGCTGTTGGCGCTACAGGACAGGGGCGCATTCCCAGAGGAGCGACCCGGGATTCCGAAGGAATTACGGTACAAACCCAGCGTTCCGTCTGTGGTAATGGGTAACGTAAGATCTTTACCCAACAAGATGGAAGAGCTGGCGGCGCTAACCAGACTGCAGTGGGAGTTTAAGCAGAGCAGCCTCCTGCTGTTCACGGAGACCTGGCTCACGGACAACACACCGGACTCCGTCGTAACTTTGGACGGCTTTCAACTGGTGAGAGCGGACCGAAACGCGAGGGAAAGCGGTAAGAGGAGAGGAGGGGGACTGGCAATGTATGTGAATGAGAGATGGTGTAACCCGGGACACATTACTGTGAAGGAGCAGCGCTGTACCAAAGACATTGAACTGTTAGCGGTTAGCGCTCGGCCATATCACCTGGCCCGGGAGTTCTCGCATGTTATCGTGCTAACTGTCTACATCCCACCATCGGCAGATGCTAAGGTAGCCTGCGAGGACATTCACACCACCGTCTCTCAGTTACAGACGGCACATCCACAGTCCCTCATTATTATCTCTGGGGACTTCAATCATGCCTCACTCTCCACCACTTTCCCTAACTTCACACAGTATGTTGACTGCCATACAAGGGACAATAAAACTCTGGACTTGCTGTTTGCCAACACAAATGAGGCTTACAGCTCATCACCCCTCCCCCCACTTGGCTGTTCAGACCACAACCTGGTCCTCCTCCAACCCACCTACATCCCCTTAGTGACGAAGACCCCTCCCACCAAGAAGGTGATCAGGCTGTGGTCTGAGGACTGCAGTGAGGCCCTGAGAGACTGCTTTGAATGTACAGACTGGCAAGAACTCTGCAGGCCACACGGTGAGGACATCGACAGCCTCACCCACTGCATCACGGACTACATCAACTTCTGTGTGGAGAACACTGTGCCGACCAAGAAGGTACGGTGTTTCTCCAACAACAAACCATGGGTGTCCCCAGAGTTGAAGGCCCTGCTTAATGAAAAGAAGAGGGCCATCTGGTCGGGGGACAAAGTGGAACTGAGGAGAGTGCAGAGGAAACTAAAATATAAAATCAGGAGTGACAAGGAGAGTTTCAGGAGGAAGATGGAGGAGCAGCTCCAATCAAACAATGTCCGAGAGGTCTGGAGAAGCATGAACAAGATCTCTGGTCACCTTAAGGAAATGGAGGAGTAGCAGTGTCCACCGACCGGGGGTGGGCCAATGAATTGAATCTGTTTTTTAATAGATTCGATTCTGGACCAACAACCTCCCCCACCCCCCAGCTTCCATCAACCCCCCTCCGTGTGCTGTCCCCCCCCTCTCCCCCCCTGTTCTGGCGCTGTGCTGTTGCCTGGTGCACTCTCCTCGTTCCATCCCACCACACCCCCTTTACACCTACCCACATCAAAGCCAGCCCCTCCCCCCACCCCATTACACCTACCAACAACAAAGCCAGCCCTTCCCCCCACCCCGGACCAGCCACAGATCTGCCTCACAGCTGATCAGGTGAGAAGTCAGCTAAAGAGGACAAAGGTCAGGAAGGCAGCAGGTCCAGACGGAATCAGCTCCAGATTGCTCAGGGACTGTGCAGACCAGCTTTGTCAGGTGGTCCTGCACATCTTTAACCTGAGTCTGAACCTGGAGAGGGTTCCTGAACTGTGGAAGACTTCCTGCGTAGTTCCAGTGCCTAAGATCACACGGCCCAGGGAGCCCAACCACTACAGGCCTGTAGCCCTGACTTCTCACCTGATGAAGGCCTTGGAGAGGCTCATTCTGCACCACCTTCGCCCACTGGTGAGCTCAGCACTGGACCCTCTGCAGTTCGCCTACCGGCGTCAGCGTCATCCACATCAGTGTGGATGACGCTGTCATCTATCTGCTGCACCGATCTCTCTCCCACCTGGAACAAGCGGCAAGCACGGTGAGGATCATGTTTTTTGACTTCTCCAGTGCTTTTAACACCATCCAGCCTGCACTGCTGAAAGGGAAGCTGGAGGGAGCCGGAGTGGATGAGCAGCTGACGGCCTGGACCATCGACTACCTCACCAACAGACCACAGTATGTCAGGCTTCATGACTGTGTGTCTGAGGTGGTAGTCAGCAGCACGGGGGCGCCACAGGGTACAGTGCTCTCACCCTTTCTGTTTAGTCTGTACACCTCAGACTTCACCTACAACTCGGACAACTGCCACCTACAGAAGTTCTCAGATGATACGGCCATCATCGGGTGTGTATCAGATGGGAACGACCAGGAGTACAGGGGGGTCATCAATGACTTTGTCAGCTGGTGTGAGATCAACGCTCTCCAAATCAACGCCAGCAAGACAAAGGAGATGGTTGTGGACTTCAGGAGGAAGTCCCTCCCCACCACACCGGTGAGCATCCAGGGAAAAGACATTGAGACAGTGGTCTCTTACAAATACCTGGGTGTTCACCTGAACAATAAACTGGACTGGACCACAAACACTGATGTCCTGTACAAGAAGGGCCAGAGTCGACTTCACCTGCTGAGGAGACTAAGGTCCTTTGGTGTGTGCAGGACTCTGTCGTAGCATCTGCCCTGTTCTACGCAGTAGTCTGCTGGGGGGCGGATGCTCAGACGGGGACAGGAGGAAAATTGACAAACTGGTACGGAAGTCTAGCTCTGTACTGGGATGTCCTCTGGAGTCGGTGGTGGTGGTGGGAGAGAGGAGGATGTTGGCAAAGCTGACATCCATCATGGACAACCCCCATCACCCTCTGCATGGGGTAGTGGGTGCGCTGAGCAGCTCCTTCAGCCAGAGACTCAAACACCCTCGCTGCAAGAAGGAGCGCTTTCGCAGATCATTCATCCCGACAGCAATAAGACTCTATAACATAACATAAACATAAACCTCACTGTGGTCACTGTCACTTTTTCACTGGTCACTTTTTTCTCTTCACACACACCCTGCACCTTAAGTGTGCATTAGCTATGTATGTGTACATGTGGGTATGTGCGTGGATATGTATGTCCATATATATATATGCAAATATGTGTGTATGTGTATGTATGTAGGTATGTACGTCCATGTATGTATGTATATATGCTTTGCTTATGCATACTTTTTCTTTTTCTTACTATTTATTAGCATTTTCTCTCCATTCTGTCGATAATGCATACTGTGTATGCGGATTAACAAATTCTGCGAATTTGTACATTGTGTTGTGTGTTTTTTATTTTTTATAGTTTTTTTATCTTCTTCAACTTTATTTTACTTTTTTTTTTATCTGTAACGCTGCAGTAACACACACATTTCCCCGTTGTGGGATCAATAAAGTTTATCTATTCTATTCTATTCTATATCCTGCAGTACCTTCAGCGGCCACCGGAGGACATCCTCAGAAGAGACTGCCTGCTTAAAAGGAAATAAATTAAGTTACAGTGAAAGGTTTAATAAAACCACTATGAAAAATACAATACAAATGCATGTACCAGCATCCTTAAAAATGTATATGCCACCATGATATGTGGTTAATAGACAGTTTAAGCTTAATATGCTTTCTCAGGGTTTGTTCACATTGCTTTTGGTTTACTCAGGTAAAGGAGCCAATCAAATAATCACAGCAACAGTTCAAATCTGAATTAAATATCATAATAGTGGTTAGTTGCAGCCCTACTACTGATGTTATATTAAATATTTTATTATCAGATTGATGATGTGGACACACACACACACACACACAGTTCATGAGGTGATTACTCACGTCGTCTTCCTCCTCTTCACGCTGCTCCAGCTGGGCAAATGCTGACCAGCCCTTCCTGTCCCAGACCCTCCAGACCACATCCATCCTTGTCCATAAAGACAAGCTTCCATTTTCATGTTTCATGTTTCATGGCCTGAATCATGTTCATGTCAGAAGTCATGTCGGGTGTGTTTTGTCAAGTCAGAAGGCAAGTTGAGTGTGTCTTTTCGGGTCAGAGGTCATATTAGATGTGTTTTATGATGTCATAAGTCATGATGGCTTTCTTATGTGACATGAGAAATCATGATTGAAGAGTTCTATGATGTCAGAAATCATGTTGGATATGTTCTTTGTTAATGTCAGAATAATTGTTGGGTGTGTCTTGTGAGATCAGAGGTCATATTGGATGTGTTCTGTGACATTACTTCAGGCAATGCATCGGAGTATGTGAATATTATAATTAACATACTTCTTTTCTTTGATGTATTTTCATTGATGTTGAGTACATACACATAATATATAATATAATGCCTGTTAAGCATGTGAATATATTAACTGCACCATATCAGTCTCCCTGTTTGTGGCAGCTATGAACCTACTTTTGAAAGCAGGAGAGTCTCAGTGTAAAGGACCGACGGCAGCGGATGGGACAAGGCATCCAGTCTGCAGAGCCTTCATGGACGACATCACCGTGATGACCCCATCCATCCTTGGAACAAGATGGGTCCTAAGTTCACTGGATAAGATGGCCACCTGGGCCCGTATGCAGTTCAAGCCCAGCAAATCCAGAAGCTTGTGCATCCTGAAGGGAAATCTGTCGAATAACACCTTCAGCATCCAGGGGTCAGAGATTCCAACCATTCAGGAGGAGCGAATCCGATGCCTAGGGAAAAACTATGACAGCACTCTGAAGTACAGGCTAAACCTCGAAGACACCGCAGCCCAACTAAAGGAGTGGCTGAGGAGAATAGACAGGAGTTTGCTGCTAGGTAGGTTCAAGGTGTGGTGCTTTCAGCATGGCATCATACCAAGGCTCCAGTGGCCATTTCTGCTCTACGACTTCCCTATGACAAGAGTTGAAGCAATGGAGAGAGTCTGTAGCAGGTTTATTCGTAAATGGCTGGGTGTTCCTCCAGCTTTCAGCGCAGTCAACCTCTACAGCAGGTCATCAGTACTCCGGTTACCATGCTCCTCTGTCATAGAAGAATTCAAGGCCACCAAGGCAAGGGCAGCATGCACACTCTCAGTCTCTAGGGACGCAAAAGTCAGGTATGCAAGTTCTGCTATTAACTGCGGCAGGAAGTGGAAACCCCTCGAGGCGGTGAAGGAAGCGGAAGCCTACTGGAGGCATCAGGAAATCGTGGGCACTGTGTGTCGCGGACGGCTAGGGCTTGGAAACTACGGTGTCAAGAGCTGGACGAAGAGCAACATGCGAGACAGAAGGGACTTGGTGGTGAAAAGGGTGCGGGAGGCAGCTGAAGAAGACCGTCGAATCAAAGCAGCAGGGCTGGGCTCCCAGGCGCGCTGGATGCAGTGGGAGGGGGCGCTCGAGAGACCATTGTCTTGGAAGGAGCTCTGGGGCACTGACCAAGGCAAGCTGAACTTCCTGCTGCGCGCTGTGGCTGATCTCCTACCCACACCAAGTAATCTGAAGATCTGGGGCAAGGAGAAAGAGGCATCCTGTAGTCAGTGCGGCGCCAGCCTCTGCACACTGAACCACATTCTGACCAGCTGCCCAAAAGCTCTGGCAGACGGGCGCTATAGGTGGAGACACGACAAAGTCCTCACCGAGGTCGCTAAGTGGGTCGAACTACAGAGAAGCCACACCAACAAACAGCCACCAGTACCACCAAGGCCCACAAGCTTCCAGCGAGAGGGCAGTAAAGTCCCAAAGGGAAAAAGACCTGACCGCCTACCATCAATGCTACACTGCGTATCAGATTGGGAGCTGCCGGTGGATCTCAAGAAGAAGCTGGTCTTTCCTCAGGAGGTGGTGGCAACTACCCTCCGACCGGATATGATCCTTCTTTCTAGGAGCTCGAAGTCCATCAATCTAGCCGAACTCACTGTTCCCTGGGAAGACAGGCTAGCCATATCTCATCAGGCAAAGAAAGGTAAGTATCAGGACATAGTAGATGAGGCAACCCTTGCTGGATGGCATGCCACCCTCTACCCAATTGAGGTTGGGGCTCGTGGTTTCCCCGCCACATCTATTCGCAGTTTCCAGCAGAAGATCGGGCTTGATGCCAAACAAGTACAGAAGACTACCAGGGAGATAGCCACAGTAGCCGAAAGCAGTTCCAGGTGGCTGTGGCTGTCAAGAAATCACAGCTGGACCCCTTCCGCAGGTGAAGGCTAACTCAGCCCTTGCTGCCCCACTCAGGAGAGGTGTACAGGTTAAGGGGCGAAACACCTGGGACCCTGAGATGCCTGCTGAGGATGCGGAAGGGGTCCCTAGGAACACTATGACACTCCACCAGCTAAAACCTTAACATCTACATCGGGGGTGGGCGGTTCCGGTCCCGGGGGGCCGGTGTGGCTGTGGGTCCTTGTTCCGGCCGGGCGGTGAGCGCACCTGATTCTACTAATTACTGCTACTCTGCACCTTCGTTGGTGGGGTCGGGTGTGTTGCTGCCTGGTTGGGGCGGGGGCCTGCACCCGCGCCGGCCCTCCGGGGCCGGGGTTGCCCCACCCCTGATCTACATCCATAGTTGCTCATGCAGTCTCTGCTTGTAGCAAAGCACCTTTGGTGTTTACTTCATCTTAACTGATGCAATATTAACTGAGGCAATTTAAAAATCTTTTCTTTGATGAACTTTATTTGATGTTGAATACATGCTGAGCACATGAACATAAAATGTAATATAATGCATGTTGAGTAGTCACATATGTTAATTGATCCAATATTAACTGAGGTGATTACAAAATGTTTTCTTTGATGAACTTTAATTGATGTTGAATACATGTAATATTGATGTTGACTCCATGGTGAGAACATTAACATAATATGTAATACAATGCATGTTGTCTAGGCGAATATATTAACTGATGCACTATTAACTGAAGCAATTGTAAAATGTTTTCTTTGATGTATTTTAATTGATGTATTTTTGACTTGCCGAAGTTCAGGTAATGCAGCGGGAATTGATAAATATTACATCTAATGCAATTGTGAAATGTTTTCTTTGATGTATTTTATCTTTGGTCTTGTCTGACCTATTGACCTTTTCGTCTTTAGTTGTAACGCATTCTGTGGTCTTTAACCTTTTTATTTTTTATTTTTAATAATGTTATTATGTGTTACTGTTCTTTAATGTATTAGCATCTCCAGTGTTTCCTCTTGAGTGTGCGTACGTGTCTATATGGGAAATGGGGTGGATGTTTGCTATTTGTGAAGCACTCTGAGTTAGGTTTTTAAACGTTGTATGAAAAGTGGTGTATAAATAAAGATTGATTGATTTAAAAGTGTGTTTTTGTGTGTTTATAAAAGTAGTGTAAATAAGACAGACATCGTTCGATCTAATATGGAACCAAATCTGCAATGAGCGGGTCTGAAAGTCAAGGCGCTACTGATTGTGCTAAGCAGTCGATATGTAATTTCAAATGAATTTCATATTCAGATTGTTCCCTCTTGGAACTTTGCCTCACCACCACCTACTTCAAGTACAATGGTGAATTCTACAGGCAGAAACATGGCTGTGCCATGGGCTCTCCAGTCTCCCCCTTTGTGGCGAACCTCTACATGGAGGAAGTGGAGAACCAAGCACTGACCTCATTCAAAGGAGCAACAGCTAGCCACTGGTTTAGATATGTGGATGATACATTCTGCAAAATCAAAAGCCAGGAAGTAGAAGCTTTCACAAAACACATAAACTCAGTCAACAGCTACATCAAGTTCACCAGGGAGGACTCCAAAGACAGAAAACTATCTTTTCTTGATTGTGAAGTCCTTGCCGAAAAAGAAAGTGGGGGTCTCAGCACTGAGTTCTACAGGAAACCCACACACACAACGACCAATATTTACTCTTTACTCTCATCACCCACTGGAACACAAACTGGGGGTCATCAGAACCCTTCAACACCGGGGAGACAGCATCCCTTCCAAAGCAGAAGGGAAGAGAAGGAACACACACACATCAAACAGGCACTTTGAAATTGTGTCCCGAGACATAAGCAGCAAATTCATGGTTAACAGGCATCTGACAAAAGCCGTGGATATAAACGGCGGTGTACGCCAGGGTTGTCCTTTATCTGCACTCCTCTATGCTCTTTGTGTTCAACCATTGGTACAGATCTTGAGAAGGGATAAATGGATTAAAGGGGTTCAAATCCCAGGTAGTGGAGGACTAGCCACAAAGTGTGTTTTATACATGGACAAAGTGAACATTTTATGTACAGACCTTTTAGGTATCGACAGGACTCTAGACCTGGCTGACTGGTTTGGGCAAGCTTCTGAATCAAAACTTAACAGGAGTAAGACCCAAGCTCAATTTTATGGACCATGGTCAGCAAATACTCGGGATTCACTTTGATAGGGAGGGGGCGGTAGATCGCACTGGATTTGGGTTGTAGGGAAAGTTAGGCAGAGACTAGCTTACTGGGGACTTAGAAGACTGACCATGGAAGGAAAGGTTTTAATTATCAAAGCTACAATTATACCTCTGTTTTTACTGATTGGGTCTGTTTTTACCCCCCTAGGCGAGTGCTTTTAGAGGTGGAGAGGGCCATCTTTTACTTCCTGTGGGAGTCCAAGTGGGAAAGACTGAGGCACGATGTGATGAAAAAACCCAAGGAAAAAGAAGGAAAAGATGTTCCAGACCTCCACCTGTTTTTAGCCAGCCGCTGCGCTTTCAAGTACGCCACAACCCCATCCAAAGAACACAAGACAACAGCAATGGCGCACTTCTGGATGGGGTCCTACCTGTGGCACTTGAAGTGTTCACCCAGCTACCTGAGAGCATTAGTGTCTTTTAGTTTGCCCCCAGCATATGCTTTTATTCAGACATTTTAAAAACAATTTAATCTGGAACAGGAAGCGTTGCATGTTTTAAATAACCACCATTCTCTGATCTCAATTGTGCAGGAGTGGGAACCAGTAAGTCCGGTGCGGGGATTCGCAGTCGGCGATCCCTGAATGGTCTGGCGCAATGTGAACCATCCCTAACAGTCTCCGGTAGCCCATGAGACCCTGTCAGTGAGGTCCATTATGCACTCCTGGGGCATGTCGAAGCTTTCAACCTCCCCCCAACCCGGTTGTGGTGTTCCAGAGTTGGTGAGGCACCTACTCTGGGAGTGCAGCTCTGCTGCAGACCAGTGGGTGATGGCAGGCACCTTGAATTTCCTGTACTTACCGGCAAGGGAGGTCCTCACAGCACAGAGAGTGCTGTATTGGGTGGGCCACGAAAAAATCCCCCAAAAAAAAACTTTGCCGAAGAGTGGCTCACCCTAGCCGCCATCAAAGATGCCAGAAAATTGCTGGTAAGGAAGCACATGCAGATCCCCCAGTGGCTGTGTTCCAGATGGCTGCAGTGACGGCCAAGATTGCCAGAGTTGCAGAAGCCAAGAACACAGCCACGAAGAGGCATTGCCTCTGTGCTCATTCGAAGGAAGGAGCCGGAGCCCCACGAGAAAGGGCCACAGCAGCGGCGGCCTTGATCTTCAGGAGAGGCAGGTCGGAAGGAGCTACAGGTTGGGGATCTCCTCTGAGCACCACAACAGGATCCTGAGAGACACACTGTTGGGGAAAGTGAAATGAGTTTAGCCTGTTTTAAAGACTTGCTGCGCTTCTGCACAAATACAGAATAATAAAATAAGAGTGTTTTTAGTAAAATGCAATACCTCTTTCTAGAAGTTTTAAATGGACACCGAGTACATGTGTTTTTTATGCCTTTTTACCAATTACCTGTAATTTTATCCTCAATACTACTTTGAACATTTTACAGATGATGTGTATACTTCAATTGGTTTTAAAGAGCAAGAAAATGGATGAAATGTACTGTAATGAAATAAGTGCCAATTAACTATTGAAAAAGAAAAAAATCAGTTCTTATCAGTTTAATATCTGATATGTCCCCTATCCGGGGACCATATATTAAATTGATTTTTGGAGCAGGGGAATAGGGGCTTGCTCCGTCCACTCTGCGCATCGACCTGGTATTGCAGTACCTCCAGGAACAGTGCACCCCAACTAGTACTGTTTAATGCAATGGTTCACGCTATCTAAGCGACGGGAGGGCGAAGAAGTGCCTCGTGTGCACTCCCCTTTTCAACACGGTTCTTTCTCTTTGTGCAAGGCATTCTTCCTCTTTCACCAGCAGGCATCGGGCGTCGGTTCAGTTGCTGCTTTGCCTTTCTTGTGCTCTCTCAGAGACAGTGTTTAAAGTGGCTTTTCGTGCTGTTGGCCTTTGTTTAGTACGGAGTTGTTGCAAGAGGAAACAAAACCAGAACCCAGTTAAGCTGCAAGCACTGTTTTCAGTGTTTCGGGGTGGCAGATGGAGGTGAACTCACGTGTTCTGGGAAGAGGCGCCATAGGCACCGTCAGCCAGAGTGCCGTGTCTAGTAGTCATTGCCCTGCCCCTGATGCTTCAGAGAGACAAGAGTGTTTTTAGTTAAATGCACTACCTCTTTGTATAAATTCTAAATGGACACTGAGTATTTTTTATTTTTTTATTGCCATTTGACCAATTACCTGTAATTTTATCCTCAATACTACTTTGAATGTTTTAATATTTTATAGATGACATGTGTATACTTTAATTGTTTTTTAAGGGCAAGAAAATGGAAGAAATGTACTCTAAATGAAATAAGTGCCAATAAACTCTTGAAAAAGAAAAAAAAATCTTTTCTTATTAGTTAAATATCTGATACGGCCCCTCTCCCAGGTTGAGGAACCACATTGCAAGGTGTGGAGGAAGAAGAAGAAGAAGAAGGAGAAGGAGAAGGCCCGGGAGTAGGAGAAGAAGCAGAGTGAGGAGCAGAAGGAGGAGGGAAAGGGGCTGTAAGATTGTCATTAAAGTGTCAGAGAAACCATGAAGGATTTCATCAAGAGGTGAAAATTTCTCCTCCTTCTGCAGAGTGAGTAGCAGGAGGAGAGAAAAGGGCTGGAAGGTTGTCATAAAAGTGTCAGAGAAACCATGAAGGATTTCCTTTGAGAAGTGGGTCAGAGATATTGTGAAGAAAGAAGTTAAGAAGGTGATGTACATAGTGAGTGAGTGAAAAAGAGTTGGGTAAAGCAAGGAAATAATCAATGAAACGGTCATGAGTGGGGTCTAGAGTAGGATCCAGGTCATAAAGCACAGGGAGGAGGAAAAATAGGAGGTGAAGGATAAGTAACAGGCATGAAATGAAATAAATGAAACGGTCATGAGTGGAGCAATGTAAGGAGCAGATGGAGGAACAAAGCCAGGAGGAGGTGGAGGAGCAAGGAAAATAAAGCGTGGGACCCATCCCGTCATGCCAACTGTGGAAAGAAATATATAAAAAGTAAGATTACACTTTTTATTTGATTTACCATATAATATAACATTTGATTTTGAAAGTTTTCTTTGTTGTGGCCTGGCTGAATGTACACAGATAAATGAAGGTTTACATGATTCTGACTTGTAAACGCAAAGCTTCTCATTTTATTATAGTTCAAAGATTTGTAAATGCACGGTGGTGCGGTGGGTAGCACTGTTGCCTCACAGCAAGAAGGTCGCAGGTTCAAGACCGCCTTGGGCCTGGGTCTGGGGCCTTTCTGTGTGGAGTTTGCATGTTCTCCCCGTGTCTGCGTGGGTTTTCACCGGGTACTCCGGTTTCCTCCCACAATACAAAAAACATGCTCAGGTTAATTGGTAAACTCTAAATTGCCCATAGGTGTGAGTGTGAGAGTGAATGGTGTGTGAATGGTGTGTGTGCCCCACGATTGGCTGGCGACCATCTGGGGTGTATCCCTGCCTCTCGCCTTAACGCGCTGGGATAGGCTCCAGCAGACCCCTGCGACCCCGAAAGGGAATAAGCGGGATAGACAATGGATGGATGGATGGATTTGTAAATGAATTTCCATTCAGGTTTGTTCTGCATTTGAAATCCTAATAAAGTGCACTGTAGAGAGAAGGAGGAGATGGTGACATCTTAGACTCAATAAACACAAAGTCACTGTCTGATAAAACAATCTTCTCCTTCAACATTAAAATACTAACTCACATTTTAACAAATTATGAAAAAAAGATGAAACTATAACAAATCACTGAGCACAATGGCTGACGTTGGGTCTGGAGCTGCAACAACAATTAGTTCAATTTATCTCCTTGACTTAAGATTACAGCAAGGATACAGTTTACAAAAGTTGTCAACTGAATTTAAAAAGGCTGTGAATAAATCAATACTTTAACAAACACATATAATAAAATGCAGTACTTTCAATATGAATCTAACATGTAAAATGGGTTTCACATCAATGAACTACAACACTCAAATGTTCTCATGTGATAAAAGTAACATAATAAAATCATACTATAATAATAGTAGGATTTTACTGCACAGTCTGCAAGAGTAGTTTTACTTTTACTTTAACACTTTATGTACATTTTGCTATATAATACTTTTGTACTTTTAGGACGTAAAATACAGCACATGAAATAATTAACTCAGTTGCCACTGAAAGCAAACACTTTTTTTCATCAGATTTCTGATACAATTTTAATAGCCTACACATTCAGCAGTTTCACAATAGAACACAATTTGACATCATACATACAGAAAAAAGGACATAAAATAATAATAACAATAATATTCAATTCAATTCATTTGAATATCCCAAAATCACAAATTGCTGATTTGCCCCAATGGGTTTTACAGTTTGTACTAAAGCAACACAACTTCCCTGTCACATCGTACAAGGTAAAACTCCCTAAAGAAACTTTAACTTTCCCGCTTTAATGGGAAAAAAATTGAAGAATCCTTAGGAAGAGTAAGAGAGGAGGGACTCAGACAGAGGGTGAGGAACCACATTGCAAGGTGTGGAAGAAGAAGAAGGCCCAGGAGTAGGAGAAGAATTAGAGTGAGGAGCAGAAGGAGGAGAGAAAATGGCTGGAAAATTGTCAGGAAAGTGTCAGAGAAACCATGAAAGATTTCCTCAAGAAGTGGGTCAGAGATATTAGGAAATAGTCGAGAATGTGATGTACAGAGTGAGTGAGTGAAAAAGAGTTGAATAAAGCAAGGAAATAATCAATGAAACGGTCATGAGTGGGGTCTAGAGTAGGATCCAGGTCATAAAGCACAGGGGAAAGAAGAGGAAAAAGAGGAGGTGAAGGATAAGTAACAGGCATAAGATCAAGCAGAGAAACAGGAGGAGCAAGAGGAGAAACAAACTGAGGAGCAAAGTGAGGAGGAGCAAACCAGGTGGAAGGGAGAGGAGCATGAGAGGGAGCAAAGTGTATGGTATTGGACATGTTCTGTCACATTAGAAGTCATGGTGAAAGTGTTTTGTAATGTCAGAAGTCATGTCTGGGGTGTTTTTTATGTCAGAAGACAAGTTGAGTGTGTCTTTTGAGGTCAGAGGTCATATTGGATGTGTTTTATTACTTCAGAAGTCATGATGAGTGTGTTTTGTGATGTCAGAAATCATGTTGGATCTGTTTTCTGATATCAAAAGTTGAGTCAGGTGTATTTTTTGAGGTCAGAGGATGTGTTTCATGATGTTATAAGTCACGGTGGGTGTCTTTGTCACAAAATAATGCTTAAGTGCATGATCAATGCCTAAGCTTATCAGGCTGCGAGAATGCGTTTAAGGCAAAACGTGAATAACATGAAGTATCAATAGAGTATGCTTCGTTGTCAAAGGAGTTACTTGTATGCAACTGGATTTCTTCTTGTAGCTTGAAGAGGACCACATCAGGACAGGACTCGGGTAAAAGGGGAACTCCTATAAAGACACAGACATACACATCTTAGAGAAGAACGACAGGTGGTTTGAGAGGGGAGGGAAGGAGGGCATCTATGTCCATGTACAAAGACCAACTTTAAACAGAGGAGGCGGTAATCTATCTGCTACATACCATCCTGCCTTGAGATCTCATCCCAGGAAGTTTACCTGCTCTTCACCATCAGAGCATGACTCCTTCTCTGGATCATGTGACCACAACGACTCTCACTCGACTTCACACCTCGAAGTGTGACTTATGAGAGTGTTGTTTACAGTTTCACCCGGTGATCCAGAAATATAGCTCCTGGTTTCCAGCATCAGGCCAGAACTGAAGAACCCTTCTGGATGGGTGGTGAAACGTCTTCAAGCGACAAGAAGAAATCCAGTTGCTTACAAGTAACTCCTTTGACACTACAATGATCTGGAGGAATGAGAATCTCCACAGACATAGAGTATTCTTCTTTGGTGCTCAGACAACTAATGAGAAAAAATAAACATTTTATTTACAAGATATATAAGAAATAACGACAAAGATATTACAAGAAATATAATTTATACCACATTGAACAGATGTTTTCTAATTTTTAACTTTAAATTTTTAACATTTGTTTCTCTGATGACTTCACTTGTTCATTATGCTTTGTCCTATCTATACCAGATTTCTCTTGCACCATTAGTGACCAGCTGTGAACACTTATTTGTTCCCAAAGGTTTTTATTGAGAAATATAATTTTCTACTGGCACACGTTCAGGTGGCTCCACTTCTGGCTGACCAGCTCCACAGCTTTAAAATATCCCAAGTGACCAGAAGACATACTCTGACATCACAACTCACATCCAAAATTACTTCTGACATTACAACACACATCCAGCAATAATTCTGACATCATAAAATTACATCCAAATTGATTTGTGACATGACAAACACATTCAACTTGACTTCTGATGTAACAAAACACATCCAATATGACCTTTGACCTCACAGGATGCACCCATCCTGACTTCTCATGTCACACATCAAAACAACGTGATTTTTGACATCACAAGACAAACCCAACCTGATTTCTGACCTCACAAAACACCTCAGATATGACTTCCGACATTACAAAACACATTTAACATTACTTCTGACATCACAAAACATATCCAACATGACCTCTGATGTAAAAAAACACATCCAATATGAACTCTGACCTCACAAAACACACTGGACATGACTTCTGACATCACAAAACACATCCAACTTGATTTCTGATATCACAAAACACATCCAACATGCCTTCTAACATCACAAAACACATTGACCATGACTTCTGATGTTACAAATTCCAGCCAACATGGCTTCTGAAATCACAAAACATATCTAACATAATTTTTGACAACACAAAACACATTTACCATGGCATGACATAATGTCACAAAATAAATCCAGTATAATCTCTGACCTCACAAGACACACCCAACATGACTTCTGACATCACAAGATGAACCCAACCTGATTTCTGACATTATAAATACTATCCAAAATCATCACAAAATATATCCAACCTCCATATCCATATATCCTAACTCTGACCTCACAGGATACACCTGACAGACCCAACTGACTTTTGACATCACAAAACACATTTACTATGACCTCTGATGTAACTAAAAACATCCACTATGATCTCTGACCTCACAATACACATCCAACATGACTTCTGACATTGCAAAACGCATTGACCCTGACTTCTGAGGTTACAAATTGCAGAGAGCATGTAATTACACTATTAAAACAATGCCCTGAATCATGCTTTGAGAAAAGTGACCTTAAAAGACACACTCTGACATAACAAAACACACCCGACATGACTTCTGATGTCACAAAACACATCCAACATGCCTTCTGACATCGTAAAACACATTGAACATGACTTATGGTGTTACAAATTGCAGCCATCATGACTTCTGAAGTCACAAAACACTTCCAACATGAATTCTGACATCACAAAACACATCCAACATGATTTCTGATATCATAAGACACATCCAACATGCCTTCTGACATCGTAAAACACATTGACCATGACTTATGGTGTTACAAATTGCAGCCATCATGACTTCTGAAGTCACAAAACACTTCCAACATGAATTCTGACATCACAAAACACATCCAACATGATTTCTGATATCATAAGACACGTCCAACATGCCTTCTGACATCGTAAAACACATTGACCATGACTTATGATGTTACAAATTGCAGCCATCATGACTTCTGAAGTCACAAAACACATCCAACATGACTTCTGGCATCACAAAACACATCCAACATGATTTCTGATATCATAAGACACATCCAACATGATTTCTGACATCATAAGACACATCCAACATGCCTTCTGACATCGTGAAACACATTGACCATGACTTATGATGTTACGAATTACAGCCATCATGACTTCTGAAGTCACAAAATGCATCCAACATAATTTCTGACATCAAAAAACACATCCAACATGATTTCTGATATCATAAGACACATCCAACATGCCTTCTGACATCGTAAAACACATTGACCATGACTTATGATGTTACGAATTGCAGCCATCATGACATCTGAAGTCACAAAACACATCCAACATAATTTCTGACATCAAAAAACACATCCAACATGATTTCTGATATCATAAGACACATCCAACATGCCTTCTGACATCGTAAAACACATTGACCATGACTTATGATGTTACGAATTGCAGCCATCATGACATCTGAAGTCACAAAACACATCCAACATGACTTCTGACATCACAAAACACATCCAACATGATTTCTGATATCATAAGACACATCCAACATGCCTTCTGACATCGTGAAACACATTGACTATGACTTATGATGTTACGAATTGCAGCCATTATGACTTCTGAAATCACAAAATGCATCCAACATAATTTCTGACATCAAAAAACACATCCAACATGATTTCTGATATCATAAGACACATCCAACATGACTTCTGACATCACAAAACACATCCAACTTGATTTCTGATATCACAAAACACATCCAACATGCCTTCTAACATCACAAAACACATTGACCATGACTTCTGATGTTACAAATTCCAGCCAACATGGCTTCTGAAATCACAAAACATATCTAACATAATTTTTGACAACACAAAACACATTTACCATGGCATGACATAATGTCACAAAATAAATCCAGTATAATCTCTGACCTCACAAGACACACCCAACATGACTTCTGACATCACAAGATGAACCCAACCTGATTTCTGACATTATAAATACTATCCAAAATCATCACAAAATATATCCAACCTCCATATCCATATATCCTAACTCTGACCTCACAGGATACACCTGACAGACCCAACTGACTTTTGACATCACAAAACACATTTACTATGACCTCTGATGTAACTAAAAACATCCACTATGATCTCTGACCTCACAATACACATCCAACATGACTTCTGACATTGCAAAACGCATTGACCCTGACTTCTGAGGTTACAAATTGCAGAGAGCATGTAATTACACTATTAAAACAATGCCCTGAATCATGCTTTGAGAAAAGTGACCTTAAAAGACACACTCTGACATAACAAAACACACCCGACATGACTTCTGATGTCACAAAACACATCCAACATGCCTTCTGACATCGTAAAACACATTGAACATGACTTATGGTGTTACAAATTGCAGCCATCATGACTTCTGAAGTCACAAAACACTTCCAACATGAATTCTGACATCACAAAACACATCCAACATGATTTCTGATATCATAAGACACATCCAACATGCCTTCTGACATCGTAAAACACATTGACCTTGACTTATGATGTTACAATTACAGCCATCATGACTTCTGAAGTCACAAAATGCATCCAACATAATTTCTGACATCACAAAACACATCCAACATGATTTCTGATATCATAAGACACGTCCAACATGCCTTCTGACATCGTAAAACACATTGACCATGACTTATGATGTTACAAATTGCAGCCATCATGACTTCTGAAGTCACAAAACACATCCAACATGACTTCTGGCATCACAAAACACATCCAACATGATTTCTGATATCATAAGACACATCCAACATGATTTCTGACATCATAAGACACATCCAACATGCCTTCTGACATCGTGAAACACATTGACCATGACTTATGATGTTACGAATTACAGCCATCATGACTTCTGAAGTCACAAAATGCATCCAACATAATTTCTGACATCAAAAAACACATCCAACATGATTTCTGATATCATAAGACACATCCAACATGCCTTCTGACATCGTAAAACACATTGACCATGACTTATGATGTTACGAATTGCAGCCATCATGACATCTGAAGTCACAAAACACATCCAACATGACTTCTGACATCACAAAACACATCCAACATGATTTCTGATATCATAAGACACATCCAACATGCCTTCTGACATCGTGAAACACATTGACCATGACTTATGATGTTACGAATTGCAGCCATTATGACTTCTGAAATCACAAAATGCATCCAACATAATTTCTGACATCAAAAAACACATCCAACATGATTTCTGATATCATAAGACACATCCAACATGACTTCTGACATCACAAAACACATCCAACTTGATTTCTGATATCACAAAACACATCCAACATGCCTTCTAACATCACAAAACACATTGACCATGACTTCTGATGTTACAAATTCCAGCCAACATGGCTTCTGAAATCACAAAACATATCTAACATAATTTTTGACAACACAAAACACATTTACCATGGCATGACATAATGTCACAAAATAAATCCAGTATAATCTCTGACCTCACAAGACACACCCAACATGACTTCTGACATCACAAGATGAACCCAACCTGATTTCTGACATTATAAATACTATCCAAAATCATCACAAAATATATCCAACCTCCATATCCATATATCCTAACTCTGACCTCACAGGATACACCTGACAGACCCAACTGACTTTTGACATCACAAAACACATTTACTATGACCTCTGATGTAACTAAAAACATCCACTATGATCTCTGACCTCACAATACACATCCAACATGACTTCTGACATTGCAAAACGCATTGACCCTGACTTCTGAGGTTACAAATTGCAGAGAGCATGTAATTACACTATTAAAACAATGCCCTGAATCATGCTTTGAGAAAAGTGACCTTAAAAGACACACTCTGACATAACAAAACACACCCGACATGACTTCTGATGTCACAAAACACATCCAACATGCCTTCTGACATCGTAAAACACATTGAACATGACTTATGGTGTTACAAATTGCAGCCATCATGACTTCTGAAGTCACAAAACACTTCCAACATGAATTCTGACATCACAAAACACATCCAACATGATTTCTGATATCATAAGACACATCCAACATGCCTTCTGACATCGTAAAACACATTGACCTTGACTTATGATGTTACAATTACAGCCATCATGACTTCTGAAGTCACAAAATGCATCCAACATAATTTCTGACATCACAAAACACATCCAACATGATTTCTGATATCATAAGACACATCCAACATGCCTTCTGACATCGTAAAACACATTGACCATGACTTATGATGTTACAAATTGCAGCCATCATGACTTCTGAAGTCACAAAACACATCCAACATGACTTCTGGCATCACAAAACACATCCAACATGATTTCTGATATCATAAGACACATCCAACATGATTTCTGACATCATAAGACACATCCAACATGCCTTCTGACATCGTGAAACACATTGACCATGACTTATGATGTTACGAATTACAGCCATCATGACTTCTGAAGTCACAAAATGCATCCAACATAATTTCTGACATCAAAAAACACATCCAACATGATTTCTGATATCATAAGACACATCCAACATGCCTTCTGACATCGTAAAACACATTGACCATGACTTATGATGTTACGAATTGCAGCCATCATGACATCTGAAGTCACAAAACACATCCAACATGACTTCTGACATCACAAAACACATCCAACATGATTTCTGATATCATAAGACACATCCAACATGCCTTCTGACATCGTGAAACACATTGACCATGACTTATGATGTTACAAATTGCAGCCATCATGACTTCTGAAGTCACAAAACACATCCAACATGACTTCTGGCATCACAAAACACATCCAACATGATTTCTGATATCATAAGACACATCCAACATGATTTCTGACATCATAAGACACATCCAACATGCCTTCTGACATCGTGAAACACATTGACCATGACTTATGATGTTACGAATTACAGCCATCATGACTTCTGAAGTCACAAAATGCATCCAACATAATTTCTGACATCAAAAAACACATCCAACATGATTTCTGATATCATAAGACACATCCAACATGCCTTCTGACATCGTAAAACACATTGACCATGACTTATGATGTTACGAATTGCAGCCATCATGACATCTGAAGTCACAAAACACATCCAACATGACTTCTGACATCACAAAACACATCCAACATGATTTCTGATATCATAAGACACATCCAACATGCCTTCTGACATCGTGAAACACATTGACCATGACTTATGATGTTACGAATTGCAGCCATTATGACTTCTGAAATCACAAAATGCATCCAACATAATTTCTGACATCAAAAAACACATCCAACATGATTTCTGATATCATAAGACACATCCAACATGCCTTCTGACATCGTGAAACACATTGACCATGACTTATGATGTTACAAATTCCAGCCAACATGGCTTCTGAAATCACAAAACATATCTAACATAATTTTTGACAACACAAAACACATTTACCATGGCATGACATAATGTCACAAAATAAATCCAGTATAATCTCTGACCTCACAAGACACACCCAACATGACTTCTGACATCACAAGATGAACCCAACCTGATTTCTGACATTATAAATCCTATCCAAAATCATCACAAAATATATCCAACCTCCATATCCATATATCCTAACTCTGACCTCACAGGATACACCTGACAGACCCAACTGACTTTTGACATCACAAAACACATTTACTATGACCTCTGATGTAACTAAAAACATCCACTATGATCTCTGACCTCACAATACACATCCAACATGACTTCTGACATTGCAAAACACATTGACCCTGACTTCTGAGGTTACAAATTGCAGAGAGCATGTAATTACACTATTAAAACAATGCCCTGAATCATGCTTTGAGAAAAGTGACCTTAAAAGACACACTCTGACATAACAAAACACACCCGACATGACTTCTGATGTCACAAAACACATCCAACATGCCTTCTGACATCGTAAAACACATTGAACATGACTTATGGTGTTACAAATTGCAGCCATCATGACTTCTGAAGTCACAAAACACTTCCAACATGAATTCTGACATCACAAAACACATCCAACATGATTTCTGATATCATAAGACACATCCAACATGCCTTCTGACATCGTGAAACACATTGACCATGACTTATGATGTTACGAATTGCAGCCATTATGACTTCTGAAATCACAAAATGCATCCAACATAATTTCTGACATCAAAAAACACATCCAACATGATTTCTGATATCATAAGACACATCCAACATGACTTCTGACATCACAAAACACATCCAACTTGATTTCTGATATCACAAAACACATCCAACATGCCTTCTAACATCACAAAACACATTGACCATGACTTCTGATGTTACAAATTCCAGCCAACATGGCTTCTGAAATCACAAAACATATCTAACATAATTTTTGACAACACAAAACACATTTACCATGGCATGACATAATGTCACAAAATAAATCCAGTATAATCTCTGACCTCACAAGACACACCCAACATGACTTCTGACATCACAAGATGAACCCAACCTGATTTCTGACATTATAAATACTATCCAAAATCATCACAAAATATATCCAACCTCCATATCCATATATCCTAACTCTGACCTCACAGGATACACCTGACAGACCCAACTGACTTTTGACATCACAAAACACATTTACTATGACCTCTGATGTAACTAAAAACATCCACTATGATCTCTGACCTCACAATACACATCCAACATGACTTCTGACATTGCAAAACGCATTGACCCTGACTTCTGAGGTTACAAATTGCAGAGAGCATGTAATTACACTATTAAAACAATGCCCTGAATCATGCTTTGAGAAAAGTGACCTTAAAAGACACACTCTGACATAACAAAACACACCCGACATGACTTCTGATGTCACAAAACACATCCAACATGCCTTCTGACATCGTAAAACACATTGAACATGACTTATGGTGTTACAAATTGCAGCCATCATGACTTCTGAAGTCACAAAACACTTCCAACATGAATTCTGACATCACAAAACACATCCAACATGATTTCTGATATCATAAGACACATCCAACATGCCTTCTGACATCGTAAAACACATTGACCTTGACTTATGATGTTACAATTACAGCCATCATGACTTCTGAAGTCACAAAATGCATCCAACATAATTTCTGACATCACAAAACACATCCAACATGATTTCTGATATCATAAGACACATCCAACATGCCTTCTGACATCGTAAAACACATTGACCATGACTTATGATGTTACAAATTGCAGCCATCATGACTTCTGAAGTCACAAAACACATCCAACATGACTTCTGGCATCACAAAACACATCCAACATGATTTCTGATATCATAAGACACATCCAACATGATTTCTGACATCATAAGACACATCCAACATGCCTTCTGACATCGTGAAACACATTGACCATGACTTATGATGTTACGAATTACAGCCATCATGACTTCTGAAGTCACAAAATGCATCCAACATAATTTCTGACATCAAAAAACACATCCAACATGATTTCTGATATCATAAGACACATCCAACATGCCTTCTGACATCGTAAAACACATTGACCATGACTTATGATGTTACGAATTGCAGCCATCATGACATCTGAAGTCACAAAACACATCCAACATGACTTCTGACATCACAAAACACATCCAACATGATTTCTGATATCATAAGACACATCCAACATGCCTTCTGACATCGTGAAACACATTGACCATGACTTATGATGTTACAAATTGCAGCCATCATGACTTCTGAAGTCACAAAACACATCCAACATGACTTCTGGCATCACAAAACACATCCAACATGATTTCTGATATCATAAGACACATCCAACATGATTTCTGACATCATAAGACACATCCAACATGCCTTCTGACATCGTGAAACACATTGACCATGACTTATGATGTTACGAATTACAGCCATCATGACTTCTGAAGTCACAAAATGCATCCAACATAATTTCTGACATCAAAAAACACATCCAACATGATTTCTGATATCATAAGACACATCCAACATGCCTTCTGACATCGTAAAACACATTGACCATGACTTATGATGTTACGAATTGCAGCCATCATGACATCTGAAGTCACAAAACACATCCAACATGACTTCTGACATCACAAAACACATCCAACATGATTTCTGATATCATAAGACACATCCAACATGCCTTCTGACATCGTGAAACACATTGACCATGACTTATGATGTTACGAATTGCAGCCATTATGACTTCTGAAATCACAAAATGCATCCAACATAATTTCTGACATCAAAAAACACATCCAACATGATTTCTGATATCATAAGACACATCCAACATGCCTTCTGACATCGTGAAACACATTGACCATGACTTATGATGTTACAAATTCCAGCCAACATGGCTTCTGAAATCACAAAACATATCTAACATAATTTTTGACAACACAAAACACATTTACCATGGCATGACATAATGTCACAAAATAAATCCAGTATAATCTCTGACCTCACAAGACACACCCAACATGACTTCTGACATCACAAGATGAACCCAACCTGATTTCTGACATTATAAATCCTATCCAAAATCATCACAAAATATATCCAACCTCCATATCCATATATCCTAACTCTGACCTCACAGGATACACCTGACAGACCCAACTGACTTTTGACATCACAAAACACATTTACTATGACCTCTGATGTAACTAAAAACATCCACTATGATCTCTGACCTCACAATACACATCCAACATGACTTCTGACATTGCAAAACACATTGACCCTGACTTCTGAGGTTACAAATTGCAGAGAGCATGTAATTACACTATTAAAACAATGCCCTGAATCATGCTTTGAGAAAAGTGACCTTAAAAGACACACTCTGACATAACAAAACACACCCGACATGACTTCTGATGTCACAAAACACATCCAACATGCCTTCTGACATCGTAAAACACATTGAACATGACTTATGGTGTTACAAATTGCAGCCATCATGACTTCTGAAGTCACAAAACACTTCCAACATGAATTCTGACATCACAAAACACATCCAACATGATTTCTGATATCATAAGACACATCCAACATGCCTTCTGACATCGTGAAACACATTGACCATGACTTATGATGTTACGAATTGCAGCCATTATGACTTCTGAAATCACAAAATGCATCCAACATAATTTCTGACATCAAAAAACACATCCAACATGATTTCTGATATCATAAGACACATCCAACATGACTTCTGACATCACAAAACACATCCAACTTGATTTCTGATATCACAAAACACATCCAACATGCCTTCTAACATCACAAAACACATTGACCATGACTTCTGATGTTACAAATTCCAGCCAACATGGCTTCTGAAATCACAAAACATATCTAACATAATTTTTGACAACACAAAACACATTTACCATGGCATGACATAATGTCACAAAATAAATCCAGTATAATCTCTGACCTCACAAGACACACCCAACATGACTTCTGACATCACAAGATGAACCCAACCTGATTTCTGACATTATAAATACTATCCAAAATCATCACAAAATATATCCAACCTCCATATCCATATATCCTAACTCTGACCTCACAGGATACACCTGACAGACCCAACTGACTTTTGACATCACAAAACACATTTACTATGACCTCTGATGTAACTAAAAACATCCACTATGATCTCTGACCTCACAATACACATCCAACATGACTTCTGACATTGCAAAACGCATTGACCCTGACTTCTGAGGTTACAAATTGCAGAGAGCATGTAATTACACTATTAAAACAATGCCCTGAATCATGCTTTGAGAAAAGTGACCTTAAAAGACACACTCTGACATAACAAAACACACCCGACATGACTTCTGATGTCACAAAACACATCCAACATGCCTTCTGACATCGTAAAACACATTGAACATGACTTATGGTGTTACAAATTGCAGCCATCATGACTTCTGAAGTCACAAAACACTTCCAACATGAATTCTGACATCACAAAACACATCCAACATGAATTCTGATATCATAAGACACATCCAACATGCCTTCTGACATCGTAAAACACATTGACCTTGACTTATGATGTTACAATTACAGCCATCATGACTTCTGAAGTCACAAAATGCATCCAACATAATTTCTGACATCACAAAACACATCCAACATGATTTCTGATATCATAAGACACATCCAACATGCCTTCTGACATCGTAAAACACATTGACCATGACTTATGATGTTACAAATTGCAGCCATCATGACTTCTGAAGTCACAAAACACATCCAACATGACTTCTGGCATCACAAAACACATCCAACATGATTTCTGATATCATAAGACACATCCAACATGATTTCTGACATCATAAGACACATCCAACATGCCTTCTGACATCGTGAAACACATTGACCATGACTTATGATGTTACGAATTACAGCCATCATGACTTCTGAAGTCACAAAATGCATCCAACATAATTTCTGACATCAAAAAACACATCCAACATGATTTCTGATATCATAAGACACATCCAACATGCCTTCTGACATCGTAAAACACATTGACCATGACTTATGATGTTACGAATTGCAGCCATCATGACATCTGAAGTCACAAAACACATCCAACATGACTTCTGACATCACAAAACACATCCAACATGATTTCTGATATCATAAGACACATCCAACATGCCTTCTGACATCGTGAAACACATTGACCATGACTTATGATGTTACAAATTGCAGCCATCATGACTTCTGAAGTCACAAAACACATCCAACATGACTTCTGGCATCACAAAACACATCCAACATGATTTCTGATATCATAAGACACATCCAACATGATTTCTGACATCATAAGACACATCCAACATGCCTTCTGACATCGTGAAACACATTGACCATGACTTATGATGTTACGAATTACAGCCATCATGACTTCTGAAGTCACAAAATGCATCCAACATAATTTCTGACATCAAAAAACACATCCAACATGATTTCTGATATCATAAGACACATCCAACATGCCTTCTGACATCGTAAAACACATTGACCATGACTTATGATGTTACGAATTGCAGCCATCATGACATCTGAAGTCACAAAACACATCCAACATGACTTCTGACATCACAAAACACATCCAACATGATTTCTGATATCATAAGACACATCCAACATGCCTTCTGACATCGTGAAACACATTGACCATGACTTATGATGTTACGAATTGCAGCCATTATGACTTCTGAAATCACAAAATGCATCCAACATAATTTCTGACATCAAAAAACACATCCAACATGATTTCTGATATCATAAGACACATCCAACATGCCTTCTGACATCGTGAAACACATTGACCATGACTTATGATGTTACAAATTCCAGCCAACATGGCTTCTGAAATCACAAAACATATCTAACATAATTTTTGACAACACAAAACACATTTACCATGGCATGACATAATGTCACAAAATAAATCCAGTATAATCTCTGACCTCACAAGACACACCCAACATGACTTCTGACATCACAAGATGAACCCAACCTGATTTCTGACATTATAAATCCTATCCAAAATCATCACAAAATATATCCAACCTCCATATCCATATATCCTAACTCTGACCTCACAGGATACACCTGACAGACCCAACTGACTTTTGACATCACAAAACACATTTACTATGACCTCTGATGTAACTAAAAACATCCACTATGATCTCTGACCTCACAATACACATCCAACATGACTTCTGACATTGCAAAACACATTGACCCTGACTTCTGAGGTTACAAATTGCAGAGAGCATGTAATTACACTATTAAAACAATGCCCTGAATCATGCTTTGAGAAAAGTGACCTTAAAAGACACACTCTGACATAACAAAACACACCCGACATGACTTCTGATGTCACAAAACACATCCAACATGCCTTCTGACATTGTAAAACACATTGAACATGACTTATGGTGTTACAAATTGCAGCCATCATGACTTCTGAAGTCACAAAACACTTCCAACATGAATTCTGACATCACAAAACACATCCAACATGATTTCTGATATCATAAGACACATCCAACATGCCTTCTGACATCGTAAAACACATTGACCATGACTTATGATGTTACAATTACAGCCATCATGACTTCTGAAGTCACAAAATGCATCCAACATAATTTCTGACATCACAAAACACATCCAACATGATTTCTGATATCATAAGACACATCCAACATGCCTTCTGACATCGTAAAACACATTGACCATGACTTATGATGTTACAAATTGCAGCCATCATGACTTCTGAAGTCACAAAACACATCCAACATGACTTCTGGCATCACAAAACACATCCAACATGATTTCTGATATCATAAGACACATCCAACATGATTTCTGACATTGCAAAACACATTGACCCTGACTTCGGAGGTTACAAATTGCAGAGAGCATGTAATCACACTATTAAAACAATGCCCTGAATCATGCTTTGAGAAAAGTGACCTTAAAAGACACACTCTGACATAACAAAACACACCCGACATGACTTCTTACGTCACAAAACACATCCAACATGACTTCTGACATGACAAAACACATCCAACATGCCTTCTGACATCGTGAAACACATTGACCATGATTTATGATGTTATGAATTGCAGCCATCATGACTTCTGAAGTCACAAAATGCATCCAACATAATTTCTGACATCACAAAACACATCCAACATGATTTCTGATATCATAAGACACATCCAACATGACTTCTGACATCGTAAAACACATTGACCATGACTTATGTTGTTATGAATTGCAGCCATTATGACTCCTGAAGTCACAAAATGCATCCAAAATAATTACTGAGATCACAATTCATAGTTACAGTTAGAGTTTCTGTGTGTTTTTCCCTGTCTGTCTCTTTCTGATGTTCGCCCTTCTCTTTCTGTTTTTAGGTAGAGGCGGGGCACAATGTTGGAGTCCTGGCATACCTAGCACCAATTCAACCTTGTTATGCAGAGCTCTTCTTCCACTCATTGCCAGAAAGTTCCTACTTCAGTGTCGGTAACTGCCTGCTCCAACGGACACAACCTCGTCTCTGCCCCCGCCGCCTGCAGCATTCCTGTTCTACTCCATTTCTCCTGCACTAGTCTGCACCGTAATCAATTTGTTTTGTTACATCAGAAGTCATGTTGAGTGTGTTTTGTAATGTCAGAAATCCTGTTGGATCTGTTTTCTGATGTCAAAATTCAGGTCAGGTGTATCTTTTGAGGTCAGAGGTCATGTTGGATATGTTTTGTGCCACCCATTATGTCAGAGGATGCTCTGCTCTTGTCAGAATTTGACAATAATTATGAACAAAATTATAACATATGAGCTGGGAAAGCAAGAATAGCCACAACTATGAACTTTAATTGATGTTGAATACATGTTGAGTACTTGAACATAATATATACTATAATTCCTATTAAGTATGTGAATATATCAACTGATGCACTATTACCTAAAGGAATTGTAAAATGTTTTTTTTTATGTTTTTTAATTAATGTATTTTTGACTCCCCGAAGTTCAGGTAATGCAGAGGGAGTTAATTAATATTACATCTAATGCAATTTTAAAATGTTTTTTTTTATGTATTTTGTTTTTATCTTTGGTCTTGTCTGACCTTTTGATCTTTTTGTCCTTACTTGTAGCGCCTTCTGTGGTCTTTTTTAGTTTTTATTTTTAATAATGTTATTATGTGTTACTGTTCTTTAATGTATTAGTCTTCATCTGCAGTGTTTCCTTTTGAGTGTGCGTGCGTGTCTATATGTGGGAAATGGGGTGGATGTTTGCTATTTGTGAAGCACTATGACTTAGGTTTTTAAATGTTGTATGAAAAGTGGTGTATAAATAAAGATCGATTGATTGAAAAGTGTTTTTTTTTCTTGAGTTGCGGCAATCACTTGATGTCCTCAATGTCCTTCTGTATTTTTTCTTTTTTTGGTAAAGTTTTAATCACGATGCGGTTTGTCGCGTCTTGTTTTTTAAATTGTTAATCAACTTGAAAAAATAAGAAATGAAGCTGAGATTGGCTTCATCAATGAACTAAAGAAGTTTCTTAGGCTGCATCAGAGTAAAAATAGTTAACTGTTACTCTGGCAGCAGGAGCTTTGGTTAACTTGTTTTCATAACTTTGATCTGGTCCTGGTGTATTTTTGTACCAAAGTGTAACATGAAGACTATCAGTGGACATCTGTTCTTGCGGTTCTGATATTGCATTTCTTCTCTCAGATAGTAGGGCTACTGCTGTCTCAAGTGGTGGTTTATTTGGAACATCAAGAGAATAGTAATAGTAAGGCTGTCCTATTCTCTGGAGAGGGAGAGGGTCTCGCAGCCAGACAGGTTCCGATACATCCACTTCAATCAATTTACCACTAGCAGATCTCACCAAAACACTTTGATTATTAGACTTTGCTCCAGGCACCACTTCCTTACAAGTAGTATGACATACACCTGTATCACACAAAAAGGTGACAGGTTTTCCATTTACGAATAGGATTATTTCTGGCTTAACATTATCTATTGCGAGATGAAGATGAAGTAAACACTGAAGGTGCTTTGCTACAAGCAGAGACTGCATGAGCAACTATGGATGTAGATGTTAAGGTGTCATAGTGTTCCTAGGGACCCCTTCCGCATCCTCAGCAGGTATCTCAGGGTCACAGGTGTTTCGCCCCTTAACCTGTACACCTCCCCTGAGTGGGGCAGCATGGGCTGAGTTAGCCTCCACCTGCGGAAGGGGTCCAGCTGTGATTTCTTGACAGCCACAGCCACCTGGAACTGCTTTCGGCTACTATGGCTATCTCCCTGGTAGCCTTCTGTATTTGTTTGGCATTAAGCCCGATCTTCTGCAGGAAACTGCGAATAGATGTGGCGAGGAAACCAATCTAATCCCTGTGAATTCCAATCTCCTCTGATGTGGTGCCACTCTGGCCCTAGCGCTGTCATCCACACCTGTTGCACTTCATAAACATTCAGATTGTAGGAACGTCTCAGATTTTCCCTATATTCACAGAATTTTTCCACATCTTCCTTATGGGAAGTTAAGCCCTCTCCATGGTCCAAGTTCTGTACACTAAAAGTAATGGAGGGTTTTCATCTTCTCCACCTGCCAATGGGTTAGCAACCAGTCCAGTGTTCTCTGGTGACTGCAGATATGCCCCTGCTAAATCCACGTCAGGAGCGGAGGGTTGTGTAGAAGACTTTTTTTCTGGAGAAATTAATTTTTGCAACTTTTTTGACCAAACACCTACACTGCCTTGGGACCTTAACTGCCGTGTAGGAGTGTTGCCTTCATATCTTGGAGATGGCTCTACTCTATCTTCTAACATGGAAAATGCAGCCTCTTCTTCCTCATCTTCCTGTCTCTTTCTCCCTCTTTCTCTTCTTACAACAAGGCCTGTATCATCATCTTCCCTCTTGTGGAACATAAGCTGTTCTTTTCTACCCTACCTCTCTTTATTCTTAGACTTCCTATCTCCCTCTTCTTGTTTTTTGCTAATTCCATCCAAAACTCAGTCTCCTCATAACCTTCTTTTTTCATTCTCTTAGGGTTGCGCTTAGTTTTATTTATGATGACTTCTTGAAGTGCAGCTAATTTTTGGGTGTTTAAACTGCCATTATATCCATGTTTAGCGATCCATCTATTTAGGCATTTTAATTTATCTGGGTTCTGTTTTTCAACGTATTTCCAATCCTCACATTATAGTTCCTCTTTACTTCTATTTTCCCCATTTTAGCAAATTTAGAACAGTTTTCTTAACACCTAGGATGTTGTAAAAACTGGTTTGTTCAACAGGGCAGCACTTCAAACTTTCTGTTGTTGTAATTCTCACTTCTACTTGAGTTCAAGTTCAACTCGAGAATTCTTGCCTAGTGCATCCACACCAGTCTGCTGCTTTCTTTCCTGTTGTTTTATATGAGCAAAAACACCTAATGGTATTTTATACTCCAATCATACCCACATTCACTCTCACGGATGTTTACTTATCACTTACTTATTTCCTATTTTATTCTCTTTTTTGTTCTCTTTCTTTCTCTTTTACTCTTATTTTATAGTTATAACAATAAACACAAAATTGTAGGACCCCGCTGTCCTCACGCTGTCCTCAGAGTTCCGTTCTATAAACACGGGATTTGTGGGGTTCTGTTCCCTCCTTTTACCTGTCAGAGTCTAGAATATTTAGGGTTTTACAGCACCTCTGTGCTCACTCATTCACCGTTTTTTAAACAAAACTATAGTCACCACTCTTTGTCTCTCATTCTCGGGTAATCCATCAACCTTTAGGTCCCAACTGGCAGGTTGAAGTCCAGTCCTGGAAAAGGTTTCAGAACTCACTAGAGTCCTACCACATCTGCAGTTTTTCTGAAGTTCAACACACCCGCTGGAACCCTTAGATCTTTTGGCATCCAGCTCGAAAGACCAAATAAATGTCAGGTTTAGGCTACCTAAGCATTCATACGAACAGTGGAGGAAAGACCTTTTACGTGCAAGGAGAATGGACAGAGAGTGCACCGTTACAGTTTCCAATCCACTCTCAACACTCACTGCCCAAGCCTCCTCTTTTATTAGGGTAGTCTCTGGTTACATTGTATATAAGGGTGGGGGTGTAAATGATTACAAATTAAATAAGCACACAATGCTTTGCTGCCTTCCCCGTGGTCCAAGGCTCAAGACTGGCACATCTGGGGGGTACGATATCTCATCCTTTGTTCCTATGAAGGAAGACACACACCAACAGTGCTTAACAATGCTCCTCTTGAAAGAAGACTATGTCAGTCACAAGTGAACATTTACTTTGTAATCACATACTATAGGAAAGGCACACTTTTAAGACTACCATGTCAATAGGATAGGTGCATGTAGAGACACTGTGTATAAGAGTAAATCTGTGATAATACATACACAGTTCTATCATTGATCCAACAGAAACATTCATAAAACATGACAGATGAGATTTTGACTGGTCTTAAGTTAAACTTACTCACATCAGAAGCAGGTTTGTAAGAATAAAATCCAAACATCAGAATCATTAAGTAATTATTAATCTATAAATTAGTAGATTTTTTTCAGTTAATTTTGCCATTGTACCAAATCTGAATTGTTTAAACCCTAACTTTACATACTTCATATCCTACTGTCTGTTCTTTAGCTTCTTTGCTTTCACATAAGCCTTCTTTATTATGCACGAGTGAGAAAAATGTACATTTTTACTTGTTCACCAGTGTGACTGGTTTACCTTTAGTAAATGACTCCACCACCACAAACAGGAAATAGAAGACTGTGAACTTCATTGTTAAAGAGTTGACTTAAAATGTTTGCTGACACCTCCTTCAAACTCCTACTCTGCTGCTTCTTCTTCGTCGTAATTTGCAGTGGGTTTTTTTTTACACCTGTAGTTCTGTTCATTTGGTCTGGACAGAGGACAAAGTTCTATTATCTCTTCTCGATGTGTCAGTTACTTTTGGGGCCACTTTGTTAGTTCTGGTAAAAGTAAAAGTCTGGAAGTCATGTGACTCACTTGTCAAACGTGTCTGAGGTGATTAAAGATCTTTTTCTCCCATCGTTAAACCATAGTTTCCTTTCTTCAACACGCACAGTTGAGTCTCTTCAGTCTGCAGTAACCTGATATACGATATATGTACGACATATATGATATGCACCTATATGAACTTGATTAATAACTCACTCACTCACTCACTCAACCAATGGAATGATGGGATATTGAGTCAAAGATACATTCACTCTGCTACAAGAGGAGGTGGCATCAGGATTCAGGCATCCCAGGGAATGCCGAGGGCACGTCTACTTTTATTGAAAACTGGCTAGTGACTTCAGCAGTGGCCTGGTGATCGTATGGAGAAGTATCCAGTAAGTATCCTCCACGAATTACAGATGAACTTGATCAACTTTTAAATACATTTTTTATAATGCTTCTTCTGTTTTTCAATATTTCAATTCCTATAAATAAGCAATCAATGGTGATTGTACAGTGGAAACATTATTTGAAGGCTTCAGTGGGCTGTGCTACCTTTATTGGAACCTTATTTTATAGAAGATATAGGCCTATCAAAATGATCTACCTCTACCCAAATTCATATAAATAATAATTAAAACCTTCTTTGATTGCTGCTGTCGAAATGAACTACCTACACATATTCATTAAAATGAAAAACTAAGGTAAATCGTCAGGACCAAGAGCAAAGACATTATAGAAGAATAACTAGTTCCCTGTATAAACATGGACTGTCTATAACAACACACACTCACATACACAAACACAAACATTTTGCGTTGGTCACACAGTTGCATAAAAATTTCTTATTTCATCACCTTTAATGCCATAAAGTCACCTTTTGATTCATTTGTCATTATTGCTGCTGCAGCTGGCAACGTTTGTTGAACAAACTGCTCATTTAATGAAAATAAAAAGGAAATAAATATTATATTATATTATATTATATTATATTATATTATATTATATTATATTATATTATATTATATTATATTATATTATATTATGTTATATTATATTATATTATAATGATCAGAATTAAATTTATATGCGAAAGAAAAAACATGATATTGAAATTAAACCACAAAACAAGAGATAATGAATTCATTTAAATTTAAATTACTACACAATTACATGAACATTTACTGTTTGAACTTCATTTGATGAGGGACTTTATGAAGGAAAGCAGTGCAATATCACTGTGTCCCCGGCTATATACAAGTTCTACTGGTACACCCATTTGGTGTACATCTGAACACAGAAACAAGCCTATTTTTAATTTAGATTCACCATCTATGAACAAAGGCCAAAGCATCACTTCCTCTTCTGGGTGGGGGAGGAGATGCGCCTCCTCTCCCAGTGTGTGAGCTGGTCACTAATGATCACAAGGACCCAGCATTGACGAATTGGGTAAATCAGATTTTCCAAGCTGTTCAACAAAGATAAGATAAGATAAGATAAGATAACATAAGGAGGCCTACCTGTCACAGACCTTTAGGATTGTCACTAGAAAGAAAAGGTTGGACAAATTCAACGGCTCTATTGTGTAGTGGAAAAGCACTATACAAAGCACTATACAGGCCATCTGTATAAGTCCAGTTACTTTCTTCCAAGTCTACAAGATAACAATGACCTGGATGACCGAGAACCTTTATAGGCAAATTACACAGCACTTTGGGAGGAACTACCTTCAATTAGTGCAGGAATAGAAGAAGCTTTTAAAGAAACTGGCTGATTATAGGAATCACCTCTGTTTTTACCTGAGATGCAAACAGTCCAGACTATTTACAAAGCGTTTTGCCAGACTTCCACAGTCAAGGGGCACAGAGAGAACTGATTTTGATGAAAGCACAAAACTACCTTTTGAACAAAAGGATCAGACAGGTTCACATCACTAAAGATGCACTCAAAGACAAGATTGAGCAAATGGAAGACAAACTCAAAGCAAACTTTCCCTTGACCATCCATGATGAGGTAACCAACTTTGTCACTACTATCTCAACACAATACAAGCAAGAAACAACAGATCCTAAAAATCCCAGACCCTACTGAACACCTACGAAACAGGCACCAGACCAGACACATCAGGACTTGAATAGGAGAAGGCCACAATGACAACCTTACCGGACAAGTGGTTAAAGAACCTATCCCACAGGTCACTAACTAAACCAGAGAAGGAGGATAAAGGAGATATAAAGTCATCCTCAACACAGCAGACTACCATAGTAAATAACCTCTGTCCTTAGTGGCAGTAACACATATGAAGTTCATTTAAAAAGACCCCACTAGCAGTTACAAAGGAGGTTATAAACTGCCTGCATTAACTGATAAAAGAACACACTATTGATCATCTAACTTACTACCATTTGTATCCAGCAGAGACCACTCCCTGCAGTTATGGCCACCTCAAGAGTAAGGAAGAGTAAGGAAGTAACTCCACTTAGACCAACTGAAAGCAGTATTAACGCAGTGACAAATAACATCTCCACGCATCCTGTCCCCTCTCGTGAGTAATTTCACACCATAAACCTAACTCTATAGACTTCATAGACAAAATGAAGGACCTTATTTCGGCACCAGATAAAACCATGGTCTCTGGTCTCACAGCCGAACCAGCTTCAGTCCAGACCAAATCTGCACCTTTCTGCACATTTGCCTTTCTAAAACCTACTTTAAGGTACAAAAATGTCTTCTACAGACAAAATTATGGCTGCACTATGGGATCCCCAGTGTCTCACATTGTGGCCAACCTATACATGACGGATTTTAAAAAGCAGACTCCAAACCTTGGCAGAGGAAGAACACTCGACCAAGTTGAAATCAAAAACCAACAATTGTAGGCATTTACCAAACACATAAATTCAGTTGACAACATTCAGTTTGCCAGGAGGGATTACAGGTTTTCCTTCATGCATTGTGCAGTAGTTTGATTTCCACCACCTGCTAGAGCAAAACTAGAGGTTATTCAAACTCTACAACACTGGCCAGAAGGTTACCCTGGGTACAGATGCATATAAAAGGAACTAACACACATCAGGACAGCGCAACACCTCAGACAGGAAAACAAGAAAAAAGAAGGAATTTTTTATATGTAGTAGGATTTTCAAAGAAATTAAGGAGAATCTTCCTCCATCCAACATCCAACTGTTCGTTTTTACTCTATTGAGGATTTTAATGTCCCAGTGTGGTCAGGGAAGACAGATGGTTTGAAAAAGGGTGAAAGAGGTCATATATGAGCTTATGACACCTATTCAACATGACCACTCCCAAATTTCAGGGTGTTTTCATGTTAATTTGGTTTTAGACTTTAAAAGCTTTCAATTCCTGTCTCCTCTGGCATTGATCCCAAAACTGAAACAATCTTCAGGTCCAGTTGTTTTTTTTCTACAACTCTATATGTAGTTATGTTAAGCTTACAATAAAAAGTTTGTGGCAAAATATCCTGCCCTTTTTTCAGGCCAAGGCATTTCATAGAGAACTCCCTTTTCAGGGCATAATAATATTTTTATCAATAAAAACAAATAATTTTAGTTATCAATGACATAGACTTTTCATTATTTTCATTAATCAGTCTGCATGAAAACTATTTTTTTTTTTTTTTTTTTTTTTTTTTAAAGATGGCGCCACGGTAGGCAGCCTGTTACGCAGCTCTCTAGTCTTTTCTTTCCCTTTTCTGGTTTATTTGTTTTATTTCAAGTTCTTTTTTTGCTTAATTTTGATTTAATTTGCGACAAGAATGCACCCGAGTAGTCTGCTGAGAGGAGTAGCCTTCTTTCTACTCCTATCGGGACTTTTCACCGCCGCATCTGGTGATAACGTGAGTCCATCGTCTATAGCCGGGATCAGCTGTTGGCGCTACAGGACAGGGGCGCACTCCCAGAGGACCGACCCGGGATTCCGAAGGAATTACGGCGTCGGAGGAGAGGATGCAGGGCTGGAGCGAAGTACCGGGAGAGGAGAAGGCGGTACAAACCCAGCGTTCCGTCTGTGGTAATGGGTAACGTAAGATCTTTACCCAACAAGATGGAAGAGCTGACGGCGCTAACCAGACTGCAGTGGGAGTACAAGCAGAGCAGCCTCCTGCTGTTCACGGAGACCTGGCTCACGGACAACACACCGGACTCCGTCGTAACTTTGGACGGCTTTCAACTGGTGAGAGCGGAGCAGACCGAAACGCGAGGGAAAGCGGTAAGAGGAGAGGAGGGGGACTGGCAATGTATGTGAATGAGAGATGGTGTAACCCGGGACACATTACGGTGAAGGAGCAGCGCTGTACCAAAGACATTGAACTGTTAGCGGTTAGCGCTCGGCCATATCACCTGGCCCGGGAGTTCTCGCATGTTATCGTGCTAACTGTCTACATCCCACCATCGGCAGATGCTAAGGTAGCCTGCGAGGACATCCACACCACCGTCTCTCAGTTACAGACGGCACATCCACAGTCCCTCATTATTATCTCTGGGGACTTCAATCATGCCTCACTCTCCACCACTTTCCCTAACTTCACCCAGTATGTTGACTGCCATACCAGGGACAATAAAACTCTGGACTTGCTGTTTGCCAACACAAAGGAGGCTTACAGCTCATCACCCCTCCCCCCACTTGGCTGTTCAGACCACAACCTGGTCATCCTCCAACCCACCTACACCCCCCTAGTGAGGAAGACCCCTCCCACCAAGAAGGTGATCAGGCTGTGGTCTGAGGACTGCAGTGAGGCCCTGAGAGACTGTTTTGAATGTACAGACTGGCAAGAACTCTGCAGGCCACATGGTGAGGACATCGACAGCCTCACCCACTGCATCACAGACTACATCAACTCCTGTGTGGAGAACACTGTGCCGACCAAGAAGGTACGGTGTTTCTCCAACAACAAACCATGGGTGTCCCCAGAGTTGAAGGCCCTGCTAAATGAAAAGAAGAGGGCCTTCTGGTCGGGGGACAAAGTGGAACTGAGGAGAGTGCAGAAGGAACTGAAATATAAAATCAGGAGTGGCAAGGAGAGTTTCAGGAGGAAGATGGAGGAGCAGCTCCAATCAAACAATGTCCGAGAGGTCTGGAGAAGCATGAACATGATCTCTGGTCACCTCAAGGACAATGGAGGAGTAGCAGTGTCCACTGACCGGGGGTGGGCCAATGAATTGAATCTGTTTTTTAACAGATTCGATTCTGGACCAACAACCTCCCCCACACCCCAGCTTCCATCAACCCCCCTCCATGTGCTGTCCCCCCCCCTCTCCCCCCTCTTCTAGCGCTGTGCTGTTGCCAGGTTCACTCTCCTCATTCCATCCCACCACACCCCCTTTACACCTACCCACATCAAAGCCAGCCCCTCCCCCCACCCCATTACACCTACCAACAACAAAGCCAGTCCTTCCCCCCACCCCGGACCAGCCACAGATCTGCCTCACAGCTGATCAGGTGAGAAGTCAGCTAAAGAAGACAAAGGTCAGGAAGGCAGCAGGTCCAGACGGAATTAACTCCAGATTGCTCAGGGACTGTGCAGACCAGCTTTGTCAGGTGGTCCTGCACATCTTTAACCTGAGTCTGAACCTGGAAAGGGTTCCTGAACTGTGGAAGACTTCCTGCGTAGTTCCAGTGCCTAAGATCGCACGGCCCAGGGAGCCCAACCACTACAGACCTGTAGCCCTGACTTCTCACCTGATGAAGGCCTTGGAGAGGCTCATTCTGCACCACCTTCGCCCACTGGTGAGCTCAGCACTGGACCCTCTGCAGTTCGCCTACCGGCCCGGCATCAGTGTGGATGACGCTGTCATCTATCTGCTGCACCGATCTCTCTCCAACCTGGAACAAGCGGTGAGCACGGTGAGGATCATGTTTTTTGACTTCTCCAGTGCTTTTAACACCATCCAGCCTGCACTGCTGAAAGGGAAGCTGGAGGGAGCCGGAGTGGATGAGCAGCTGACGGCCTGGACCATCGACTACCTCACCAACAGACCACAGTATGTCAGGCTTCATGACTGTGTGTCTGAGGTGGTAGTCAGCAGCACGGGGGCGCCACAGGGTACAGTGCTCTCACCCTTTCTGTTTAGTCTGTACACCTCAGACTTCACCTACAACTCGGACAACTGCCACCTACAGAAGTTCTCAGATGATACGGCCATCATCGGTTGTGTATCAGATGGGAACGACCAGGAGTACAGGGGGGTCATCAATGACTTTGTCAGCTGGTGTGAGATCAACGCTCTCCAAATCAACGCCAGCAAGACAAAGGAGATGGTTGTGGACTTCAGGAGGAAGTCCCTCCCCACCACACCGGTGAGCATCCAGGGAAAAGACATTGAGACAGTGGTCTCTTACAAATACCTGGGTGTTCACCTGAACAATAAACTGGACTGGACCACAAACACTGATGTCCTGTACAAGAAGGGCCAGAGTCGACTTCACCTGCTGAGGAGACTAAGGTCCTTTGGTGTGTGCAGGACTCTGTTGAAGACCTTCTACGACTCCGTCGTAGCATCTGCCCTGTTCTACGCAGTAGTCTGCTGGGGGGGCGGATGCTCAGACGGGGACAGAAGGAAAATTGACAAACTGGTACGGAAGTCTAGCTCTGTACTGGGATGTCCTCTGGAGTCGGTGGTGGTGGTGGGAGAGAGGAGGATGTTGGCAAAGCTGACATCCATCATGGACAACCCCCATCACCCTCTGCATGGGGTAGTGGGTGCGCTTAGCAGCTCCTTCAGCCAGAGATTCAAACACCCTCGCTGCAAGAAGGAGCGCAGCAATAAGACTCTATAACATAACATAAACATAAACCTCACTGTAGCCACTGTCACTTTTTCACTGGTCACTTTTTTTCTCTTCACACTCACCCTGCACCTTAAGTGTGCATTAGCTATGTATGTATACATGTGGGTATGTGCGTGGATATGTATGTCCATATATATATATGCAAATATGTGTGTATGTGTATGTATGTAGGTATGTACGTCCATGTATGTATGTATATATGCCTTGCTTATGCATACTTTTTTTCTTACTATTTATTAGCATTTTTTTTTCTCCATTCTGTCGATAATGCATACTGTGTATGCGGATTAACAAATTCTGCGAATTTGTACATTGTGTTGTGTGTTTTTTTATTTTTTTAAAGTCTTTTTATCTTCTTCAACTTTATTTTTCTTTTCTTTATCTGTAACGCTGCAGTAACACACAAATTTCCCCGTTGTGGGATCAATAAAGTTCTATCTAAGTATCTATTCTATCTATTCTATTCTATAAACATATACACAATATATGAAACAATGTAAAATAAAGTGAAAAGTAACTCTACCAATGTAACACTGAAGATATAAAGTAAAAAGTCTAGACACTCCTGTTAAGCCTTGGCTTTTGTGATGTACAAAACTAACACCAACCATTCACACCACCACTCCAGAACCAAAATCTCTTCACACCCTGAAAAAGTAGTTCTGCATGAAATGGAGCGTAGAATTTTCGATAACAAATGGACCACTTCCTATTTATTTCTAGAAATACACGGAAAACCTTTGTACTTGGTGTGTTTGCCACAAGTTTCCGGAATGAAGGAATATAATATTCAACGCCACCACAAGACTCTTCACAGAGAAAAATATGACGGCTTGCAAGGAAATTTGAGAAGAGATATGATCAATGAATTGCAGGCAGGTCTGAGGAAACAACGGTCAATTTTCACACAAAGCGACAAATCAGTGAAGCCTCTGTATAAGCTAGCTACCTGAATGCTAATGAAACAGCATTAGCATCAATACCATATTCTGACAGTGAGTTTCAAAGTCTAAGTCAAAGTCAAAGTCAATTGTATTGTCAATTTCTTCACATGTACTTGACATACAGAGGAATCAAAATTGAGTTTCTCACTATCCTAGGCATTTTACAGGTACAACAACATTAAAGTGCAGGTGCGCAAAACGAGACAATCCTAAACTACAATGGTAAAGTGCAGTAGCTTAAGGCTACTTTTGCCTAGTGTTGCTAAACTAGGAACGAACAAACAGGTATGACAGGACAAGACATGAGTACCCCAAGACAAGACAAAAGTAGTAGGGTATGGAAAGACAAATTCAACAAGACAGAACAAGACAACACTGATTGTCCCAGCTATTTGCATTATGAGGAAGTTGTTGTAATGTAATGGCTAGTGCAATAACAATATAAGTATAAATATAGCAGTAGCAAGTGTGTGCAATTTTTGCATGAGTAGAGAGTCAATTTAGGTGGGTGGATGGGTGACAGTCCAGTGACCTAGACATGGCCTGCCAGCCTGGTGTTCCTTCTGGCTGGTGCTGAGGGTGAGAGGGAGGAGGGGAGAGAGTTCCGCAGTCCCGTGGGTGGGGAGGGGAGAGAGTTCAGCAGTCTCACGGCCTGGTGGAATAAGCTGTTCATGAGTCTGGTGGTGAGGGAGCGGAGGCACCTGTACCTCTTTCCAGAGAGTTTGTTAAATGAAGCCTGATGAAGGCAGCTGAACTTGTATGTCCTGAGAAGCGATAAGCTTTTGCTTTTTGCCTGATGAGCAATACAATAGCCGAAAGGATTTCAGACGTATTAGCAGATTTAAACAGCCAATTGTATGTGAATGTGTGTTTCATGTATGAAGTTTACAGATTCACAGGACATGTGATTACTTTATTCTTTACACATTTAATAGCACTCTCCTTAGTTTGTAAGGTGTAGACAGGGAATAAATTTAGATTTTATATGCACATGTGTAAATGGTTTAATAATTCTTTTCTTTATAAATCTCGTTTAACTTTAAAGTGCATTAATATATTTTTCAATATGAATTACTTGTTAAAATTGTGTGCCTTTGTACAATCAGTGGGATCAGTTGCAATGCATATATTATTGCATTTATTATTGCATTAAATGCAATAAATTGCATTTACCTAAAGAAATTTAAGGTTTTTCATGAAATGTTTCATAAAAGATATGTTCATTAAAATTTAACATTTTAGAAATAATATGTGTGCTTCTTTACACCAAAACAACGGTAAGACATAATATTTTGGTTAGTTATAGCAGAGTATGGTATATTTTCAATGGATCGACATCTACATGTCCAACAATGTGAAATGAGTTTGCAACCCTCATATAGTTAATGTGAAAGTATTCAGATTGTAGATTTTTCTCTTCATATGAAAAGAAGAAGTTCTTATTTTTACAGGAGATTATATTAGATCAGTTTTACTGGTCCGGCCCACATGAAATCAAACCATTCTTTAGATGGCCTGTGAAATAAAGTGAGATAGACACCCCTGAGTGTAAAGGTTTTGTTGTGCCACCCAGTACTCTGCTCTTGTCAGAATTTGACAAGAATTTTACAATATTAACAATCAAGAAACATTCAATAAATAATGAACAAAATTATACATGAGCTGGGAAAGCAAGAATAACCACAACTATAACCCTAAACTGTTCTACACAGCTTTCCTCATAGTTTCCTCAAATGTCCAGCAGATGACGCTTTTTGACCAGAAATAGATGATTTTTTTTGTTTTAATTTAGGTTGAGAATGTATACTGAATACATAAGTTAAAACTGTTTAGCACTATAAGTAACATGAAATGAAAGGGTGAAGATTATATAACTTTTTCATAAGAGTAACCTATTTTCTTTACTTTCATATAGATTCTATAACTTACTTTGATACTAATCTTGGCCCCTATTGTAATATTTACAATAGGGGCCAAAACACTATCATGAGGATTTAAAGGTAGAATAACCACAACTTTTACTCTAAACTGCTCCTACAGGGCATGTCAGCTGAGGATAGCCAAACAGGAGGAATCTACTCCGCCAGGCACTAAGGTGACCCTCCTCTTAGTTGGACGGGCCAGAATCAAAGGCTATGACTACTTTGTTTCCTCAGCCAGACACCAAGAAAATCCCTGCAGAGTGTTAATCTTACCTGTAGCTCAGACCCACCTTGGGGCAATTGCCTCAATTAATATTGCATCAGTTGATATATGAATCAATAATATAACCTAAGAAACTTCTTAAGGTCATTGAAAACGACAACCTCTGGTTCGTTTCTTATTTTTTCAAATACGTTAATTATATGTACTCCGCTGCATTGCCTGAACTAAAGTCACAGAACACATCCAATATGACCTCTGATCTCACAATACACACCCAACAATTCTTCTGACATTAAAAAAGAACATGTCCAACATGTCTTCTGACACCACAAGAAATAACATGACTTCTGACATCATAGAACACTTCAATCATGATTTCTCATGTCACATAAGAAAGCCATCATGACTTATGACATTACAAAACACACATGACTTCTCACATGGACATGATTCAGGCCATACACTCCTCCAGGAGAACCGCCATCCTCAGGGATGTTCTCCTGGCACATTTAACATCTTCACTTCACATGTAGCCACGTTAACATTAAATACAGAGCCCGAGACATCAAGAGAACGATTCAGACAGGCGTCACTAGTCCTTTGGGTCAGAGGACTAACCACCATTGCTGCATACCATATTGAGTATAGTAGTATAGTATAGTATGAGCTATTTTAAACAAAATACTATAGTATCAATAGTGTAAATACTATCGAGGTCATACTATAGTATGACCTTTTGTGAAAGACATTGTATAATATGACCCCTTTTGAGCGACATCAAATTTTTTGAGTGAGGTAGTATAGTATGGCCTTTTTAAGCCACATACTATAGTATAAAATTTTCGGAGCAACATAAAATAGTATGACCTTTTTTGTGAAATACTATAGTATTTGCTGATAGATATTGTTTATTTTATTATAAATTTAAAAATCTTCTCCCTGTTCCTGGTCAAATGTCACCATCTCGTGGACATTACATATAATTACATTCATGGCTGCAGCTTTTAAATTGTATTCATTATATGTATATATTTAGGGTTAAATCTTTTTTTTTCAAATTCATTTTCAAAACTCATTACTTGTTGTCCATCGTTATCAATCATTATTAAAAACTCCGCCAATTCTAATATCGTGCTCTCATTAAGTTTCACTATTCCTTTCCTTATTGTAAACGTCCGTCACGCGCTGTCTTTTATTTTGTAAAGGTCTGTTGCTTCCTGTACTCACAGGAACCGGAAAGCCAAAAATGTACAGAGAAAAGAACGGAAATTTTCATTAACTCTGTCAATAAACATATAACTTATTAATGGTGTAGGAAGACCCACCTACACCCCCCTAGTGAGGAAGACCCCTCCCACCAAGAAGGTGATCAGGCTGTGGTCTGGGGACTGCAGTGAGGCCCTGAGAGACTGTTTTGAATGTACAGAACTCTGCAGGCCACATGGTGAGGACATCGACAGCCTCACCCACTGCATCACGGACTACATAAACTTCTGTGTGGAGAACACTGTGCCGACCAAGAAGGTATGGTGTTTCTCCAACAACAAACCGTGGGTGTCCCCAGAGTTGAAGGCCCTGCTAAATAAAAAGAGAGTGGCAAGGAGAGTTTCAGGAGGAAGATGGAGGAGCAGCTCCAAGCAAACAATGTCCGAGAGGTCTGTAGAAGTATGAACAAGATCTCTGGTCACCTCAAGGACAATGGAGGAGTACTGTGTCCACTGACCGGGGGTGGGCTAATGAATTGAATCTGTTTTTTAATAGATTCGATTCTGGACCAACAACCTCCCCCACCCCCCAGCTACCTTCAACCCCCCTCCATGTGCTGCCCCCCCCTCTCCTCCCTCTTCTGGAACTGTGCTGTTGCCAGGTGCACTCTCCTCGTTCCATCCCACCACACCCCCTTTACACCTACCCACATCAAAGCCAGCCCCTCCCCCCACCCCATTACACCTACCAACAACAGAGCCAGCCCTTCCCCCCACCCCGGACCAGCCACAGATCTGCCTCACAGCTGATCAGGTGAGAAGTCAGCTAAAGAAGACAAAGGTCAGGAAGGCAGCAGGTCCAGACGGAATCAGCTCCAGATTGCTCAGGGACTGTGCAGACCAGCTTTGTCAGGTGGTCCTGCACATGTTTAACCTGAGTCTGAACCTGGAGAGGGTTTCTAAACTGTGGAAGACTTCCTGCGTAGTTCCAGTGCCTAAGATCGCACGGCCCAGGGAGCCCAACCACTACAGACCTGTAGCCCTGACTTCTCACCTGATGAAGGCCTTGGAGAGGCTCATCCTGCACCACCTTCGCCCACTGGTGAGCTCAGCACTGGACCCTCTGCAGTTCGCCTACCGGCCAGGCATCAGTGTGGATGACGCTGTCATCTATCTGCTCCACCGATCTCTCTCCCACCTGGAACAAGCGGCCAGCACGGTGAGGATCATGTTTTTTGACTTTGCCAGTGCTTTTAACACCATCCAGACTGCACTGCTGAAAGGGAAGCTGGAGGGAGCCGGAGTGGATGAGCAGCTGACGGCCTGGACCATCGACTACCTCACCAACAGACCACAGTATGTCAGGCTTCATGACTGTGTGTCTGAGGTGGTAGTCTGCAGCACGGGGGCGCCACAGGGTACAGTGCTCTCACCTTTTCTGTTTAGTCTGTACACCTCAGACTTCACCTACAACTGGGACAACTGCCACCTACAGAAGTTCTCAGACGATACGTCCATCATCGGGGGTGTATCAGATGGGAACGACCAGGAGTACAGGGGGGTCATCAATGACTTTGTCAGCTGGTGTGAGATCAACGCTCTCCAAATCAACGCCAGCAAGACAAAGGAGATGGTTGTGGACTTCAGGAGGAAGTCCCTCCCCACCACACCGGTGAGCATCCAGGGAAAAGACATTGAGACAGTGGTCTCTTACAAATACCTGGGTGTTCACCTGAACAACAAACTGGACTGGACCACAAACATTAATGTCCTGTACAAGAAGGGCCAGAGTCGACTTCACCTGCTGAGGAGACTAAGGTCCTTTGGTGTGTACAGGACTCTGTTAAAGACCTTCTATGACTCCGTCGTAGCATCTGCCCTGTTCTACGCAGTAGTTTGCTGGGGGGGCGGATGCTCAGACGGGGACAGAAGGAAAATCGACAAACTGGTACGGAAGTCTAGCTCTGTACTGGGATGTCCTCTGGAGTCGGTGGTGGTGGTGGGAGAGAGGAGGATGTTCACACACACCCTGCACCTTAAGTGTGCATTAGCTATGTATGTGTACATGTGGGTATGTGCGTGGATATGTATGTCCATATATATATATATATATACAAATATGTGTGTATGTGTATGTATGTAGGTATGTACGTGCATGTATGTATGTATGTATGCCTTGCTTATGCATACTTTTTTCTTACTATTTATTAGCATTTTCTCTCCATTCTATGTCGATAATGCACACTGTGTATGCGGATCAACAAATTCTGCGAATTTGTACATTGTGTTGTGTGTTTTTTATTTTTTTATAGTTTTTTTTCATCTTCTTCAGCTTTATTTTCTTCTCTTCATCTGTAACGCTGCAGTAACACACAAATTTCCCCGTTGTGGGATCAATAAAGTTTTATCTTATCTTAATAATGTCCAGGTTATTTTAGTGTAATTTTTCTGATTCGATATAGCATGAAATTAAAGCTTTAATTATTATTATTTTTTTTTCAAATTTTGACACAAACGGGTAACATTGCAGATACATTAGAATGCCAACATCCAAAGTGTAGTCTCCTGAGAAATGCTGTGAGGATGACTTGTAGTGTGATAGTTACAGTCCTGATCCATCTATGGTGCAGGTGTAAGGTGGTTCACAGCCAGGTAGACATTAAGCTCGAAGACCCTCTTGAAGTTTAAAGCTTCCATCTTCACTCAGTTTTTGTGGGTTTGTTTTTGACCCTCCAGTGTTAATAATGCCACTGTTTGGTGGTTCAACTCCATCAAAAGATACAGTGAAAGACCTACCTCAAGTTTTGATCTTCACCGAATTTACAAAGGCCAATATGGTTTAAGATGCACCTCTGATGTTCAGATGGAGCAGGTTCAAAACCTCATGTAACTGTCACTGAATTGACAAAGTGAAGATGATAAATGCACCTAGAGAACCCTCCCTGCTGTGGAGGGGACTCGTGGTGTGGTGGGTTTGTTTGCGACCCTGAAGCAGCAGTGATGCAACATGCAAGTGTTGGTGGTCCAAACCGATCACTAGATTAAAGGGGAGGGAGATAGAGTAAGTAGGTCATAGAGAGATAGTAAGGTGAGCTGTAGAGGGTCGGCCAGGGCGACGACTCCCTACCGCTTTCTGACATACTTACTCTATCACCCTCTCCATTACTCTAGTGATGGATTTGAACTAAATTCTTTCATGTTCTGCATCTGTCAGGGTTGCCAACAAACCTACTGCACCACAGGTAGGAGGGTTCTCTGGGCGCATTTATCATCTTCACTTAGTCAATTCAGTTATGATTAAACCCTTAAAAGTTCAACATGAGGATTTGGCCTGCTGCATTTGCACCTTACACATAACACCACAAGTCCTCTTTATGCCAGTTGCTGTTCCCCAAATGCATTTAACATCTTCACTTTGGATATTGGACATTGTGAAGTCAGTGAAGATCAAAACTTGAGGTAGGTCTTCCACTGTATGTATATAGATGGACTTGAACCACCAAACAGTGACATTATTAGCACGCGAATGTCAGAAATGAACTCACCACACTACACTTCCTCACCAAAGTTCTCTTCACACCAGGTGCTGTTCCCCAAATGCATTTAACATCTTCACTTTGGATATTGGCCTATATAAAGATATGGATGTTCCACCTTTTGTCAACAGGAAGATTTAAACAAGCATACACCAATACCTTGAAAGTGGCAAGGCTGCAACTTCCCCAAGTCCTTACCATACAGGTTGCGTTTCCCCAGGTGGATTTATCACTTTTATTAAATAAAAATACTTTCGAATGTCTTCGGAAAAACCTCATACTATAGCATTTCATGTTAAAGAAAAGAGAACTACGGTATAGCACAGGGGTGGGCAATCTTGGTCCTGGAGGGCCAGTGTAGGTGCAGGATTTTGTTCACAAACAAGCAGTAATACACCTGCTTTTCTCAATATAGGCTTGAACCGATGCCTCTAAACCTTCAGCAGACTCTCCTAACAACCTGAGCTACAAGGCCAGTGCAGTTTCTCTGAGCGTTTCACTCCTTTCTCAGCCTTCTAACACACTGAGCTACCTGGACTGTGAATCCGGCTCTATGCAGGGGCAAAAGGGGGTAATGTCCCTGCAAATAAATGTTGAAAATTTACATTTTTATTTCATGGGTCTTTAAATCAGACATGGCTTATTGGTTTGATTGTACCCCATAATGATTTCAAAATCAACTCTCCCACCTTTAACTTTGTCATAGATCAATGAAATTTAGATGAAAACCATAACCCTTTCAAAAAAGCTCCTTGGAGCGCAGCCCTAAGTCTAACAAGAATATAGCTATGTCAGTGTAGTTCAGAGTTTGTGTCGTGAGCTCCCTCTCCCTCTGCCTGGTAGGAGCACTAATTATCTGCTGATTACTCTCACCTGTCTCTGCTGCCACTCCCTCGTTAACCAGCCAGCTGCTCCTCATTTCCTGCTAACCATGCCATGTATAAAGAGTCCTGTTTCCCAGCACACATTGTCAGATCATCTGCTAAGCCCGCGCCTGTCCTGCCTGTTACCTGCTACTACTCTGACTCCTACCTGCGATCCCGGACCTGCCCGACCACCCTCTGCTCTACAATCCCGGTAACTTGACCTGCCTTCTGCCTTTTTGACCACGATTACTGCCTTGCCCTTGTCGGTACTACTGCCCTGGAGGTTTTGCCCTGCCACTCCTCTCCTGCTGTGTGTGTGTTCCCCCAGGACTTCCAGCCCCTTTCGGCGAGAGAGCCTGGACCCTCAACCCCCGTCTACACTCTACGCCTCTCAGCCGCCGGGACACACACACACAAAGACTCACGCCCATTCCCCAACCCCTTCAATAAACTATTGAAACGTATTGCTCGTGTGGTCCTCGTCTGTCCAGATCCCTGACAGTTTGTGTCTTACACAGGAAGAAGGGGGCTCAGTAAATTGACAGTTATATGTAAGAATTTAAATGTACATATATTATAAAAAGGAATATAATTTTACACATGCCTGAAACAAATGTAGAATTAGAGATACAATATTTTCATATATTACATTCTCAGGTCAAATCAATGTGGTTACAAGTGACTGAAACTTTCAGTCATGTGGAAACCAATTAGGATTTAGGAACTGTATTTACAACCAGTGAAAGACCATGTTGATCCTAAATTACCTGCCAGGAGGAGAGTCGCTGACCTAGAGAACACAGAGACACTGCACTAGACCAGGATCAGAACTACAGAATTTTATAAAAGTTGACAGGTTCAGCAGAATTCTTTAAAATGCTTCAAATTCTAAAAGATTTCTCATATATACTCTTGTTCATGTTGTTTCATGAATTACCGGACTATTATACTATAGACTATAGTATACTATATAGTAGACCATTACATTCATGTTGATCTCGAAGAAAATATCTGAGAAGTCCAGCCGTTAGTAGTGACGTCACGTTTAATTCCAAACAAACGGTTGTTAGCAATAATAAGATAAATGTTTTATTTGTCGATAGTTTACCTGATAAATGAATTTTACCTGTCAGCTTCTGTTTATGCAAACTGATGAACTACACCAAACAATATTACCAGTTTTATATAAATGAATATATATGTATATATTTGTTCATAAAACCATTTATTTAACTTATTTTCTTTAAAATGCTTTCTCAATGCTCTAAGAGTATAAGCCCTCTCAGAGTATTAAACAGCCGTTTCTCCCTACACTTTGGGACAAGAATTTGTCAGTTGGGTTTTTGATGGCTCGTCTACATCAAAGAGCTGGAGCAGGTGTGTAGGTTGCCGGAGTAATGGCCCTGGCTTCTGCAACAACAGACTGAGAGCTGATTGGCTGTTGATTTTTCCTTAATAACTTTGGTTCTAAATGTCCGACGCATACCAAACTCGGCAGTAATGGTAAAAAAGGCATCAGCATCCCACCTATAGTGTTGAACTTCTGTATTAAGCCACAGTAGAGTTCTGACGCCCAATAGCCCAGCCCGAGCTCTCACAATTGCCGTGGGAATTGTCTAGTTTTGTTTATAATTCTTGTCAAATTCTGACAAGAGCAGAGCATCCTCTGACATACTGGGTGGAACAAAACATATCCAACATGACCTCTGACCTCAAAAGATACACTTGACATTCATTTTTGACATTAGAAAACAGATCCAACAGGATTTCTGACATCACAAAACGCACTCAACATGACTTCTGATGTGACAAACCAAATCCAACCCGGTGAAGACAGGTTTTCAGGAGAAACGCAGTAGAACAGGAATGCTGAAGGCGGCGGAGGCAGAGACCAGGCCAGGTCCGTTGGAGCAGGCAGTTACCGACATTAAAGCAGGAACGCTTTGGCGATGATTGAAAGAAGAACTGGTGTTAAGAGCTGTGGACAACAAGGTTGAACTGGTGATAGGTATGCCAGGACTACAGCATTGTGCAGCGCCTCCACCTGAAAAAAGATAGGGAAGGGCAAACATCAGAACCAGACAGACAGGGAAAAATACACAGAAACTCATTAATTATGAATTGTGATGTCAGAAATGATGTTGGATGCATTTTGACTTCAGAAGTCATGATGGCTGCAATTTGTAACCTCAAAAGTCAGGGTAAATGTGTTTTGCAATGTCAGAAGTCATGTTGGATGTGTATTGTAAGGTCAGAGATCATATTGGATGTGTTTTAGTTACATCAGAAGTCATGGTGAATGTGTTTTGTGATGTCAGAAATCACGCTGGGTCTGTCAGGTGTATCTTTTGAGGTCAGAGTTCATGTTGGATATGTTTTGTGATGTCAGAAGTAATTTTGGATATGTTTTGTGATGTCAGAAATCAGGTTGGGTTCGTCTTCTAATGTCAGAAGTTACGTTGGGTGTGTCTTGTGAGGTCAGAGATCATATTGGATGTATTTAGTGACATAATGTCATGTCATGGTAAAGGTGTTTTGTGATGTCAGAAATTATGTTAGATATGTTTTGTGGTGTAAGAAGCCATGTTGGCTGCAATTTGTAACATCAGAAGTCATGGACAATGTGTTTTGTAATGGTAGAAGGCATGTTGGCTGCAATTTGTAACATCAGAAGTCATGGACAATGTGTTTTGTAATGGTAGAAGGCATGTTGGATGTGTTTTGTGATATCAGAGGTCATGTTGGATGTGTTTAGTTACATCAGAAGTCATGGTGAATGTGTCTTGTGATGTCAGAAATCACCTTGTGCCTGTCAGGTGTATCTTTGGAGGTCAGAGTTCAATGTTGGATATATTTTGTGATGTCAGAAGTAATTTTCGATGTCTTTTGTGATATCAGAAATCACGTTGGATGTGTTTTATGATGTCAGAAATCAGGTCTGTTGTGTTTTGTGAGGTCGGAGGTCATATCAGGTGTGTTTTTTTTTAGGGGTCATGTTGGATATATCTTGTGATGTAATTTTTCCAAAAGTAATTTTGGATAGGTTTTTGATGTGAGAAGTCTTGTTGGGTGTGTTTTGTTATTTCACAAATCATGTTGCATGTGTTTTGTGATGTCAGAAGCCACATCTGACGTGTTTTGTGAGGTCAGAAAACAGGTTGGGTTTGTCTTGTGATGTCAAAAGTCACGTTGTTTTGATGTGTGACATGAGAAGTCTTGTGATGTCTTGCATGTCACACATTACAAGACATAATGGGTGTGTCTTGTGAGGTCATATTGGATGTGTTTTGTTACATCGGAAGTCAAGGTGAATGTGTTTGTGATGTCACAAATCACTTTGGATGTGATTATGTGATGTCAGAAGTAATGTTGAATGTGTGTTGTGATGTCAGAAGTCATGTCAGGTGTGTTTTGTTATGTCAGAGTTGTCTTTTGAGGTCACTTTTGTCAAAGCATGATTCAAGACAATAGGGTGATTACATACGCATCCCTCTGCAAGTACATTTGGATGTGAACAAATAATGATAAAAGAAACATGTTTCTCTTCATACCTTAGAAATAGCCTGTTTGTATTTGCAAATGTTGTACATTTGTGGCTCAGAATTATAGTTTTGTGCCTACTACTACTTTACTCATACACACACACACACATATATATATATATATATATATATATATATATATATATACACATATATATTTATACAGTATTGGTATTGGAAAATATAGTAATGCATGCATTAAACAAGATTTATAAAGAAAGGAATTCTTCAACCATCTACACATGTGTATATGAAAACGAAATTTAATCCCAGCCTACAATTCAAGAACTAAGGACAGCGCTATTAAATGTGTAAAGAACGTATCTACATGTTCTGTGAATGTGTAAACTTCATACATGAAACACACATTCACGTACAATTGGCTGTCTAAATCTGCTGATAGGTCTGAAATCCTCTCCGCCATAGTATTCCTCATCAGGCTAATACTGGCAAAAGCTTGTCGCCTTCACCATGCATCATTTAACAAACTCACCATTGGAATACGGTTTTGATGCTAATGTTATTTCGTTAGCAATTAGGTAGCTAGCTTAAACCGCTGCTTCACTTACTTGTCGGCTTTGTGTGAAAACCAAGCACAAAGGTTTTCCGTGCATTTCTATAAATAAATATGGACGAGGTCAATATGTCATTAAAAATTCTAAACTCCCTATCTACCTTTCTCCGTTTGGATAATGACATTTTGGCTAATGAGGGTCTAGCAGAGGGCTAGAGACGGCGTAGTTACAACCTTGTAACAAGCAGCAGAAGGCGGATTGATACCATGTGCTCAGTGACGGACTGAGACTGATGCTGTTCTACTCTGATCAAAACAGTATGCCCACTAGCGGGACGTTGATGAATTGCATATTATTAACATATTAAGACTTTTATACATTTTATCAAATTTAAATTATCCTGAAGACCTGATCGAACCTCCTTAGGGGTCGGTTCCTTATGCTGTGGAAACTTGCATGCGAGTATCTGTGCAGCCCATCATCATCTGTTCCCTGTCAAAGGATATTTCCCAAAGCTGTGGAGCTGGTCATCCAGAAGAGGAGCTGCCTGAACCTGCAACAGTAGAAAATTATAGCGCCACAAGACAGACCCATCCTGATTTCTGACATCACAAAACCTATCCAAAATTACTCATCGCATTTCAGCTACAACTCTGACAACTGCCACCTACAGAAGTTCTCAGATGATACGGCCATCATCGGGTGTGCATCAGATGGGAACGACCAGGAGTACAGAGGGGTCATCAATGACTTTGTCAGCTGGTGTGAGACCAACGCTCTCCAAATCAACGCCAACAAGACGAAGGAGATGGTTGTGGACTTCAGGAGGAAGTCAGCCCCCATCACACTGGTGAGCATCCAGGGAAAAGACATTGAGACATTGGTCTCTTACAATTACCTGGGTGTTCACCTGAACAACAAACTGGATTGGACCACAAACATTAATGTCCTGTACAAGAAGGGCCAGAGTCGACTTCACCTGCTGAGGAGACTAAGGTCCTTTGGAGTGTGCAGGATCCTGTTAAAGACCTTCTATGACTCCGTTTTAGCATCTGCCTTTTACTACGCAGTGGTCTGCTGGGGGGGCGAATGGACAGACGGGGACAGAAGGAAAATTGACAAACTGGTGCAGAGGTCTAGCTCTGTACTCGGATGTCCTCTGAAGTCGGTGGTGGTGGTGGGATAGAGGAGGATGTTGGCAAAGCTGACATCCATCATGGACAACCCCCATCACCCTCTGCACGGGGTGGTGGGTGCGCTGAGCAGCTCCTTCAGCCAGAGACTCAAACACCCTTGCTGCAAGAAGGAGCGCTTCTGCAGATCATTCATCCCGACAGCAATAAGACTTTATAACTCACTGTAGTCACTTTTCCTCCACTCCTCCAAGCATTAGCTATGTATGTGTACATGTGTGTATATGCTTCGATATGTATGTCCGTATATATACGCAAATATGTAAATATGTGTGTATGTGCATGTATGTAGGTATGTACGTGCATGTATGTATGTATGTATATATGCTTTGCTTATGCATACTTTTTTTCTTTTTTCTTTTTTTTGTTATTTATTAGTATCTTTTCTCCATTCTATGTTCATAATGCATACTGTGTATGCGGAGCAACAAATTCTACAAATTTTGTACATAGAGTTGTGTATTTTTATTTTTTATACCTTTTATTTTCTTTAGCTTTCATTTTCTTTTCTTTTCTTTACTCTGTACGCTGCAGTAACAGACAAATTTCCCCGTTGTGGGATCAATAAAGTCTTATCTTATCTTATCTTACAAAACACATCCACAATGACCTCTGACCTCAAAAGACACTTTAAAAACACATCCAATATGACCTCTGACCTTACAAATCACACCCAGCATGACTTCTGACATTCCAAGACACAGCCAATGTGATTTCTGATATCACAAATCACATCACATGTAAAAAAAATACATAAAAAACTTTTATGGCCTTAAATCCATTCTCTTGGCCTGAAAAGCACATATGACTCGAAGGAGAGGAGCAACGTCACGTCACAGAGACCCGAGGGACAAGGAGTGTGTGTGAAGGTAGTAAGAGAGACGGTATAGAAGAAGGAGGAGAAGAGGAAGGAAGAGAAAGGAAGGCGGAGAAATATGCAGATGATGATGATGACTAGAAAAACAAGCAAGAAAATGTCCAATCTATGATTAGTCACAGGGACGCACGGATAAGACTGGTTGAGATAAGGAGCAGGGCTGAAGAAATAATAATGATGACGAGGCGGCAGCACAGGCAGCAGCAGTTTGCCCAAGACCACATGAATGTCTCAGGGAGCGTAAAAATAAAATACATGACCCTCTCCTCTGCAAGTAGCCATGGGAATGTACTGCTTTGTGAACTGTTTTGACAACCTTAACCAGTTCATCTGCATGTCTTCAGTGTTGGCTCTATGGTAAGTTGTTGGTAAGTATGTCAAATTGCACGCCAGGTTAGAAGAGCAGTGCATTCTTCTCGCTCAACGACTTTGGGTGGAAAGTCATGGTGGACTGGGAGCCCAAAGAAGCAGCAGCAGCAGCAGGAGAAGAAGAAGAAGAAGAAGAAGAAGAAGAAGAAGAAGAAGAAGAAGAAAAAGAAGAAGAAGAAAGAGATTGTGGGGGTCAGGGAATCCATCCTCATCCACTGCTGAGAAGCTCTGATTCTCTCAGCCCCATCGGTAGCACAGTAGTAGGCACATGCAACGCCATACAGAGATGGACCCCACAACACTAACAGAACTGACTAAAGCGATGTGTTTTTTTTTGTGTGTGCATTCTTTTGGTATGATGACAACAAAGAAAGGGATAACTAAAATATAATAGTTGTGTGATTAGAAGCTTTGGTGTCATCATTTCCTTTATTCTGTTTTTTACTTTGTTCCTTTTATTCAAAACAAATCAATAAAAAAATAAATAAAAAAACACAACAAAATAGAACCACTCTCAGAATCATAAATGCACAAACGCAGGGATGCACACTTGCACACAAAAGGGCCTATTTTTGGTCACAGGGTCACTTTGACCCAGAGTGCAACGCGAGGGCTACAATAAAGTAGAACCTGTAATATCAAGTGTTTGTGTCATCTTTTTCCTCTATTCCCTTTTCTTTACTTTCTTCCTATTATTTAGAAACAAAAGATAACCACTTCAACAATCACAAATGTCCTGCACAATGTAGCGCCCCCTAGCTGTCAGGCTATTTATTGGAGTGCGCTCCCCGAATCCATTAGTGGCGGGAGATCTCTCTCCCTATAGTGAACTAATGCACTGGTTTGAATAAAGTATTTCTCGAAGTGTGACTTTTGTATTATTCAATTATATTAAGCATACTACTAGACTATATTGCATTACCCAATAACATTATATATCAAGTTGGTAAGTAAACAGTATAACCAAGTGTCTTTGCAAATTTTATACCAATGTATTATAAATGCTTTACAGGAATTTCTACCTTCAATTAATTTTAAATAAACTACTGTGTTTGTTACAATGTCATATGGTTTACCCTTGCTACTTTACATGAATTAAATGTCCTATATGATTTTTGGCACTGTTACATCCACCCACAATTTCCCCTTTAAAGTCGTAAAGTTCAACTATTTACTGAATAGTATTTGTAAATATATACATATAAACACGTTAAACCACATTTTGTTATCTTTTCGTTTCAGTTCTATTTCCACACTTAACGATATAGCAACTCAGAACTGCTCCTAAATACCTACTGCTCCTAAATACCTACTAATGCCGGCAGGCTATCTAACCTAAATGAAAAATGAGCAGGTAATATCACACGCATAAAGAAAAAGGGTTCCTAACCAAATTAGGTGTTAGTTCAGAGCGATGCAGGCCTGTGGTGTAGCTTGCGAATGTGGAGACCTTAAACAAAGTGGCCACTTCGCGCCTTAGCGCAGAAAAAAAACTCACTGGCTGCTGGTGGTCGACGCTAGCGAACCCTCTGTAGCCTCGCGGTGCTGGCGATGCTGTAGCAGTAGCCGTCGTCGTCACCGCTGACCAACTGTGCTGTCGAGTCTTAAAGTCCGGTGGTGTGATGAGTGAAGCCGGGCAGTACACTCGCTTTCACAGTCACTTGTAGACTCCGTCGTGCTACGTCGGTTTAACTAGCACAGTGACTCGATGGAACTTTTTACCAAAGTCCTCCACTAACACAGCTGACATACAAATACTCGGGTAAACTGTTGCTAAGAGACTCACTGTTCGTTTGTCACTTAAACCTTAACTGTGCATACACCAAAATTTGCGTTTTGCCAACTTCAGGCGCTCCTTTTTTAACCTGCAACTTCTCCGTGTCCGTCTTTGTCTTCCCCGCTGCTCTGATCCCGCCCACACACTTCCTGCCTCTTCCTGAACTCCGACCCCTTCTCTGATTGGCCCCATAACAGGTAAGTGCTTTTTACGCAAAATTCTTTTTTTTTTTTTCCCAATACACACATCGTTTACACATCATTTTCAACATAATGGCATTCACATTTCAACAGAAATCAAACAAATGAAAAATACAACATATCAATTGAAAAAAAAACAACATCCCACAGGGCTACATCCTCCCCTTACTAAATGTCTAAATGTCCTCATTAGACACTAAACACTCACAACTTTAGTACATTAACCTAAACTTTTAATATCATAGCAGAACTCTAGGTTCCTAATTATGAATTACAGATGAACTACTTTTTTCCTAATTTAACGACAATACCTCTATGAACTATGGTAAGTGGTTGCTCCCTAGATTTACCAGGTTCATCATAAGTAAGTCTTAGTACCGGTTTTATTTGTCTTTTCTGTCTTGTTCTAAGTACTCTGTCAGTTTCTGGTCTAGAGCTCAATCTTTGTTTTACGGACAGGGGTTCTGTAGACATTATGATCAGTCTCAGAGTCTGACGGATCAGCATCAGTCTCAACATGACTTTCTCCATCTGCTTGTTCAGGTTCCGACTTAACAGTTGGTGGCTCAGGACTTGAGTCTCTGGCATCTTCCTGCTCGGAATGCACAGATACTCTATCAGAAACGTCTCTCCTTGTCAGCAGGCTTTCCAGATACTCTCGGTATGGTCTGTAGGATACATCACACTCCATATCTGACGAGGAATTGGTCATCTCTGGAACCTCCTCTCTTTGTGTTGTATTCTGTTGTCTTTTTCGGGTCCTGGTTGAGCGTGTTCTGGGTCTCACAGGCGCTTCATCACATTCCTGCTCATCAGGCATCCTTACTGACTGCCCAATAGGTAAGAGATGATCACAATGGATGGTCCTTACACTGCCCCTACCTTCCTCAGGTCTCACACGGTAGACAGGTAAGTTTGGCAGCTTTCCCACAACCACATGGGGTATGGAGCTCCATCTGCTCTCATGTTTGTGTTTCCCATTGAGTCCTAAATTCCTCAGTAGAACACGGTGTCCCTCTTGGATGTTCTGAAAACTAACCTTCTGGTCATAGGCTCTCTTGTTGCGCAGGTGTGTCTAATCTGCAGCTTGACTTGCCAGTTAAGCTCTTTGCAGATCATGCTTTAAATTCTCCATGTACTGGTAATGGTTTCTCTCTTCACTCCCATCACTTGACGTTCTGAAGCACAGGTCTATTGGGAGTCTTGCTTCCCTACCAAACATCAAGTAATACGGAGAGAATCCTGTTGCATCACTCTTTGTGCTGTTATACGCATGCACTAATGAGGCTACATGCTGACTCCAGGATTTCTTCTTCTCTTGCCCTAATGTAGCCAGCATAGAGAGCAACGTATGGTTGAAACGTTCGGGCTGTGGATCCCCTTGGGGATGATAGGGAGTCGTTCTGGACTTCCTCACACCTAAGGTTGTAAGTAGCTCTCTGATCAGTCTCGACTCAAAGTCTCTTCCCTGATCGGAATGAATTCTTGCAGGCAATCCGTAGTGTACGAAATACTTTTCAACCAGAATCTTTGCTACTGTCAAGGCTTTCTGATTCTTAGAAGGGAAGGCTTGAGCGTACCGGGTAAAGTGATCAGTCACAACTAGTATGTTGCTTATGCCTCGGGAATCCGGTTCCAATGACAAGAAGTCAATGCATAATAGGTCCATAGGACCACTGACGATGTGATGCAAGGGAGCAGCCCTCTTAGCAGGTGTTTTACGGGTTACGCACAACCCACAGTTCTTTACATATTCCTCTACATCATGAGTCATTTTGGGCCAATAGAATTGTGCCCTTAATAGCTCAGTGACTCTTTCAACACCTAAGTGGCCCGTGGCATCGAGTAGAGAGTGCAACACCTGTGCTCTGAGTTCAGCAGGCAATACTAACTGAAACACCTCCTCCTCACCCTTTCTGCTTCTTCGGAACAGAAGTCCATCTCTCATCACAAATCGGCCAACTTCCCTTTTCATCAACCGCATAGCAGGATCCAACTGTAGGTCGCTAGGCCACACTCCTTGCTTCAACTGCCTCAATCACCGGTCCAATCACAGCATCTCTCTTCTGGGTGGCTATCAAATCAGTCTTCGACAGCTGCTCCAGTGAACCTAACTGTAACTGAGATGGAAAGGCATACGCATCGGGGATACAAGCTGGCGAACCACATAACACATTGACATATCTGGTAGGAACTGCTGATGACGCACTGACCCGCTGACATATGGACTTCACCACAGTCTGTGGCACGCTATCCCACACCCCACACCCCAGGCATCCCACACAACAGGTCAGCGTCCACGTTTGCTTTCCCAGGCCTGTACTGTACATCAAAATCATTGGTGGCAAGTGCGGCGAGCCAGCGATGACCCGTCGCATTGAGCTTAGCAGTGGTAAGTACGTACGTTAACAGGTTATTATCTGTGCGTGCTGTAAACTTGGCTCCGTAAAGGTAGTCGTGGAATTTATCAACAACTACCCATTTCAGTGCAAGGAACTCTAACTGATGTACTGGATATCGCTGTTCTGCAGAGCTCAACTTCCTACTTGCAAAGGCAACTGGTCGAAGTCCCTCTGGATGCTCCTGATACAGTACGGCTCCGAGCCCTGTGAAACTCGCATCAGTGTGGAGAGTGTATGGCTTGTTCGCATCAGCAAAAGCTAACACGGGTGCTTTGATCAAACAGTGAATAATGCGCATGAATGCTTCGTCACAAGACTGGTCCCATCTATCATTGAATGGCTCCGCTTCCTTGAAATAGGACTTTGTCTTGTCTGTAGTTAGTTTCTTTCCTGACCGTTTGGGTGCATAGCCCTTTGTCAGTTCTATGAGAGGCCTAACTATAGAGGAGTAACTTTCTATGAATCGGCGATAATACCCACAGAATCCCAAGAAAGATCTTAACGACTTGAGGTCTGTGGGCTTCGGCCATTTGGCGACTGCCTCTATTTTTTCGGGGTCAGTAGCGACACCATCTGCGGACACTATGTGTCCAACGTACTTAACTCTGGATTGACAAAACTGACATTTGTCAAGGGAAAGTTTTAACCCTACTTCTGCTAGCCGATCTAACACTCATAATAGACGCTCTTCATGCTCTTCTAACGAATGTCCAAAGACTATTAAATCATCCAAATACACCAACACCTGGAGGAGATTCATATCACCCACAGCCTTCTTCATTAATCTCTGGTATGTGGCTGGGGCTCCGGTTATGCCTTGAGGCATTCTCTCGAACTGGAAAAAACCAAGGGGACAAAAAAAAGCGTTTTTTTCCTTGTCCTCCTCGGCCATCGCAATCTGATAGTAACCGCTCCTAAAGTCTAATACGGAAAACCATTTGCTTCCTGACAGACAATCTAATGCATCATCTATACGGGGGGTTGTGTATTGATCTGGCACAGTACGACTGTTAAGGGTTCGATAGTCCACGCACATGCGGATGCGCCCAGTTTTCTTTCTGGCAATCACAATCGGTGATGCGTACGGACTGCGTGATTCCCTAATAATGCCAGCCTTTAACAACTCCTGCAAGTGCTCGCGAACATCGTCAATGTCAGCTGGAGCCAGGCGTCTTGAACGTTCTCTAAACGGCCTTGGGTCTGACAACCGGATGTGATGCTCCACGTCCTTGGCTAACCCAACATCCCATTCCTGCAGGGAAAATACACTGGCTCTTTCACATAACTTCTGACGAAGTCGCTGCTTCCACTGATGAGGGATAGGTGAATCACCAAACTGGATCAATTGCGTGTCTAACTCTGCAGCCACAGTTGCTATCCCAGTCTCTGTCTTAGAGGTAGGAGATGGCACAACAGGATCAGCATGGCAGAGCTGGCCTAACACTGTGCCAACTGAGATAACTGTATCTCTCAGAGACTCATTTTGGATCAAAACATTAAAATGTTCCTCATCCACTGCGGTACTCATTACTACCATAGGCTGCAGCAGTACCCCTGATGGCCGTGGGACAGTCTGTGATGCCTCCAACATCAGCATGTCTCTAACCAGAGGCTTCTTCCACTCTACCTCACAGACAGCAACACATTCACCACCAGGAGGTAAGGTAAGTGAACCTGGACCCATCCATTTAACACATCCCACTTCGTCGTCATCTCCTTCAAAGGAGAACTGATCTATGATCGCAGCAGAGTCTTTCACTTTTATGCCAAGAGTTTGGGCAATATCTACTCTGGCTGTCTCTCTGCACAACCTGGCCAATCTCTGAAACAGATTTGCATTGGTGCCCAATATTACTGGGGTGTGTTCCGGACTTCGAGGACTTGGGCATATCAGGGCCAAGACAGAGATGGTCTCATTTGTGCCTGCGACTTTCTCAGAGAACTCCATATCTACAACCACATATCCCAGGTACGAATAACTGGTGTCACTGAGTCCCCATATTGCTAGCCCAGACACTGGCTGTATAGGAGTGTCTGGTAAATGGCGGTTTTACCAGTTCTCAAAGATAATCGTGACTTGTGAGCCACTATCAAGAAGAGCGTCACACTGGTGGCCATTTATTATTACAGGGACAACTGAAGATGGACCAATGAGTCCTTTCGGAATGTCTTGCCTCAAAGTGACTACTTCACTTTTCTTCGATTGGCATACAGTGTGACCACTATCAGTCACTTGGGCAGATGGCTCACTTTGTTTAGCTTTTCGCAGAGAACGTATCACGTTTCAGATCTCAGACTCTGAAGTGGATAGTGGTTGGATGGAGATTCAGAGTCTGCTTTGACTCGCTGTACAGATGCATTCAGTTTTATTCTTGAAGATTCATATTCTTCTTCACCGCGAATCTCACTCAACAGTTCCAAGAAAGATGGAGGGCTTTTCTTCCTTTCTCTGAGCTTTAGCTGAACCATCATCATATCAGAGTGAACTGCACCTCTAAGAAGCTGCTCAACACGGGCACGATTCACCCGGCTAGGTGGCAGACCTCCACGATGCACTACTTTGGTCAACGACAACTCTCAACGTCTAAGAAAGTCGGACAGTTTTTCCTTTTGGCTGCTGCTGTAGCAACCGAAAAGCGAAGAATAGGTCTTCACAGATCTCAGCGGACCCAAAAGCACTCTCAATGGCTTCTAGACACTCAGTCGGACCAACCTCGGGATCAGCGGCCCGCACAGCCTTCACCACAGCTAAGGCAGGACCTTTAAGGCTTTCCATTATACGCCGTTGTTTCTCCTTAGCAGAACAATCGCTCTCTTCCACCATCAGCCGTGCGTGCTCTAAGCAATGCTCGAACACTTCTTCTCCAACAGGGGTCGGCAAAGTTCCAGAAAACCAGCAAAGACGTCGGTAACTGCTATTGTCTCCAGATGGTCTCCCCATCCTGGCTAACAGATCACCAATCACGCGGATCACAGACTCAGCAGAACTACCAGAAGGTGGGCTCTCAGGCGGACTTGGAACACCATCTCCTAGCGCAGTGTATGCAGATGCCGTAACAATCTTGCAGCACTCGGTTCCATCAGCAGAAAGGACTTCAGCTGGAATTTGACTGGTCGCTACCTCTTCTTTGTACTCGCAAAGAACGGTTAAACAGCCATGCTTTTCACTGTAGGTCCGGCCTCGTACACGAACTCGGCCTAAAGCTTTGATTGTCTCCATGGTTTCTTCAATTTGAGAAATCTCCTTTCCTTCTGGAACCAGCACCAGGAGGGACTGTGCTTCGTCCAGCCCTTCTCCACGGCACCATTCTTTGAGCTCATTCACTAAGTCTGTGTGTCTACTTTTAGTCTCCATTTTAACTTTAACTTTAATATGTCACTAGTAAATGTTTTGCTAACTAAATATGCTAATATGACATTAAAACAATCTGTTAACTTATTATTATTATTTTGTTTAATCACCTAATTGCATCAATTAACTACCATCCCGGACGAGCCCCCACTTTATGTAGCGCCCCCTAGCTGTCAGGCTATTTATTGGAGTGCGCTCCCCGAATCCATTAGTGGCGGGAGATCTCTCTCCCTACAGTGAACTAATGCACTGGTTTGAATAAAGTATTTCTCAAAGTGTGACTTCTGTATTATTCAATTATATTAAGCATACTACTAGACTATATTGCATTACCCACTAACATTATATATCAAGTTGGTAAGTAAACAGTATAACCAAGTGTCTTTGCAAATTTTATACCAATGTATTATAAATGCTTTACAGGAATTTCTACCTTCAATGAATTTTAAATAAACTATTGTGTTTTATACAATGTCATATGGTTTACCCTTGCTACTTTACATGAATTAAATGTCTATATGATTTTTGGCACTGTTTTATTCACCCACAATTTCCCCTTTAAACTCAATATTCAATACCACCACTGTATTATCACACTTAAACATTCACATGGACACCAAACGTAAAGTTCAACTATTTACTGAATAGTATTTGTAAATATATACATATAAACACGTTAAAGCACATTTTGTTATCTTTTCGTTTCAGTTCAGTTCTTTTCAACACAATTCATTTATCAATACAGTTCAATTCTTTTCACAATCCACTCTTAACGATATAGCAACTAAATACCTACTAATGCCGGCAGGCTATCTAACCTAAACGAAAAATGAGCAGGTAATATCACACGCATAAAGAAAAAGGGTACCCAACCAAATTAGGTGTTAGTTCAAAACGATGCAGGCCTGTGGTGTAGCTTGCGAGCGTGGAGACCTTAAACAAAGTGGCCACTTCGCGCCTTAGCGCAGAAAAAAAACTCACTGGCTGCTGGTGGTCGACGCTAGCGAAACCCTCTGTAGCCTCGCGGTGCTGGCGATGCTGTAGCAGTAGCCGTCGTCGTCACCGCTGACCAACTGTGCTGTCGAGTCTTAAAGTCCGGTGGTGTGATGAGTGAAGCCGGGCAGGTCACTCGCTTTCACAGTCACTTGTAGAATCCGTCGTGCTACGTCGGTTTAACTAGCACGGTGACTCGATGGAACTTTTTACCAAAGTCCTCCACTAACACAGCTGACATACAAATACTCGGGTAAACTGTTGCTAAGAGACTCACTGTTCGTTTGTCACTTAAACCTTAACTGTGCATACACCAAAATTTGCGTTTTGCCAACTTCAGGCACTCCTTTTTTAACCTGCAACTTCTCCGTGTCCGTCTTTGTTTGTCTTCCCCGCTGCTCTGATCCCGCCCACACACTTCCTGCCTCTTCTTGAACTCCAACCCCTTCTCTGATTGGCCCCATAACAGGTAAGTGCTTTTTACGCAAAAATTCTTTTTTTTTTTTTTTCTCAATACACACATCGTTTACACATCATTTTCAACATAATGACATTCACATTTCAATAGAAATCAAACAAATAAAAAATACAACATATCAGTTGAAAAAAACAATAAGTCTATTGAAAAAAAAACATCCCACAGGGTACAACAACTCTATATCCTTCTGCATGCATGCACATACTCACGCACAAAAATACATTTTTGGGGCACCGGGTCACCTCGACCTGGAGGACGACCATCAACGAGTGTTAGAGCGTAAATGTAAAAAAAATAAAATACATGAAAATAAAACTGAAATTCTGACTGAAAACAGTGTAATTCCATGTAAACTTTAAAACAAACAAGGTTTTCTGTAAAAATATTGCCTTATTTAGAAGATATACATGTTTTTATCTCATTGTGTTATCCAGTCTGATTGAATGCATTTAAAGCGAACAAAACCGAAAACAAAAAAATAAAGCTTTTCACAAGTGGGATTCTGATTGGAAAAGAGTGGAAATATTAAATTGAAAGCAAACAAGGGTTTTATGTGGAAGTATTCTAATGGCCTTGAAGAAATACACATTTTTATCTTATTTTTTCTGCCTGGAAACAGTGAAATTCCACATATACTTAAAGCAAGCAAGGTTGTTTGTGAAAAATTTGCATTATTTCGAAGATATACACGTTGCCATGTTATTGTACTTTTCAGGCCAAGAGAATGCATTTAAAGTGATAATAAATTAAAACATACAACGTAGACACAAACACATACAAAATAATAAAGCTTGTCACAAGTGAAATTCTTACTGAAAACAGAGGAATCCCACATACAATTTAAAACAAACAAGCTTTTCTGTGAAAATACTGCAATGAAAATACTGCAGTGAAAATACTGCAATATGGTTGTTTAGAAGATATACAGGTTTACATTTTTACATTGAGAATGCATAACAGTGATAAAAACTAAAAACAAAAAACAAATGAAAAATTCTGATTGAAAACAATGCAATTCCGCGTAAAATTGAAAAACAAAAAGGTTTTCTGTTAAAATCATTATTTAGAGCATATATAGCTTTTTATCTCACTTTACTGCATTATTCAGGTCGATCAAAACTGAAAACATAAAATACATGAAATGAAGCTGTTCATAAGTGAAATTCTGACTTAAAACTGTGCAATTCCACAGCAATTTGAAAACAGATTTTTTTCACTGTGAAAATATGGCATTGTCTAGAAGATATATATGATTTCCTCTTGTGTTTCCTGGGCTGAAATGATAAACAATGAAAATGTGAAAAACATGATAATAAAACTTTTATTATTTTAAAACAATGACATAAAAAATAAACATGGAAGTGAGGTGAATGAGGTTTTCTGTTAAAATATTGCATTCTCTTTAATATATACACCTTTTCATCTTATTGTGTTTTTCATGCTGAGAGAATTAATTTAAAGCGATAAACACTGAAAACATGAAAAACATGAAAATAAAGCTTTTCACGAGTGAAATTTTGACTCAAGACAGTGGAGTTCCACATAAACATGAAAGAAAACAAGGTTTTCTGTTAAAATGTTGTATTCTCTTGAATATTTACACATTCATATCTTATTGACTTCTTCAGGCCGAGAGAATGCATGTAAAGCAATGAATATGGAAAACATAAACCATTAACACTTTTCACAAATATAATTCTAACTGAAAATAGTGTAATTTTACATAAAATGGAAAGCAAATATCACTTTATTTGAAGGTATTCTCCATCGGGTCCGCTCCGCCGCACTTCCTCTAACCACATGAGCCTTCCTTTAAATAAAGACCATTGTTGTGCTTTTCAAATGTACAGTGTTTTTTCTGGTCTGTACTAAATTTGTGACACTACAGAAAACTGTTTTTCTCTACATATATCAATATCGGCAAATATCGATATCGGCAGTGATTGCCGATATGTATATCGGATATTGATATCGGCCAAAATTTTCACATCGGTGCATCCCTAAAAATTATGTAAACCATTAAAACAGCTTTCAAAAAGTGAAATTCTAACTGAAAACAATGAAATCCAATACAAAATTGAAAGCAAACATGTGTGAAATGTAAAGATGCTCAAGGTAATGAAACTAGCTTCAGCAGGAAGACAAGGTTATTTGAGTTCAAATGTGCAAGAACTGTAAGGATGCTCAAGGTAATGCACTAGATTCAGCAGGAAGAAAAGGTTATTTGAGTTCAAATGTGCAAGAACAGGTCTTTTAGACAGCAGCCCTGAAAATGTGTTATCAATGGGTCGACAGACATATGAGTAACAATGGTGAAGTCTTATTGTGTGGAAATGATATGTTGTGCTTGGAAAAGCTGAACTATAATTCTGTGATTGTTTTTTTCTTTTTTAATAAAACTAGCTTGCCTTCAGCCGAAAGGCAGAACTGGGAGCTAGTTCTCTCAGCGAAGGCATAACACTTCTCCTGCACTGTAAAAAAGACAACGACAATCTATTCACCAGAGTGTGTATACTAAATGGTTTGAACATGGAAATTAAAATATGTATATCTAACTAAAAAATAAATGTTAAAGCAATAATGTGCACCTCGATTATGACAAAATTTGTTATTGTGAATTACCAGGATTTGCAATTTGTTGTTGGTACAACAAATCCCAAAGAAATAACCCATATTGCAGCTCTGACATTGGCCACTGGGTGGCGATGGCAAGTATGGTCTGTCTGTTAGCACCCAGTCTGTAGTAGCACTGCACCGAAGAAGAAAAGTTGAAGGAGAATGCCAACTTTGGACAAAGCAAGATGCCGATTTGAATCCGGTATAATCTTCCGTCAAATGTGAATGTAAGTATTCTGTCTAAAATGGGTTGAGAACATATAGATGAATATCGAATGTGTAAATTGGCTACTTTCTCAGTTTATCATTACTGGCCTGCATGCTAGAAAGTTAGCCCTGCATGCTAGAAAGTTAGCCCTGCATGCTAGAAAGTTAGCCCTGCTTTCAGTTCCCTCACGACCTGTTTTACAGTCGCGCTTTTAGTCACACATGCAAATTCTCAGCGGTGCCTCCCTCCTCTACCGGCCTCGTTTCGCCTGCCCGCTGCCTGTGTTGCTTGGCTGCCCGCCAGCACATCATTTCACTTGCGGTGGCATGGCATGATGTCGGCGATTTTCAAAAAGGGGGTTCGCGCGCAATTGTCCGGGAGGGGGGAGGGGTCCGCGCGCGATTGTGGGGGAATCGAGAAATCCGGCTCTGAAGTCGCGACTTCGCTCTGTTCACTAGTGATGGGAATTGTCGTTCACTTTGAAGAACTAGTTCAGTTCATATCGTTCAGTAAAAAGACCCGTTCATTTCGTTCACTCCGTGCTTTCCGCTCTCCGCTCTGGTGGCGACGGGTGGGGGGGGGTGCGATCTATTATTATTATCATTATTATCATCATCATTGTATCATTCTGTAGTGAGACAGTGGGCGGAGCTGTCTCCCGGCAGCCCACACACACACACACACACACACACACTAATTAACGATGGGAAACACCTGAGGGACGCCACCGGAGGGGAGCTTTAAAAGTAAGGACATTCAGTTTTGATGATGCTTTTTCTCTCGGTTGTGTGGAGTTTCCGCTGTCTGGTGGCTGAGACCCCGTTGGGTTGGGAGGGGCGTTCGCAGCTGGTTAGGGCTGCCGGCGTGAAGAAAGAAAGGCAGGGGAGCTAGTTTATGAGTCAGGAGGGGAGGCTGGTTGCCTCCTTTAGATAGCCAGGGCCGGGGCATTAGTGGGGTCGCCAGCCGCCTTCCTCCGCAGCCGTCTTTCCCGCAGCACGTCGCCACGGGTGCTGTAGTGGCTCCAGAGCAGAGACAAGCGCCGCCGACAAAGCACTGTTCCCCCGGGGGGTCGGACGGCGCGTTAAGCGAAGACCCCGGGGGGGGGTCCTCGCCAACGGGCGAGCTGAGTATTTTATTACATACATTTTTGTTTCTTTGTCTCCTTATTGTTCTTTTATGTATTTCTGTATTTTAGATTGCGCGGGGTAGCGGCAGGCTCGGCAACTGGGAGTGAAAGCCTGAGGGGGGAGTAAACAGTATGCGGTTGCTAAGCAACGGTTGCCGTGGTGTGTTATATGGTTAAAGCGTGCAGTGGTGTGGTGTTTGATCAGAGAATGCAGTGACTGTCGTGAAGGTGTGAACTTAAATTGAGGTGTACGCTAGTCTATTTCCTATCTAGCCTTCTTGTGTGGCTCTGTAGCTGTAAATTCCCTCCTGGTTATTTAACCCTGTGTGCCGTGTGCCTAAAGCTGCTCTCTCCTGTGCCCTAATTTAAAACCCTTTTAAATGGAATAAATAAAGTATATATTTTTATAACAGATTCTTGTCTCTGTGGGTGTGTTCAAATCCTCTGGCATTTGTTGATAAATTAAAAGGGTTATTACACTGGTGGCAGCGGTGGGATTATCCCTTTTGTTTTTCAATATGTCAGAGGAGGAGAATAACCCACTTGAGGGTCCGGTAGGACTAAATGGTGGAAATAGTCTCCCGCCTCATCCCCCTTCGACCCCCCGCCCGGTTTTTATGCCTGAAACCTTTACTGGGGTGGGACGTCAGTGGTCTGATTGGGCTGAACAGTTTGACTTGGCTGCTGATGTAAACAATTGGGATGACTCCCTTAAACTTAAGTTTATGTCTCTGCTACTGTCGGGTCGTGCACATGATATTTATAGTGGTATACCAGCAGCAGCCAAAAGTAATTATGCCTTGTTAAAAGCTGCAATGACAAGGTGTTTAGAGCCTTCTGACAGTGATGACTGGAGTCGAGCTGCTTTCTCAGGTAGAAGAAGGCTTCCAAACGAAACTGCCCGCGAATTCGGCAATGCAGTGCGTTTGTTGGCTGCTAGAGCTTATCCAACAGCTGATGAGAATACTCGGGATCTGTTGGCCAGGGACCACTTTATCACCCACTTTGCTGCGGGGGATTTTCGAATTAGCCTGCGTAGCGCCAAGCCTGCTACGCTTGAGGCTGCCATTAACTTAGCCGCTGAAATGGAACTTCTAAGAAGTTTAGAACAAACTCAGGCATCCTCCGCTGATGTTAGCGTGCGTGAAGTTTCAGAACATAAAGTAAAAAGTGATGATCGGGTTGATGCTTTGCTGGGGGTTGTAGAGGGCTTGCGCCAAGAAGTTAAATCATTGCAGCATTCATTCCAGACATTGCAAGTGGCCTCGGCTACCTCAGGGTCCGCTAGCCTGGCTACCCCTGGGATAGCAGCCCCCTCACTTTCTCAAACTGTGGCCTCTACAGGCGGTGCTGGTGGGTCCGCCTATTTGGCTGCTAAAGTAGGTGGGTTGGAGTGTATGGTACTGGTAGATAGCGGTGCTAATCGGTCCATTATTCCTCATCAAATTTGGTTAACCATAACAAAGGGTGATTCCGAGCTAACAGAGTACAATAGAGAGGTGTCAGCTGCTAATGGAGGAGACATGAGAATAAGGGGACAATGGCAGACTGTGTGTCAATTTGATTCTCTAGCTTTAGTGGCAGACTTTTTAGTCGCCGACATTTCTTCTCAAGAAATACTACTAGGTTTCGACATCCTCTCCAAATACGAAGCTGTACTTGATTTTAAGGAACGAATCTGCCGCATCATGGGTAAAACCCTACCTTTGTTGGTTCCACAGGAGGAGGATCGTCCTCAAGTCGTAGTGGTCCAGTCTGACACCGTAATTCCACCCCGCAGTGAGGTCATTATACCCGGGAAGGTTGCCAGCGGTTTTGGAGATGGATTGGAGGGTATGCTGGAGCCCTCTGCTTCATTGTCCAATCACTGTGAGGTCATGGTAGCCCGCGTAGTCTGTCGGATAAAACAGGGGGCCCTCCCCGTTCGGGTGATAAATGTCACTGATGACGAACTTATATTAAAAACTGGCATGAAGGTTGGCATTTTCCATACTGGTATTAAGATTGGGGACTGTGGGCAGGGGGGACCTAGTGAACAGACAGAATCCGAACCGTCCTGGTCTGTTGAGTCGCTGTTGTCACAGTTTAGCATTCACCAAAAAGGGCTGGATCCAGTAGATGTCGACGCTGTATCAAAATTGTTATCACACCATAAAGATGTCTTTAGTACTGGTGAGTCAGACCTGGGTAGAACTCATCGGGCGTTGCATCGTATTGATACAGGTGATGCCAACCCTGTTAAAATGCACCCTCGTCGTGTCCCGCTCCATTTACGACAGGAGGTGACTGAACATGTAAAACAGATGCAGGAGAATGACATCATCCGCCCTTCATGTAGTCCATGGGCTGCTCCTGTGGTTCTGGTTCGTAAGCGTGACGGCAGCCTCCGTTTTTGTGTAGATTACCGTAAGCTAAATGACCTGACTAAGAAGGATGCTTACCCTTTGCCAAGAATAGATGATGCGCTGGACAGCCTGTGCAATGCCTGCTGGTTCTCTACCCTTGATCTGGCCAGCGGGTACTGGCAGGTGGAGATTGCGCCAGAGGATAGGCCTAAGACAGCCTTTATTACACGACAGGGGCTCTTTGAATTTAATGTGCTGAGTTTTGGATTGTGTAATGCCCCCAGCACATTTCAGAGGCTCATGGACGTTGTGCTGGCTGACTTGCAGTGGAATACTAGCCTGGTGTATCTAGACGATATTATTGTCTTTGGTCGTTCCTTCGAGGAGCATTTGATGCGCCTGGATCAAGTGTTGTCAAAGTTGCGTGAGGCTAATTTAAAAGTCAAGCCCTCAAAATGTGACCTCTTTTCCACCCAGGTACAATATCTTGGCCACATCATTTCAACAGAGGGGGTTAGGGCAGACCCAGCAAAAGTGGAGGCTGTGCGGGAGTGGCCAGTCCCCAAGAACCAGACCGAAGTGAGGAGTTTTGTGGGTCTAGCATCCTACTACCGGCGCTTTGTGCAGGGTTTCGCTGGAATAGCGCGGCCATTGCATCAGTTGACAGAGAAGGGGAGGCGCTTCAAGTAGACTGATGCATGTCAAAGTGCATTTGAGCAGCTGAAGCGCGAGTTGATGTCTGCACCTGTGTTGGCATATCCTGACCCTAGTAAACCCTTCATCTTAGACACAGATGCAAGTGATACCGGCATTGGTGCGGTGTTGTCTCAAGAGGAAGGTGGTGTGGAAAGGGTAGTAGCATATGCTAGCCGGGCATTGACTAAGTCAGAACGGAAGTATGCAACCACCAAGAAGGAACTGTTGAGCGTGGTAACCTTTACCAAACAGTTTAAGCATTACCTTCTTGGTAAACAGTTTCTGTTGCGTACCGACCACAATTCTTTACGGTGGCTTCATAACTTCCATGAGGTGGAAGGTCAAATAGCCCGGTGGATAGAGCAGCTAGCCAACTTCCAGTATAAAATAGCTCATAGGCCTGGGAAATTACATGCCAATGCTGATGCTATGTCTAGACTCCCAGGGTTTATGGAGGAATGTCAGGCTGCTGAGAATTTGGGGGGTCGTGTTAGTGTACAGTGTGCCTCCAAGCCAGTGATATATGCGGCTCGTGAGGTGGGGCAAGTGGGCGATCCTGGTCAGGGCACAGAGGGAGATGAAATAGCAGCAGCACAGGCCGAGGATGAGGAGATACAGCAGCTAGTCAGTTTGAAGAAGAGGGGTAGTGGGCAATGTGGAACTTTGCCTGATGAGCCAGGTCTGCAGAAGTACGCTCCTGTATGGGCACAGCTAGAAATCCGGGGTTCCTGGCTGGTAAGGATACCCCCTGCTAACTCTGATGCTGCCTCACAAGTGCAGGTGGTCTTGCCTCGGGTGTTGGTACCTAAAGTGTTGGCTCAGCTACATAATTCTACAACAGGTGGACATCTGGGTGTACAGAAACTGCAGGCAAAAGTTAAAGACCGGTTTTATTGGCCTGGGTGGTTTAAGATGTAAAACAGTGGTGTAGAGAATGTGAAGATTGCGCCTCACGAAAAATGCACGGCCCACCTCCCTGTGCCCCATTACAAACGATTGTTACATCTAGGCCCTATGAACGAGTAGCCCTAGATATTTTGGGACTCTTGCCAGAAACTGATGATAAAAATAGGTACATCTTGGTGGTGGGGGACTATTTTTCCAGATGGACTGAGGCACCCCCTATCCCTAGTCAAGAGTTGCATACCATTGCTAAGGTGGTGGTTGAGCAATGGGTTTGTTGTTTCGGTGCACCACGTACAATTCACAGTGATCAGGGTCGCAACTTTGAATCCAAATCCAACTGTTTCGAGAGATGTGTGTACTGTTGAATATTCATAAAACTCGAACCTCAGCTTATCATCCCCAGTCAGATGGGTTAATTGAACGCTTCAATCGCACGCTTTTGTCCATGTTATCCCTGTTTGTGGAGGACAATCAGACAAACTGGGATGCCCTGCTCCCTTATGTCATGATGGCGTATCGCAGTAGTGTACATGCCAGCACAGGCTTTACTCCATACAAGGTGCTTTTTGGTCGTGAGATTGTGCTTCCAGTTGACATTATGCTGAATTTAGGGGAGGGAGAGAAGTTTTCATCAGTCACTCAATATGTGACACATTTAACAGGAATCCTGTCTACGGTAGTGGAGGCTGTGCAAAAACATCAAACAAGGGCATCTGCTCAGCAGAAAAGTGCTTTTGATGTAAAGATAAACTTTCAGTATTACTCAGAGGGGGAGCTGGTATGGGTCCGCGATAAAGCAAAGAAAAGGGGGCTCTGCCCTAAACTGCAGAGACGTTTTAAGGGCCCTTATAGGATCCTGCAGAGAATTACTGAAGTGTTATACCGAGTAAGCCCTGTGCAGGGAGGGACAGAGACTGTGTTGCACTTCAATCGGCTTAAACCCTATCTCTCCTCTTTACCTGAAGCAAACCAGGATGCGACACGTCTGCCAAGGCAGCCAGCCAGGGTACCAGCAAGCCAGCGTGATGTCCAGTGGGGGTCGAGTTGGGGCTACCGGAGGCAGCAGGATCCAGGAGGACAACCCGGCAACAGGGCCAGTGCAGCCATGGCAAGAAGACCTGCGGGGCAGGAGCAGTACCAGAGGGAGCCAGCGCCTGCACAGGGGCGACATCCGGGGACTGTGGAAGGAAGTGCAGAATTGGAGGTGGGACATCGTCAACTGCAAGCTGGTGCGGGAGTGAGTGATGCCCCTTTTTCACAACAGCAGCAGCTAAGCATCACTGCACAGACTCCCAGTAGTGGATCAAGGCCTCAAGAGGAGTCGGGACCCGAAGGAAGAAGACTGCAGCGCCAGCGGAGACCCCCAGTGTGGTCCCGTGACTATCAGGACCATTGAAACTGACTTGAGGACAAGTCCTCTCTGCCATGGGAGGGGAGAGTGTAGTGAGACAGTGGGCGGAGCTGTCTCCCGGCAGCCCACACACACACACACACACACACACACACACACTAATTAACGATGGGAAACACCTGAGGGACGCCACCGGAGGGGAGCTTTAAAAGTAAGGACATTCAGTTTTGATGATGCTTTTTCTCTCGGTTGTGTGGAGTTTCCGCTGTCTGGTGGCTGAGACCCCGTTGGGTTGGGAGGGGCGCTCGCAGCTGGTTAGGGCTGCCGGCGTGAAGAAAGAAAGGCAGGGGAGCTAGTTTATTAGTCAGGAGGGGAGGCTGGTTGCCTCCTTTAGATAGCCAGGGCCGGGGCATTAGTGGGGTCGCCAGCCGCCTTCCTCCGCAGCCGTCTTTCCCGCAGCACGTCGCCACGGGTGCTGTAGTGGCTCCAGAGCAGAGACAAAGTTCAGGGCCAGTCTTACTTCTATCCAGTTGGCAGCATTAGGAAGAAGTATTGATGTGAAGAAATTTGGTTATGAAAGATATCTGGAACCATTGTTGAAGGATCTGAAATTCATTGAAGAGTATGGAACAGATGTCTCAGAGAATTTTAGAGTAAAACTTTTCTGTGTCTGTGCAGATAACCTTGGAGCACACAGTTTGGCAGGATTCTAAGAAAGTTTCAGAGTAGACAAATTTTGTCGTTTTTGTTTGGTCAGTCACAGTCAGATAGCAACTGTGAAAGCAACTGACTTCCAGTTGAGAACTGTTGAGCAGCACAATAGATGTGTTGGAGAGCTTCACCAAAATCCAGCTCTTAAGAGTGTGAGTGGAGTGAAAGGAGAGTGTGTACTAAGCAAGCACCTTTCTTTTTTCCATCCTGTGTCAGGATTCCCTCCAGATATTTTGCACGATTTATTTGAAGGAGTGATTCCAATCGAGTTATCCTTGTGTCTTCAAGACTTAATTTCGAAGGGCTTTTTCACACTTGATAGGCTTAATCATATTATAAGGTCATTCCCCTACAAAAACTCTGACCAAGTCAACAAACCAAAGATTATTATAAAAGCAGCTTTCTCCAGACATTCTATCGGGGGAAATGGACATGAAAATTGTAATGGATCTAAAAGAGATAGTGGAAATTGTTGTGTCTGATAAGGTCACAGAGGAGGCATTGTGTTACCTAACATGTAAGCTGTCAGATCACCGCTCACTAGTGAAAGCAACATTCCCCACCTTTGTTTTGAAACCAAAACATCATATTATTGAGCATTACCCACACCTCATACGCTGTTTTGGCCCGTTGGTCGATCTCTGGACGATGAGGTTTGAATCCAAGCATGGCCTCTTCAAGAAAGTTGCTTGTAATCTGCATAATACAAAGAATTTGCTTCTCTCCTTAGCTACAAAACATCAGCAGTTGATGGCCTACCATTTGGATGGGCAGAGCCTCTTCAAGGCAGATATCAACATTGAAAAAGTGAAAGCTGTTCGAGTGTCATCTTTGGATTCTCCCTGCAGAAATGCTATTCTGGCCAAATTTCCAAATGTTGACATTGTCAATATGTCCTGTAAAATACAGCTGTTTGGAACAGAATATGCTCAAAACATGATAATCATGTCAGGGGAGGGATTTGGACAGCCAGAACTTTACAAGATATTGAGCATTTTAGTCTGTTCTGATAAAGTATCTTTCCTGTCGAAAAGACTTACTGTGTGGTACTTTGAGCATTATAGATCATTTGAAGTGGAAGACAGTGACTATGCAGAACTTTTTGTTCTTGATGCTGATGAGCTGACCCATTATTACCCTTTGACAGCATACTATGTGGGAGGAAAGCTTTGGGTGACGCTGAGAGCACGTTTGTATTGAAGAAAATGGTAAGTATGCATCTTGAAATTTATCTGATCATCCTTCTAACAAAGCTTTGTGAGTTAATGTATGTATGTTTCAGGTACTGCTACTTCGAGTTGTAATCTCAAAAGAGGAAGCGCGGCGTGTTCAGCTGTCTCAAGTTCCAGAAACAGTGGATGCCCTCATTGATCTTATCAAAGAAAAATTACAACTCCAAGGAGACTTTTTATTACAGTTTGAGGACCCTGACTTCCAAAATGCACTCTGCAATTTGTCAGATATTTTAGAGCTACCTGATAGCCGTGCTGTCCTCCACATACAGTGGAAAAAAGGCTCTTGGCATGCCGAAAATGACAGCCAGTCTCTTGGTTCCATATCATCCTTGGACACTGTGAGCATGAGCTCTTCTGAAAGCCAGGCAAACATCCTTTCCCCAGGGTATCTGCGCAGCCTCTTAGCTTGGCCTGATCCATTTCCTATACCTGCTTTATCTCTTGATGTAGAGTTGAAATTGAGGAGAGGCAATGAAGCATATGAAAAGACCAAAATCGGCATTGATGTGTCAAGAGACATGAAGATTGAAATTCTTGACAAAATTGCCCAGTCAGTTTTTGACATCAAGGCCTATCCAGAGCATGGTGAAATTGAGTCTATTGCTTCAAGTCTGATACTCAAGTACCCTTGCCTAAAGGAGCCTGGTAAAGGCAAGGGATATGAGGGATGGTTAGTTAGCATTCGAAACAAGCTCAATAATTACAGAGCAAAGCTGCGAGAGGCAGGTTGCAGTGAAGTGTCTGTCAATAAGAAGCGAAAAGTAGATGGGGGTACAACTAAATACACACTTAAGAGAGCTAGACGTGGAGAAATGAACTATGTTCCTCAACATCCACAACAACAAGATAATGCGTCACTTGAAGAACAAAGACTTCTCTTGGTGGAAGCCTCCAAGAAAGCACAATTAGATCGTTCACTTGTGAGGGAGAAGATGGACTTAACATTTTCCCTAAGGAGAAGAGAGATAGTTGAAGAGCAACCAATGGTGGTGGAAGTCCAAAATAGATGGCCAGCTTTGTTCTTTAAAGAACAGGTAAGTGTTTGCTCTTCTGTCCCCTTGTTTTTTGTGTGTGTAATGTTTATTTTGTAATTGTTCTGATTTGTTCATATTCTGTCTTGGCAGATATGTGAGGAGTTCTTCCGCATAACAAACAAGGACTTGCTGGGAACATTTAGAACGGCAGTGGACAATTACACGCCAAAACTTCTGCGACTATATCGTGCCCGAAAAGGAGCTTTTGGAAAAGAAATGGAGGAAGTCTTGGAGAAGCTTGATGATGAGGTACAGTGTTGGAAACATTTATTTTAATCATGTGGTGTAGAATCATTTTCTTTGTTTGCAAAATTAAACAACACTGTATTTAGATTTTTTTTATCATTATTTTTATTATTTGTAGACCTCTAACATTGTCCGCCATCGCAAGGATGCTGCGCTTCGAGGCCTTCCGGTTTTCCTTCGGGAGGAGCCCAAAGATTTATTCAAGCAATGTCTAGTAAGTACTACACATCACAAAAAGACAGCATAGATAGATTTCATGTTTACAAACAATGTGCCTGCGCGCGCTAACCCGGGGCAGAAAGCTATGCCCTGTCATAGAAAAACACACCGGAGAGCCCATATTTAATGTACTGTTTGTTGCATGTAGTTCATCTACTAACCCATGTTCTGTAGCCAAGAAGGCTTGTACAAACAGCAGTAACACACCTGATTCTACTAATGAAGTTCCGTAGCAATGGCTCTAGTGGTTGATTAGTAGAATCCGGTGTGTTCCTGGTTAGTTGGAACAAAAGCCTGCACCCACACTGGCCCTTCTGGACCAGGATTGGTTAACCCTGTTTTAATTACTCACCCCAGTGAAGATGGGCAGTCCTTTGACAGATTTGTCTTTGCTTTCCGAGCCTTGTAATGTAAGCATGTAGTTTGTACTGTAGTGAAATATTTGACTTAAAATCTTATGTAAATACTGTTCTTGTTTTACAGGAGTGTGATCCCGAAGAGGAGGTAACCGCTGGAGTGGCTGTGGGCTTACTACTTGTTCTGGAGGAAGGCGTTGCACCAATTTCATCAGCAATGGTGCGGAGCATTGCTGTGATTTTGGAGGACACCATCGTCCTGGATGAAATACCAGACCTTCCCTCTGCACTTGCATACCTTTTTGGACTTATGTATGCTCTTAATATGTCATATCCAAAGACTCTCAAGTACACTTTTGATGCATTTCAACACATCTTCATGGAGGTTGGCTCTGATTGCACACAGCGTGTGCGATCATTGAAGAACAAATTACTACTTTAAACCAATGTCATCCATTCACAAGGACAATTAGTTCTCTTTAAGGCACGTGTTACAATGTTGAACTGTTTTGTTGTTGAACAGCATACTTTATATTGGTAGCATATTTATATTGGCGTACCCTACCTGTGGGCAGATGTGCCATTTTTGACCGTTACATTGGAACATATTTTTCTTTTGTGTGGTTGAGTGTTATATTGTCACTGTTATTGTATAGTGAGATTGAACAACTTACATGTGCCATTCTTCACCAAATTTGCACATATTTTTCTTTTAAATGTTTTTATAATATGCATGCCTACCTGTAGCAAGATGTGCCAATCTTGACTCTTACATTGGCACATATTTTTCTTTTTTCTGTTTGAAATACAGTGAATACGAGTTATATTGTGTATGATTGAGCGTGAACAGTTTACATGTGCCATTCTACACTGTTACATTGGCACATATAGTTTTTATAGTATGGATGCATACGTCTGGGCAGATGTGCCATTCTTGATTCTAATTGACACTGTTATTGTGCAATGAGTGAGTTAGTTAGAACAGCATATTTTATATTGGTAGCATATTTATATTGGCGTACCCTGCCTGTGGGCAGATGTGCCATTTTTGACCGTTACATTGGCACATATTTTTCTTTTGTGTGGTTAAGTGTTATATTGTCACTGTTATTGTATAGTGAGATTGAACAGTTTACATGTGCCATTCTACACTGTTACATTGGCACATATAGTTTTTATAGTATGGATGCATACATCTGGGCAGTTGTGCCATTCTTGATTCTAATTGACTTTAATTGAAGCTTTCATGTGCAATTTTTGAAAGATAAGTGAAATAAAAGAGTTGACTCCATTTAGAATTGTGTATTTATTCAAATACAGGTACAAAAATGACTGCAGTTAATCAACTTTTGCTAGTGAATTCAATTATGAGTAAATGAGCAAATAAAAATCTTTATATTCACAACATGAAAATTTAATAGTAGTGACAATTCACATAACAGTATAAATATAATTTGTACAATGATGAAATGTCACTTGTACTAATTACACTTACGCTGTTATGTGAATTGTGTCAGGAATTTGCTGTCATTGTCCCAACGATAAAAGTTGAGTTTGGACAATGAAAGCAAATTGCTGATACAACTCAAAAGTCTTCCTGCAAAAGGTTGCCTTGAAATTTTGAGTTTTCTCCATTATTCTTTTTTTTTAGTGTGCAGTGGTGAAACTTAAGTCTTGGTGTTTGTGTGTTCTTTTTGGATCGATCGCTCCAATGTGAATAAGAAAGCTGAGAATTGTATGGTTTGGCACTATGACCGAAATAATTATGACAGAAATAAAAGATATATCAACAGGATCCGGAGACCCTCCCCTCTCATAAAAAATGAGATGAGAAATTTTGTGATTATAAATTACAGTTTCTGAGTTATGAGCAGTTGTTCAGGCATGTGAAACAGCCGTTTCACCCCACACGTTGGGAGAAGAATTGTCGGTTGGGTCTTTGATGGCTCGGGGTTCCTATCCTTATGCCTGAGGTAGAAACCCTGGATCACTAGCCTCCATGCTTATGTTTCCCCACCTGACCCCCCTCATGTAACCCTATTTTACGAATCTCACAGAGAGGCACCGGCATGTCCCTAGCTCATAGAGCCACAGTGTTGACAAATCCAAAACCATCCACAGTCAAACATATGTTATCATTTCTCAACCTAACCGGGTACAGCAGAACCTTTGTAGTGGGTTACTCAGAGCTAACCCAACCACTCCAGGACATGATCAAACAACAGGGGATAAGAAACCTCAAGGCTCATCAAAAATGGACAGTAGAAGCAGAGACAGTGTTCACTGCACTCAAACAGTCACTCGCTAGCGGACACACTAGCGGAATTGGCTATTCCAAACTACTCCATTCCCTTCTACTTAGATGTTTCTGGAACACCAGAGGTAGCCAACGGCTTGTTGTTTCAGAAAAATGGGGGCGAGAGGAGAGTACTCTCTCACAGAAAGGCACCGGCATGTAAATAAGTGTAATGGTAGATAATATGGGAAAAACAACACCATGAATGCACACAACACGCAGCAGCTGTTGCAAGGATCCTCCCATAAACAGCACACATTGTAATGGATCACCCACTAAAAGTTTTGTCCTCATACGGAGTAGTGGCATACATCAACTCACAAGCATTCACACTGTCCCCTCTCAGACAACAGAGACTAGGCAGACTACTAGAAGCACCAAACATCACCTACACACACAAAGGTATCAACATGGCCGAACAATTGCTGCCAGGAGAACCTTACACCTGTGCAGGCAGAGTAGAGAAACAAAAAAAAATCAGACCAGATCTAGAATCCACACCGCTAGAGGATGCTGAGGATTTGTACACTGACGAAGGTTGTTTTCGACATGATGTAGAGGGACTAACATCAGCATACACTGTGGTAAGAGACACAGGAACAGAGTTTGAACTACTAACATGTGAAAGACTGACAGGACCTCAGTTAGCGCAGAGAGCGGAAGTGAAAGCTGTATACCAGGTTACCATGTGTACAAGACTCAATGCAGAAACTGGCTCATTGTGCCTATTACAATGCTCTCCACAGTCTTGTTACAGCATTCTCCAAGCAGGCAGCAACCACGCCAGGAGGAGGAGACGATCCAGACCCAGACTGGGTTCTGATCAAGGTTAATAAAGCGTAAGTGGTCGGAACCTTTTTGGAAAGGACCATATCGGGAACCGCTGCGCCAGAACCACAGAGGTCCATCACCCAGATACAACGTAATCTGAAGGAGAGCGGCAGCTCTCCCAGTGACAACAACAATGATCAGGCCTCAACGGGGCAGAATAATCCCCAGGCCTAGATCAAGAGCGAGAGGTAGTCCACCCTCTGGCTCTAGCTCATCACCTCATCAGAAAGGGGACAATAATCCCCTGGGGCGAGCACTGGCACGAGGTAGTCCACCCTCAAAGCTGAAGCAGAAGTCTGAAAAGGACAGCAGAAGGTGGTTGAGTTTCCTTCCCATCACAAACTAACCTGAAAATTGCGGAAGGCCAAATGAAGCCTGCACAATTGTGCCTTATGATAATCGCATGGTTGGTTGTATTGTGTGTTTCTATTTGAATTAATCTGATTGTTCTATTTTTCTGTGTTATGCTATGGCAGTGCTATGCATGCAATTATTTTCTGTCGCGCCCCCCCATGGAAGGAGAAAACATCTCACGCCTCCCCACGTGATTATAAAAAGAATCATTTGTCTATAAACTTGTTATAAGTACCTCTGCATACCACTGTATCCTTATTAATGTATAAGATAAAAAAAGAAAGAAATATGGACCAGCTTACAACAAAGAATAGATTTTTTAACTGTAACAGAAAGGATTTAAAATGCATCTGAAAAAATAAAATTAAATCCTTAATTAAACTATAAAAATTTGACTCACCATGTCAAACAATATGATACTGAAAAAAAAAAAACTACATAAAATTGGCTTATCAGCGTGACTGGGGTGTAATGTCTTTAATTTATTTGTCTTTATGCTGACACCTGTCTTTCACAGTGAAGCCAAGTCATATTTCCTCGTCTTAGCTTTGGGAGACTTTTGTTGTTCTCTTTATCTCTGTCTCTCTCTGCCTGTCTTCTCATCTCTGTTAAATATTTTTTCATGGCATACTTAAGGGTCCACTACACTTTTTGTCTAAACTTCTTACTCTACACCTACACCCCCGAGCGAATACTCCCTGTGCATACTCTGCCAATGAGAGCGTCCCTAATGTAGTGGAGGTGCAATTGCACTTTATTCTAGTAAAAAAATGTAAAAAAAAAATGTAATAAAAAAATTAAAAAAGCATGTTCCCCAAGGTCAAACGTGCCCCTCTTGACGGAGCTTCACGCCCCTCTAGGGGCCACTATTTGAGAACCACTTTGCTATGGAAATGATACGCACTAATACTGTTAAGCCTGCTTGGCTGAAAAGGGGGTGTAATGTGTTGAACTCTTAGTAGAGTACAAAAGGGGGAATTGTGTCTTCAGCAGGAAGACAAGGTTATTTGAGTTCAAATGTGCAAACTATGAAAATAAACCTTTTCAGAAGTGAATTTCTGACTAAAATCAGTGGAATTCCACACCAAATTAACAGCAAACAAGGTTTTATGTGAAGGTATTATATGGACTTGAAGATATACATGTTTTCATCTTGTTGTGTTTTTCTGATTGAGAGAATGCAATAAGTAATAAACACTAAAAGATGAAAATAAAGCCTTTTACAAGTGAAATTTTGAATAAAAAAAGTGGAATTTCACATAAATATATACATATATATTATCATTTCTGTGAAAATCTGCATTGTTTAGAAGATTTACAGGTTTTTGTCTTTTTGTGTTTTTCAAGCCGAGAGAATGGATTGAAAGCAAAAAAGGAGGCGTTAAATTTGGTAGAATTCATTTCTGTGAACCAGTTTATTGTCACAGTATGCAGGCATTAAATACTAGGACAAACTTCTCTTTAAAAAACAACAGGATTTATTGTCTACTGCATATTAATTCATAGATTAAAATACTACAGACTAAACAGATCCTATTATACACTCTATCTACTATCAACTAACTACAGGTCACAGACAGATAAACAGTAGCAAAAGGTGGGGGTTGTATGCATAGGTGTGTGTGTGTGTGTGTGTGTGTGTGTGTGTGTGTGTGTGTGTTTGTGTGTGAGTGTGAGATCGTGCAAGAGCGGTTACGCCAAGATAACACAAGATTAAAAAAGATTGGTGTGTGGGGAAAAGATGGAGCCTTTTCCACGACACATGATCCGAAAACAAGGAAAGCAGGGAAACATGCGCAGAGTATGGTGTGTCGATATGTGTTAATAAAGTTGTATGTGCGAGTGTTTATGGCGTAAAGGAGCGAGAGAGAGAAAGAGAGAGAGTCAGAGGGCAAAAACTGCGCTAAGCTCAAATCAGTTGATCGTATTTAACCACAATGTAAACAACCCCCTGGTCTCCCTGCTTTGGGCTGCAGGAATGGAAGGCAGGTTGTCGTTACCCCCAGATTTTCTTGCTCCAAGGACCAAAAATGGAAAGGCAAAGATTTCTGGATTGCTGCATTTTTTTATCCGTTGTTATCGGCAACACTACAGCCAAATGGTGTCTGTGTTTCCCCCTGGGGGGAGCCCAGTGTGGGTTCCTACTTGATTAGCAAAAAAATGACAGTGTCTCTGTTTGGAAGTGACAGGCTCCAGGGGGCCTGTCCTTCCTGTCATAATGGAACCTTTATTGTCTTTGAGGCCATTTGGTCATTGATGATCTTAAACTCAGTTAATTAACGATTTCTCTGGCACAACAAATGCAATTAATGCGAAACTAAAAACATGAAACACATAAAAGTAACGTTTTTCACAAGTGAAATATTGACTAAAACTGTGGAGTTCCATGTGAAAATAATGTATAGTATAGTATTATTTAGAAGATAGACATCTTTTCACCTCATTGTATTTCTCTGGCCCAGAGAATGCATTTATTGCAATAAAAACTGAAAATATAAAGCGTTTCACAAGTGAAAGTCTCACAGAAATGTGTGGAATTCCACTAACAAGGTTTTCTGTGAAAATATTCTACTGTCTAATGTGCATAACCTGCCCCTTATCTGGGCAACAAACAGCGCAATAAAACACAAGAGTAGTGCAGAGTGAAACACAGAAGCAAGCTCCTCTAATTTCTCCAGAAGTAATGCAATCACACTTTTTCTCTCGCTCCTAACTGGGTACTCGACAGAAATTGTAGCATGCCTTCCCTGGAAATGTGTTTCCACAATACTCTTTTTGTTATTTGACAACTTCACACTACAGCGCAAATATTCAGGCAATCCTTCTGCATTGGCAATGAATGCAAATGATTTGGTCCAAGAAACATTGCATCCTCTGTTTTCCTCAGTTATTTTTCTCTTTTTCAGCCACACAGAGTTCACATTAAACGGGTAAGAACACAATCCTGTCGTAGGCACACTCTTGGTAACAAAGTGGCTGTTTTTATAAAATGATTTCTGATTTTTGTCAGTACATATTTGGAATAGAACTTAGGGATATTATTGTGTTTTGTTGTTCAGGTCCGAGGATAGCTGAGTTGTTTGCGTGTCAAAGTCAAGAGAAGAGGATGCTGCTGCATTTCACTCTTGCACTGATTTGCTTGGCATTTGCACAGAAATCAAACTTAAACTGTATTAATTTTATATACTTTATCTTTTCAAAAGGCTGCTGTTTTATTTTTATAAATGCAGGCTGTGTTTTTTGGATTGTTTGTTGCCAGATAAGGGGTACATTATGCACGTTCCATTTTGATGGAAAGAAAGTGTCTATATGTGTTAGTCAAAGTCAAGTCAAAGTCAATTTTATTGTCACTTTCTTCACATGTACTTGACATACAAAGGAATCGAAATTTCGTTTCTCACTATCCTATGCGTTTACATGTACAACAACATCAAAGTGCAGGTGCGCAAGACGAGACAATCCTAAACTATGGTACAACAACAACGGTAAAGTGCTAAACTAAAACTAGAAACAAACAAACATGTATGACAGGACAAGACATGAGTACCCCAAGACAAGACATAAGTTAATGTAGGATGTAGGTGCAAGTCTTTGTGGCAAGTAAAAAGGAGGGAAAGAAAGCGAGAGAGAGGTCTCTGCGCTCAATCAGCTCAAACATAAACAATGTAATATTTCCTATTTTTGGCCTTCCAGAAATGCGCGCTGTTCACTTGACTACTTACTTGGTGGGAGCAGGTGGGTTAAGTGAGAGTAAATGTGCTTCCGATCGTCACACCTGTCAGCGTGATTGGAAATGTATGCCTATGCATTTGTAACCTTAGTGTTATCACTGCCTTCTCCGCATTGGCTGTAGTGCGTTACGCACTACAGCCGATCGGAGTCCATTTTCTGGGGAACCCCTGCTGGAAGTACCTGTGACGTAACACCTGACCTTTTTCATACCACCCTTAAATAATGACCTGCCTGCCATTTCCCCCCAAAATTCCCTGGGGACTGCTGTTTATACCTAAAGTGATTTCTCAGAGCAAATCCTAAACAAACAACCCTTTTAGGGGTTACGAAGCAATATCCTTTCAACTATAAGGTTGATGACAGCAATAATGATGACAACAGCCATGATGATGATGACGGCGATGCCCTTTAAGGAAATGATGACAACTAGCAGATCTGGTTACCTCCCAGCCTGCCTTAGAGAGCAATTATGGTTACAGAGGGTATCTGCTAACACAATGACCAGCAGCAAGCAACCTGTTAGCTACAGAAGACACACTGAAGCAGCGACAGCCATACCAAACACATTGTTATGATTGGCTCAATGACGGCTTTCACCCAATCAGCAACATTCACCTGGCTTAGCCATTTCATCTTAGTAAGTATTAAATAGGTCTCAGGCCCCGGTCTCAATGTATAGACTACAGGAATCCACTTTATTACCTCTTGGGAATACTAGAGGGTCCAGGGTGGCAGCACTTCAGTGTGCTTGGCTCGGATTCCTCGGTCCCTGGAATAACCAAGAAGGCACTGCCTTGTCATGGCTAGTCCTGGTTACATCCCTGGGGAAAACCCTATAGGACAGATAGCTCCCACCTCTTTGCTTACTACAGCTGTTTTAGATTTCAACAGTCTACTCAAATCCTCAACTCTCTTCATGTTGTCCTTTTGCTCAATTGGCTCTAACCATCCGGCCAACCATAACCTCCTCCCTCTGTGCCCTCCCATCATTCTGCTTTCTTCCACTCTATTATAAAAACGATAGAGGGTTAGGGTCGACTAAAACATGAACTGCTTTAAAATAGGCTTCTTATTTACCCCTTTCATTATATTATATTATAATATATTATATTATAGAGCAGTCGTCCACCAGTCAGAGGATTGGTGGCTCGATTCCCGGCTCCTCAGGGTTTCATGTTGTTGTCGGGCAAGATTCTTAACCCGATTTGCTTCCCAATGCATGTGCCATCGGTGTATGAGTGCTTAGTCTTCTGATGTGCAGGTGGCACTGTATATCGCCACCTACATCAGTGTGTGTGTAAATCGGTGAATGTACACTAGTGTAAAGTGCTTTGAGTGGTCGAAAATACTAGAAATGTGCTATACAAATCCAGGCCATTTACCTTTGTGTCCTACCCACTTTAGGAAGGAGTTGTATCATCCAGCTGGTTCAAGAGGAGTGTGCAACCCAGTGTTCATATTATCCAAACACAATCCCAATGGCAGATTCCCTGGGATTTGTTATTCATTTTTCAAAAACCTAACCTAACCCGAACCCTATCTCCTAACCCTAACTCCTAACCCTAATTTCAAAAAAATCATGTTATGCAATATAGGTATCTACTCTAAAACACCAGATTCATGCTCCTATGAAATACCCAGTTTAAAACATTTTCCCAAATTACAGGATCTCTTTTTCACCTGCTCCCATTTGTTTCAATGGTGAAAATATTTTTGCCCATAATGTTTTAGATGCATGAAACACAGAGATACACTCAGGGACATTCCTGTCCATTCCTGGTGACTGCACCTGAATTACCTCAAAATATTGTTAATTTTGTACATTCTCAAAATAGCCTGAAAGTACAAAAGCACTTAGGGGAACATATATAGGCCTGTGATGACTTCAATATGTTCTCTAGCCTCAGATGGCACATTTCGAAATCTTTAACCCCCTTCAATATAATGGCCATTCAAACAAGAGACACCTTGGTGCCCTTCATATATAAGCTAGAGTGCCTCTTGGCTATTCTAAATATGTACTGATCTATGCTGTGAGGAGGGGAGAGCACTTCAAAATTGCAATTTTTGAAGTTCGTGTCCATAGGACAAAGTGTGACTGAGTTAGCCTAATTTAGTTTAATTGCTAACAAGGTGCTTGGGTCTATCCGTCTTTATGGGCTTTCAGAGTCTGGGGCCTTTTGTGCTCTTTCAACCTAGATGAGGTCCCACAGGGCAGATTTTCACACATATGATTTAAGCCAAATTGCCAACAAGATCTTAAAATCTATGAGTCTTTATGGGCTCTCAGAGCCATTTGTGCTCTCCAGACCTAGACAGGGTCCCACAGGGCTGATTCCAAATGACATATGTGATAGAGTTCCAAAAGATTATTTGTCTTAACTGCAAGGTGGGTGTGGGAGAGTCCAGTTATCTGTCTCAAATGCCATCCGGAGGCTGAGTCGCAAGGACTTGTGTGCATGTCTGTTAGAAAGTTATGATTATGATTTAGCAACACATGTTTCAACAAAGTACAGAGTGTACTGTGGATACAGAGTGTGACAACAACATTAGAAACAGAACATTATATACAGGTTTTCCTCTATCAATTATATATTTTATTTTATATTTGTTTTACTTATTGAAAACATAACAAAGACCACCTCACCGATTACAAAGAGGGGTGGACGGGTCCACCTGTGTCCACAATGCAAGACCGTCGTCCACCTCATGATCATAGACTGAACCACGCGACAAGTTGATTGATAATCTTTTTTGAATTTAACCCAAACTCAGATTTAGGTATTCCAATACAATTTTTCCATATCTGCCCAACCATCAGAAAGGCTGCTTAATATTAGATTAATCTAACTCCAAAATCAAGATGATTCCTCCCAATACCTGTTGGTCTCTTTCATAATGAGACAAACAGCTATGAGTAGAAACAAGCTGATTTCGCCTGTTAATTAAATGAGAAAAGTTGGGATATCACAACCTTCTTTAGGTATAAATTTTGAGAGTTACTGCTGTTCATGTTAAAACGTACTGCCACTAAGACACTGTTTACTTGGAAAAAATACCATTCATTTTACAATATCCAGGCTATTTTGCCTCTGAGTTGTGGATTAACACTGACTCAAGCACACATCCACACACAAACACACCCACATCCACACACAATAAAGATAAGTCCTATGAGATTTGCTTGCCAGTGACAGTGCCAGCCAAAACAGCATTTTGAAACTCATTAGTTGATCCTAATGAGTATCCAGGAACAGTGTTCACACTTGCATGGGTTAGTGTCAGATGATGACATCCCAACCTCTCAGGTGCCATGACAATCAGAGGTGTTAACCAAAACAACCTTTCATGAAAACAAATGGTGCAGACACCACACATTATCATGTGATGCAGTCATTGCTGAACAGTGACATTGTTTTCAGATGATGGCACCTGCAATGGCCTTTAGTATTATTTAGCTCCACAGTCAAAGTGCCTATCAATACATCTACAATAATGAAGGATCAATTGATTAAAGTATGTGTTATGTGATACTAACTCAATCTTAAAGAATGTACTGTTTAAATGGTAAATGGCCTGCATTTTTATAGTGACTTTCTAGTCTTTTTGACCACTCAAAGTGCTTTACACTACAAGTGTGCGTTCACCCATTCACACACTCTGATGGCAGTCGCGATACACAAAGCCACTCACACAGGAAACCACGCATTCATACACAACGGCACATGCCATCGGAGGCGAATCAGGGTTAAGTATCTTTCCCAAGGACACAACAATATGTAACAAGGAGGAGCTGGGAATCTAATCATCAATCTTTCCCCTAGTGGACAACTGCTTTATCTCTGAGCTACAGCTGCCCCACTTTATTTCAATGTTAAAATAAATTTAACTTGAACATATATACAAGAATGAAATGCAATTGTGAAAAAGCAATTAAATGTCAATTATTTTTGGAAGTTGATTTTAATATATCTATTGTTCTCTGAGCAATAAACTGTGAAGTGATTTGTACTTATAAAAAATGTTCTTATATGTTATGATGCAATTCATTCTAACAATTGTTCAATCCTCACTGTAATTTGGCAGTTAGGCTGCCGAATTAGGTCAATTGATTCTGGTTTTACTGTTGCCAGGCAGCTATGTACGCCTCAATCCTAATGACTGAAAGTGTAGAGTAGTTGAAGGTAAATTTGCAAGGGTACTCCTAAACCAGGGGACACCAACTCCGGTCCTGGAGGGCTTTTGAGTTTTGGCGATGTTTGTTTTCAACATAATCATATATGGTTTACCATCAAATATAATGATAAATGGGCATTAACCTGCAGTACTCTCAACTAAATAGTCTTTTACCAATGGGCAAATTCTATCTTAAAAGTCTTCAGTTATAGTGAGGCAGGCCACTGAATTAAATGTAAATAGGGTCACTGCCTTGAAATCTGTAGATAGACATCTCATGAATATAATCTTGTCAGGTGTTGGGTAGGAAGAGACTGGGGCTTGTTGTCACATGGGTAGGTTGTCACATTGTAATTATTTTTACTAACAGACACTAAAAAATGGAATACTATTCTTTTTTTTCCTTTACATGGTCAAGTGCACATTGTGAACTGAGGTTTGCCACAATGAATTATTTGGTACAACCCAAAGAAAAAATGTTATACCTCAGTCATTATTTTACTTTAAGCTAAATTTATGTTTGAGCTACTTATAACAAAGATAGTAGTTTGGGGTAACATGTCTCAGTCAATGCTTTTTGCCTGTGGTTTCAATCGTAGAAGTTTTGAAGAGTTTAAGAAAGGTGAAACATGTAGAGGTGAAAGGTAAAGCAGCTGTTCCTAAGGACTTCAGTCCAATGCATTTTACACAATATTTTGTGTGAAAGTTAGCCATTTGCCATGTTCAATGATTGCTCATGCTCATGTCTTGCTCATTCTCAGCTGACTTAAATGGTCACTTAAAAAATAAATAAAAAAAAATATTTTGCCTTGTTTTTTTTTAGTTGCAAAATGTAGTATGACATTTTACCCTGTATAGAGACGATTAGTCCCATTAAGGGCAAACATGTTACACACTCTCTTGATGATGATTTTTGTCAAGAGCTATGCTCTTAGAAATAGATATCATATTTTAATAATGTAATGATATTTTATTGATGTAATGATATCATTTAAATGATATACTATATTAAGGGTAGTGATTTGTACACCTCAGTTAAAGGTTAATCAGCTTGAGTTGAAAATGTTTGCAACTCCACCAACTTGGCTCAAAGAATATAAATATTAATATTATGACTGGAATGCAAATCCACTATACACTTATTTTAACCCATATAACTGATAATAAGGATTTTGTAATATCCTCACACAGCCTTTTTCTATTATTTAATGAACTGAGGTTTCAGGAGGTTGTATTGCTCTACAAATGCAAATCTGTATTCGTGGGATTTGAGACTTTGGGCTACACAAAAAGTTACTTGAAATAAATTTCACTAGCAAGGAAAAAAACTGAGCTGTCCAATCAGAATCCCTTGGATTCCCTTGGATCCACCCCTGTTATTGCAGTGCAACAGAGATTTGGAGTGTTAAAGGAGGGGTGAAGAGAATGTAAGAGAGATGAAGTACCTGTGTGACTCTGCTAGAGTTGCAGCTCTCCAATGATCTCAGATGATGGAGGTCCAGGACGCAAATGAGTTCTGCTACCCAAAACTCAACATCTCCTGTGAGAGGCCAACAACGTCTTGGTCCTATACTGTCTTTCAGAGGATTCTGTTGTCCTTCATTTCACTGCTCACTGTGGCTCTCAACCTGCTCGTCATCATTGCAGTATCCCACTTCAGGCAGATAAACAATCTGTAGATCGAAGATCTTTATGAATTAATTGTGTTGATATAATGAGCTATAATAAACTAAATAATGTCCCATTTTATAGCACTATTCTAATGTTCTGTTTTATTGACAATGTTTTTGTGAAAGAGATCTCAAATATGAATTTGCCGCATCTCTCACATTGTCTGTCAACTTTAACCAAGCAGTTTTGATAGTCTATACATATTCATGTTAACTATAGGTATAATGTATGTTTTTATTATTTTGACATAAGAAATTGATTGCATTATGTATTTATCTTTTCCTCCAGGCAACTCCACACACCCACCAACCTCCTCCTCCTCTCCCTGGCTGTGTCAGATTTACTTGTGGGCCTTGTGTGTATTCCGGGATTAATGATCATACAAACATTTTGCTGGGTTCTTAGTGATTTCATTTGTGTGCTGTCTAACTGTGTGTCCCTCATGATTACTGAAGCCTCAATAATTGACATGGTGTTTATATCATTTGACCGCTACATGGCCATTTGCAATCCCCTGCATTACACCACTAGAATCACTGTGAAGAGAGTTCAATTCTGTGTTTGTCTATGCTGGTTCTACTCTGTCTTCTACAGCATTTCTCTAAATTCTATAAATTTTGACTGGATTCAATCGGACAAGTACAAAACGTGTTACGGAGAGTGTCAAATCGAAATTGACTATGCTTCAGGGGTTGTTGCCCTTGTTTTGAGCATTATTCTTCCAGTTAGTCTCATCATAATCCTGTATATGAGGGTGTTTGTGGTGGCTGTGTCTCAGGCTCGTGCCATGCGTGCTCACGTTGCAGCTGTGACACTCACACAGGTTTCTCTGATTCCAAAATCTGAACTAAAAGCAGCCAGGACTCTAGGCATTCTTGTAGTTGTGTTTCTATTATGTTTTCTCCCATATTTCTGTGTGTCTCTTGCAGGTACAGACTCTAAAAACAGTTCTGTAGCTGCATTTACACTATACCTGTTCTTTATAAACTCCTGCCTGAATCCTATGATATACGCCTTGTTCTACCCCTGGTTTAGAAAAGCTATGAAACGCATTGTGACTCTTCAGATACTGCAACCTAGCTCATGTGAGGCCAACATATTGTAGAGACGAAACGGAGCATCTGAGATTAAAATCTGCTCTGCAAAGCCTATTACTATGAGTAAAAATGTGTGAATCCTCTTTTCCACTTCTGTTTAAATAAAACATTAAAAAATAACTCATAGTCAGAGCCAATAACTCTGCTCACTCTGCTCCATCTATTGCATTTTTTTAGGATTAAAGATTAGCATAAAAAGTTATGACAAAATAATTCTTTAGTTATTATCTGTTTCAATGTATCGATAAATCATAATGCTGAATTTTGAGATAATACACAAACAAATTGAAAATTTGATGCGTGATTATAATTGTTGTACAAAGGGCAGACATAGGTTTCCTTTAAACATTTCCTGTATTACAGTGATTTTTTTTGCACCAGTTTCAGCCTTTTCTGCATTGATTTGTTGTGAAAATGTCTTTATTTAATTAAAAAAGACATAAAAGTCCTCATGTATTTCTTCTGTTCGATGATGTAACCTCTTTGAATGTGCACCTACAGTACCATCCACACACCCACCATGCAAGAATCGAGAAAGAATAAAAAAAGTAAAATTAAAAAAGACATTGACCAAGTAAATATATAAATTAAAATATATCAATACAGTAAATTAAATAAAATTATTATTAAAAGAGAAGAGGCTATAGGCAGATACAGTATATGTAGAGAAGTTGGGATCTATGCATACTTCAAAACCCACAATCAAGGCAAGGCAAGGCAAGGCAAGGCAAGTTTATTTGTAGAGCACAATTCATACACAGGGCAACTCAAAGTGCTTTACAGTTACACAAAATCATAAAAGGAGACCAAAACATACATAAAATCACAAAAGGAAAATCATAAAACATAGAATTCATCAATAATTTAAAAAAGAGTGAAGAGTGTAGATAAGATACTTTCAGTTTTCATATGCACGGTTAAACAGAACTGTTTTCAGCCTGGTCTTAAACATTGTCAGCGTTGAGGCCTGTCTCACATTCTCTGGAAGACTGTTCCAGATTTTAGCTGCAGAAAACTGGAATGTAGCTTCACCATGTTTAGTCCTGACTCTGGGCACCTGCAGGAGACCAGTCCCTGAGGTTCTCAGGGTCTTGGATGGCTCGTATGGCTCTAACATGTCATAGATGTATTTTGGTGCTAGACCATGAAGAGACTTGTACACAAGTAAAGCTGTTTTAAAGTCTATTCTCTGAGTGACAGGAAGCCAGTGCAGAGACATGAGCACTGGACTAATATGGTCATATTTTCTGGTTCTAGTCAGGACTCGAGCTGCAGCGTTCTGAATGTTCTGTAGTTGTTTAACAGCTCGTTTAGAGAGACCAGTGAGCAGGCCATTGCAGTAGTCTAACCTGCTGGAGACAAATGCATGGATCAGTCTCACCAAGTCTGGTTTAGACACTATATTTTTGATTTTGGCAATGTTTTTTAGATGGTAAAAGGCTGTTGATATTGTTGACTTTATGTGGCTGTGAAAGTTCAGGTCTGAGTCCATTAGCACCCCTAGATTTCTAACCTGTGTTTTTGGTTTTAGAGAACGAGACTGAAGGTGACTGATTACACGTTCTCTTTGCTTCAGTGGCCCAAAGACGATTATTTCAGTTTTTTCTGAGTTTAGCTGGAGAAAGTTGTTTTGCATCCACACAGTGATTTGTTCAATACAGCAACAAAGTGAATCCACAGGCCCATGTTCACCTGCTGTCAGAGACACATAGATCTGAGTGTCGTCTGCATAGTTGTGGTAAGACACATTGTTGCTGCGTATTAGTTGGCATATATATATATATATATATATATATATATATATATATATATATATATATATATATATATATATATATATACACAAAAAAAGTAAAAGTATTTAAACTGTTATTAAATGTAGAAAGGGTGTTTGCCCCCAGACTGAAACAGGAAGACCATTCCATAAGATAGAATGAGGTAGTTGAAAGCTCTGCCTTCCATTTAAATTTTAAGAAATTCTGCAAACCATTAATAGGCCTTCATTTTGAGAGCATAGGGTTCTTGATGGGCGATACCTTTAAGAACTTTGTAGGTGAGGAGGATGATTTTTAATTCTATTCTTAATTTAACAAGAAGCCAGGGCAGGGAGGCTAATACATGTACAATATTATCCCTTCTAACTGTACCTGTTAATAGATGCACATCTGCATTCTGGATCAGCTGGAGAGTTCTTAGAAACTTTTTGGTGCATTTGGACAATACAGAATTACAGTAGTCAAGCCTGGAAGTAACAACTGCATGGGAACTTTTTTTTCTGCATGTTTTAGAAACAGAAAGTGCCTGACCGTTGTTATGTTGCATAGGTGAATGAAGGCCGTCCTAGAAATATATTTAATGTGGGCAGAGAATGACATATCTTAGTCAAAGATGACTCCTAGTTTTCTGACAGTGGTTCTAGAGGGCAAGGAGATGTCATCCAAAATACCTATATCACTGGATATTGAATTTCTCAGGATTTCAGGCCAGAGCATGATACTTTCAGTTTTGTCTGAATTAAGTAGCACAAAATTGCAGGTCATTCAGGATTTTATCCCCTTAAGACATGCTCAATGTCGTTAGCTGGTTGTTTTTTTTTGGCTTTATTGACAGGTAGTTGTGGAAGCATATAAAAGAAGAAAATGATTGGTCTGGGCACAGAACCTTGCAGAACTCAATGATATTAACATAAACAATTTGGGACCGATCTGAGAGATAATCTGCCAGATAATAAGGGCATGTTGAGCATTTCCAGGAAAGAAGTACTCATCAAACAGAAAACGTCATTAAGCAATCCTGATGGTGTAGGATACGGAAGACCAGGTTAATGTTTAGGATGAAGACACCAATTAAGCTAGTTCAGAACGGTTGATTGAAGAAGATAAGATAAATATTAGTTATTTCATCTGTCTCTACAACCCCTGTGTTTAAAGGGAAGATTGGTGTCAGTTGATGGAATAAGGTGATAAATTCTGTCTCTAATTGTCAGATTGAAACCCATGGAGTCATTACTGCTGAGGGTTGTAGGAATATGTGGATCAATAGAGTAGTTGAATTTTGTCAGTGAAACTGAAGTGCTGAAACGGAACTTAGATTTTTTTCTTTCTATTAGTAAGAAGTAATAAGTGGTTCTTTGCCTTATGTAGGGCCTTCCTGTACTTTTTGAGACAAATGAGCTTCTTACAATTTGCTGGAATGCCATATTCAAGCAAGTCAAGATTAATGAGCTCTAATTTACATGTTTTGAGTTATACCAGGGTGTTTCTATTTTTTGTTCAACTAACTTCATTTTTAGAGGAGCGGTGGTGTTTAAAGTTGCTCACAGGGACCCTGCAGTGCTCTCAACAAGTTTTCCGATTTCAGATAGACAAGCAGCAGTAAAAAAAATCCACAGCTGTGATGAGGGAGGGGCAGTAAATTAAACTGAATGAATCACTTTTTTGAACTTAGATATAGCACTATCAATTAGACATCTAGAGAATATGTACTTGTCAGGTGGTGAGTGGTTTATATAATAGAAGGAATTCAAAAGTTATTAGGAAATGGTCTGATAGGAGGGGATGCTGTAGGGAGACAAATAAGTGTTCAACTTCGACGCTGTATGTCAAAACAAGTCAAAGGTGTGGTTAAAGCAATAGGTGGGCATGTCTACTCTCTGAAGAAAGCCAACTGAAGGGCACAGTCAAGGCTATCACTTAACATCAGCGTGAATATTAAAATCCTCTGTGATGATTATTTTCTCTGTGTTAAGAACTACACATAAAAGAACCTCTAAGAGTTCAAAAGAAAATTCTGAATATCGGCCAGTTAGTTGGTACACTATAGACATATAGGACTTGTAGTGTTTCCCCAAGTTGCGTGGGGAGAAAACCTAAAAACAAGGCTTTCAAAAGATGTGTAGTTACACCTCAGCTTAGGGCAGATCATCAGAGTGGAGTTGAAAAAGGCTGCAACTCCACTTTTGCCGGTGTCTCAACGTACATGTGTATTAGTATGGCTGGCGGACTGGATTCATTCAGGCTAACATAATCCTAATGATGCAGCCAGTCTGCTAGGCATGTTTAAAAGTCCACATTTCACTCTACAGTCCACTTCTATTTAGCTGAATTAGTGCTAATTTTAAATAAATTACTATGTGTAACTCGTCTCCTGTTTAATAGAGATAGACTGATAAAATCCACATTGTTATCTGGGCACCGACTCAACAACCATCGTTTTTGCATAGGTGCATACTGACCACATTTATTTTAGCGACCTCTGACTGGCGAACACCGCCGTGAGGAAACGATTTCATTATATTTAGGTTTAGTTTTAGCTAACACCTTCAAATTTGATTCAATGTCATCTACTCTGACCCCAGGGATAGAGCTAACAATGCACCCTGGTGTCACTAGCTTCACATATCAGACTATGGAGCTTCCAAATAAACAGTTTGTTACTCAGCAGGTATTTTACTGAGTGGGAGAAATCTGTTCAATAGGTTGTGATATCATGAAAAGCATGTCTTAAGCAGGGCAGTTCAAAATAATGCAAGGACATAGGTTTTCCCAATATTTTAAATTTTATTGAGTGTGGAGGTTAACAAAATGCAGGTTGGGGTTCAAAAGGATTAAATCAGGCTTCTCCATAAGCACAAACAGAAATCACTGCCCTCCACCCTTGAAAAAGGGAACAGAAAAAAAGTATTTTTCTTTAACAAGTCATTCCAGTAAAAGTCCTTCTAGTCCCAGTGTCACTGCCATCAGAAGTCCTTCAGGCCTGTACTTCTCCAGGTAAAACTTTCTCAAGGTAAGTCCTCCAGAGAAGTAAGTATCAGCCCAACTGTCAACAGTCGGTATTGTGCTGCTCAAGGAGGGCGTAACCATGAGCTCTCCAACCTCCACACAACAACACAGGCAAGCCCAGATTGCTTTATATGCCTCCAGCCCTCAGGCAATCAGCAGTCATTAGCCACACCTGTGTTGAGCAGGCTTATGGAGTTCCCGCCTCCACCACCAGACAAAGCCATACCTGACTGAGGTTAGAGCCATTTCCTGGGAATGTAGCACCCCTCCAGGACACAGCCCCTCATGATATCACAACGTGAACAGCATTGCTGGACATCTATCCCCCCTTTGAAAAGTCACCTGGTCACGCTGTCTTTCCGGACCAAGCAAGAATTCCGGACCAAGAAAGAATTTTTGTTTTTTTATTTTAGAGGGCAAGGCGCGCAGTGGAGGGTTAGTGCTGTTGCTTCACAGCAACAAGGTTACAGTTTTAAGACCTTTCTGTGTGGAGCTTGCATATTCTCCCTACGTCTCTGTGTGTTCTCTACAGGTTCTCAAGCTTCCTCTAAACAGTCCAAAAACATGCAGTGTTTAATTGAAGATTATAAATTGCCCATAGGTGTGAATGTGTGAGTAAATGTGGGTGCAAAATGATAGTGCTAGTGACCTTTTTGGGGTATGTCACTGCCTCTGGCCTATGTTTGGATTGGCTACAGCAGACCCCTGTAAACCTAATGTGGAAAAGGGTGTATAGAAAATGACTCACTGTTTTTTTGATTGAAAAATATGACAGAGCTGGCTCTGACTGATGATTGGACCGAACAGAAAATTCACTTTTTCTTCTGCAAGTCATGGGGTCCATTCAAGAACAACACATTTTTTCTCAGACAGACAAACATTGATAGATAGTCTAAAAGATTACAGGATAGGGGTTAGAGATATCTTGGACCACTCAGCAGTCTACTTAAGTGTGAATGTGATTATTGAAAAGTAGAATACTCTGGCGGCTGAAAAGAAGTATCTTGAGTGTAAAGCATGCAGGACATACATACATGGGAAATTATATCAATTAGAACAATATTGGAGAGGTCCTGCAGTGTGAGTATGTGTGATGCTGCAAAATAAGTGATAAAAGTAACTTGTAGTGAACACAAAAGAAAAAAAGCAAATTTAGAAGAAAATGTAAATAGTTTAGAAAGAAAACATGTTGAACATTGGGCCAGCTGTTGCTCAGAGGTAGAGCAGTCAGAGGGTTGGAGGTTCGATTCCTGGCCGCTCAGGGTTGCATTTCAACAAGATACTTAACCTGAATTGCCTTCCGATGGCATATGCCATTGGTGTGAGAGCTCTTCTGAACTGTCTGACCAATCAGCAATCAGAATAATCGGGTCATAAGGAGATTAAGAGCAGCAGACTGAGCAGTGCTACTGCCTTAATTGAAGAATTCTTATCATATTTACATATATCTGTGACGGGAGGCTGAAATTCTTGCAGACAGAGCGATGAGTGAGGTTTAGTGTAGCTCAATAAATGCCTGAGTCTGCAAGTTCAGTGTAATTCAAGTACTACAATACACAAAACCAAAGTCAATCATATCTGATGGCATGTGAGCTAAGCAGTGATGTTAAATTTTCTATATTTAACAATTCAATAAACAAATGTTATTTTGAAATTCGAATGAGTAAATGAGTATTAAAAATCTTTAAAATAATATTAGCCATACATACATCACATATAATTTCATATTGGCTTAAGATAGATGCAGTGTGCTTTTTTTTCTGCAAAAATATGCTCTCTCTGGCAATGACAGTGCAAAGGAGGACAGTCTGATAGCCAAGCAATGGATCCTTACTTTTCTAGCTTGTCGAATTTGGTGTTTATTGATGTGTCTGGTGTAGCCGGAATGGTGCAGTCCCGACCACACTGCGTTGTGTTCTGGTGCAAGACTTGACAGACGACACTGACGACGACTTTATCAAGGCACTTTTATTACAGCCTTAACAAAAGTGAAAAAGAGCACAAATGGAGATTGTCTTCAAATATCAGCTCTGGAGCAAGCCTCTCCCAGCCAAGTGAAATGCAGACTCACTTAATTCACATCAAGTGAAAAAGTGATAAAACAAAATACAATACAATTACTTGGAAAACGACATTGCAATCTATCTTTTATAATCGAGCTGCGCAAAACACGTACCTCTCCCAGCCAAGTGAAATGCAGACTGGCGAGAGAACGCAAATAATGCAGTACATGCACTAAAACCACTAGAGGGCGCTTTAACATAAGGAATAAAACTCCCATTACCAGAAAACTTTACAATTACAGAGAAAAGGAAGGATTTTGGTGAAATAACCACACCAAACCCCCAAAACAGAGTCACATATGACTGAAAACAAAGAAAATAAATAAAAACATGTTTGTGTTATTCTTTTCCCTGTTACATTCACCCCTCTTTGATTTCACCAAAATCCTAAACGCTAAGAGGGTGGACTAACAGAATAACCCAACATCACAAAGTACCATGTTCATATTCACTCTATTCTCTATACTCTATTCCCCGTATACAGCATATTCAGCTACTTACAAAGTAAGTTCGAAGTAAATAATAGTTGATCAGGCTATCATTCCTCCTAGTAGGTATGGTGCCTTTTTACACCACACATGACCTTGGCATGTAACTAACCAGTATGAACATAAAGACTTAAATAGGTGCATAGACTAATAAAGGCATACTACAGCACTCATGTCTCTACTTCATGTTGTTTAGAATAATGAAAGTAAGGACAGTGATCTCCTGTTAGGTTTCTGAACCATATTCTCAATCAGACGGTTAACTGCTCTAACAACTCTGCCTGTGCGTGTGCGTCTGTCAGGCCCTAAGTGTTGTGTAGCTGGCTGACTATCAGTCACTGGGGTGGGTGGGATTATGTTGGGAGACCCTGTGTCATCTAAGTCAGTGGTGTCAACTAAAAGATCAGGGTCAAGGTCAGTCGGGCGTGAGTTGGGAAGCACACTGGGACTGGGCATGTCTCTTGCAGATGGGGGACTTGTCAGCTGATCAGAAGCATCACGCAGGGAAAGTGACAAGTGATCCTCCACCTCCAAGTCATCAGCATCGTCCCCAGACAGAGAATTGGCATCAGGCGTCTCATTTATCCAAGAATGGGTACGGTCCTCTGAGTTTTCCACTGCCAGGCCGCTTACAGCATCAATGGACAGAGGATCGCACTCACTGACTACATCCGAGGCACCTGCTTCCAACTTTTCACTGGCCGGTTCCAGGATGGGCAAGAAACTCACATCTAGCATCAAGTTACGGTGGACAACTTTAGTTCTCCCGTTCTCATCCCTGACTTTGTACACGTGAGTCTGAGGATTGCGGTCTGTGACAGTATAGATGGTTGGTTCCCATTTATCTGCTAACTTTCGCTTTCCTCGTTCTGCCTTATTCGCAAGCAGAACTCGGTCACCGACATTCAGGTGAGTGCCACGGGCTCTCTTGTTGTAACCATCGGCTTGGTGCTGCTGCTCTTTCCGTGCATGCTGTTGAGCAATGCCAGCAGCTACATTGAGGCTTGCCATCAGCTTGTCTGCATAGGTGTTGTAATCAGTAACGACTGGATCCTTCAGAACTTGTTTGAAGACCATATCCACCGGGAGTCTAGGGACTCGACCGTACATCAAGTAGAATGGGGCATATCCAGTCGTTTCATGAATGGTGGCGTTGTAAGCAAAGGTCAGAGTTTGTATCTGCTGAGCCCAGTGTTGTTTAGCTGCCAGAGGGAGAGCACGCAACATACTGCCGAGTGTTCTATTGAACCTTTCGGTTTGCCCATTTCCCATGGGATGATATGCAGTCGTGTGTGTCTTTGTGATCCCTGTGAGGCTGAGGAGTTCAGATATGAGTTTACTTTCAAAGTTGGCTCCTTGATCGGAATGTATCCGCTCTGGAAAATCGTATATGCAGAACACATTATCCCATAGTTTCTTTGCAACTTGCTTTGCAGTCTGGTCACAGGGGAATGCATGAGCCAACTTTGTGAAGTGGTCTGTTATGACCAAATCATCCACTGATCTTTGCTTACTGTCTTCAGCACTCCAAAAGTCAATACACACCAACTCCATGGGTGCAGAAGTACGGATGCTCTCCAATGGAGCTCGAGCAGCTGGCTCGGGGGTCTTTGCAAGGATACATCTTTGGCAGCATTTCACATACTCTTTGATGTCTTTTTCCATCTGTGACCAGAAAAAGCGCTGTCTGGCAAGGTGCACAGTTCTAGCTTGCCCCTGGTGCCCAGCGAAGTCATGCACACCAGAGAGGGCCTTTGCTTTCAGGCTGGAGGGCAGGACAAACTGGAGCCTCTTCTGACGGGTTGAAGGATCTTTTGTGACCCGATAGAGGACCCCATCCTGGACTTTCAGCTGATGCCACTGCTTGCAAAGTGTCTGTGCAGTGGGAGCTAACTTGCTTCTCTCTCGTCTAGGTGGCTGCTGACCACCCAGAACAAAGGGCAGGACACTCCCAATGACTGGGTCTTCTTCCTGGCAGCGCCGCAGTTCCTCAATGGAGAAGGCTCCAGGTGTGTCTTGCTCTGAGAGTGCTGCCTGAGGAAGAGCCTTGATGTACTGCATGGCTCTCAGCTCTGCACCACTTTCCCACTCAGTATGAGCTTCACAAGTGGACTTCACATCTTGACAGCCAGATAGTGTGTACTGTGAAGCGCCTGTGGTCACACAGCCTGCCTGGAGACACTGAACTTTGCAGCGGAAAACGTCCTGCACTTTGCCCTCTTTTGTTCCGTCAGCCTCTGCCAACAGGCTGTCATATGGTTCACTGATCAGCCTCTGGCTCACCGACTTTGCAAAAGGATCTCTGCTTAGAGCGTCTGCCACAATGTTCTTTGGTCCAGGGATGTGCTTAAGACTGAATGTGTATGGGGACAGCTTCGCGACCCACCGTTGTTCGCAAGCGTCAAGCTTTGGTTTTGTCATTATATAGGTTAAAGGATTATTATCTGTCCACACTGTAAAAGAGTGACCTTTCAGCCAATGACTGAATTTTTCACAAACACTCCACTTGAGTGCTAAGAATTCTAGACGGTGGGCAGGATATCTCTTTTGTGAACCGGACAGAGTCTTGCTCGCAAAGGCAATTGGACGTGCTTTACTTTCCTCTTCTGGTATCTGAGATAAAACTGCCCCAAGGCCGTCAAGAGAGGCATCGATGGACAAAATCAGTGGCTTAGAGAAGTCTGGATGAGTGAGGACTGCACAGTTCAGGAGCTTCTCCTTGAGGCTGAGGAAGGCAGCGTCACAGTCATCGGTCCGATCTGCAGGCTTGAGCTTTCTGAAGACACCGGGATTCTGATTGACTTTACCAGTCTTCCCTCTCCGTTTCTGCCCAGCTGTTAGAGCGAACAGTGTCTTAGCTATAGAAGAGCAGTGAGGTATGAAGTGCTGGTAATAGAATACCATCCCCAGAAAGGACTTCACTCTGCGGACTGAAGGAGTACAGCCGTCATCTTCCATCAGGTCCCGCTTTGACATTTTAACTATGACTTCCACTTTTTCTGAGTCAACAGCAACGCCATCACCGTTGTTGATGTGCCCGAGAAACTTCACAGATCGCCGCAACAGATGGCACTTCTTGGGACTCAACCTCAGGTTGTGCTCTCTGAGTCTCTGAAAAACAATCTCTAGTCTCTTGAGGGCCTCTTGTTCAGACTGGGCAAAGACAAGGAGATCATCAAGGTAGCACAGCAGACTGCTGAAGTTTAAATCGCCGAAGATGCTCAACATCATTCTCATGAATGATGCTGGACTGTTGCAAAGCCCCTGTGGCATTCTGTTATATTCATGGAGTCCTAAAGGTGTTGTAAAGGCGGTATATTTTTTATCTTCTTCATGCATGGGTAGGTTATAGAAACCTGAAGTGAGGTCCATGGTGCTGAAGACCGTATTTCCACCAAGGGCTGCCAAACAGTCTGACTGATGAGGCAGAGGGTGAGCGTCCTTGATGGTCCTCGCATTCAGCCACGGGAATCTGTGCATAGGCGAAGGTCACCATTTTTCTTCCAGACCATCACAAGTGGGGAAGCGTATTCACTCACAGACTTCTGTATGATTCCCTGCTCCTCCATTTCAGTGAGAACTTGCCGTAACTTTTGATAGTGTGCGGGTGGCACTCTGCGATACGGAAGGCGGAAAGGGCGGTCGTCTGTGAGCCGAATCCTATGCACAAAGTCTTTGGCTTCTCCACAGTCCAGGTGGTGCTTTGAGAAGACATCGTGGTACTGTTCCAGCAGTGTCACCAGCTGGGCTTTCGTGGATGGGCTCGCTTCACGATGGTCAACATCAACATCTCCCAGACCACACTTCTGAAGTCACTGTTTGAGATCAATGTTGTCACTGTGTTTCGCTTGAGTGATCTTAACGGAGTCATTCTCTCTTTGGCAAGAGCCCTGGAACAATGAGATATCTTCAACTGCAACACATGGTGAGACATCTGCTAACTTGGAATTTTTTCTCAGTGTGAGCGGTTTATCTGTGATGTTGGTAACTTTCATGGGAGTCCAGCCGTCCCCCCACAGAGGCGTGATCACTCTGCCGACCATGATGCCTCTGGGGACACACCTGGATGTGGACGACTCCACCATGACTGTGCTCCCGGGTGACATCGGCACATTACTGGGTAGCCTGCCCCAGAGCAGATACTCTTGTCTGGGGAGGAGAGTCACAGCTTGGGTCAGCTTCACCGTACCCACTTTTTCAGGGACATCTGCACCCCTCCACCTTGTAAGGCTAGCCATCATCTCCAAAAACTGCTCACATTCGGAAGACTCCTGTGCATTGCGTGAGATGAGTGTCCAATAGTTACTGTCATCCTTCAGCTGATGCAGCACATATTTCAACATGTTAGTTCCCACAATGATGTCATCTTTCTGGCCAGGCACCACCAAGACTGGGACCGTGCACTTCACCCCATACAGACTCAGTTCCATGTCATACATGCCTTTGGGGTTCACCTGCACTCCTCCACAGCCAACAAGGATGATACGCTCTTTCGGTTCTTGTCGCTGAGTTAGGATGTTCTCTGACATGAGTCTCCGCTCTGCTTCTTCACTGATTGTGCAGGCCATCGACCCTGTATCCAACAACCCTTGCAGCTGGGCAGAACCATTGATCATCACTGGGGCATGGAACAATTCGCCGAACGGCTCAACAGTGTGGATATTCTGTACAATCACTTTACAATTATCTGACATTACTTTGCAAACGTTCATATACATCTCTTTTAATTCTTCATTTCCATCGAGGGTTGATGTTTCAACACACACACGTCCCCTCACCAAATGCGGGCCATCTAGTTTAAATGTGCGCCGCCCTGCTGGTCTTGGAGCTGTGGCTGGACCTGCCGCTGTGTGGCACTGAATCTGGGCCGGTGCTGTTGGCAGTCTCTCTTCCAGTGGCCTGGCTTGAAACAGCCCATGCATAGATTCTCCTGCCTACAGTGTGCCGTTGTTGAATGCTCAGTCAACTGACAAACTCTGCATCCTTTCTGGAGAATGTTTGCTGGCTTCTTATTTGGTCGTGAAACAGCCACTGCCTGAGCCTTCTGCTCCAGCACACGATCCAACAGACCGATGAGAGACTGAATGCAAACACTCTCTGTCTGAGACGAGGATGGCGGCCCCGCAGCAGTCTGGTAGCAGGTGAGCTCGCTGGTGTTCTCACCACTGATGGCTTCTGTTGCGGATGTCTGGGCATGAGCGCCAATATGCTTTGGTCGGACTGACCTGAGTTGGGACTTTGTTCTAGCCTCTCTTTGGTGCTCAATGAGGTGCTCCTGAATCTCATTTGCGGTGCACTTCTCTGCTGTTTTACACTTTAGGGCCGTTGCAAGAGCTGGGTCAGGACAGTGTTTCACCAGCATCATTGTGACTTCATGAGAGGGGTCTTCAATGTTCCGCCCCTGTCTCCTCAGACACTCATCCGCGACATCCACAGCTTTGTTCAAGCGGATCCAGTAGTCCATTGGGCTTTCACCAGTTAAAGGGAGCGTGTTATAAAAATCTGCTAAAGGCATTGAAGAATAAGTTACTTCACTGAAATGCTGCTTGAGTATATCAAAGACGAGCCTGGAATTTTCAGCTGGCTGTAAAGATGGAATACTGCGCAGGGTAACTTTGACAATGTCTCTAGCCTTTCCCATCAGTCTGGACATTATTTCTTGAGAATACTCTTGTGGTGGAACACCCCTCTTTTTCAGGTAGACATCCATCATTTCTTCCCACTCATGCACCGTGTGCTTGTCAGTCCCATCACCCCTGAAGTACGGAGGCTCTTTGACATCTGTCTTCATCACTAACTTAACCCCAGTCATGTTTAAGTCAGAATGTCCCTGCCCCATGTTCAGACTAGGTGTGGGAGTGGGCTGGCTATCTTTTTTTTTTTTTTTTTTCATTTACTTTTTATTGATTCCATTCAGCATTATTCCATTCACATACAAGTAGAACCTACAAATGCTTCACACCAGGGCTCATAAATCTAAACAGACTGAAATAAAAATAAAACATAAATCGGTATATTACATATGAGAACATTTTTCTCTCTACCATCCCCACTCTTATTCCCCCCCTGTAAAGACTGTTCACTCCTGATGAAGGAAAATGCCGAATACAATCCTGTATACATTGAACATTTAACATGTGTAGCCAGAACCAAGGGGGTCCATAGGATACATTGTTCTTACCAAATGAAATCAGTTCTAAATGGTGTTACAAAATCCACCCAGTTATTCCATAAAACCTTGAATTTTCCTGATTGTAATCTAACTGAGAAAGTCAACTTTTCCATTATAAAAATATTATGCATCACTTCAACCCAGTCCTCAATTTTAGGTACCTCCGTTTTTAGCCACTTCCTGGTGATGGCTTTTTTACCCGCCACTAACATCGTCCTGAATAAATATTTATCCCCTGAGCTTGTTATTCTCTGGCTCCCTGTTCCCAAGTACAAACCCACAAATGTAAACGGAAGGTCCACTTTCAGAATTTTCTCCATGCTTTTCTTTAACTCTTGCCAATAAGGTATGATAGAGGCGCACTCCCAGAAGATATGAAAATGATTTGCCCGATCTTCTCCACATAGTCTCCAACATCTCGTATCTATAGATTTGTGTTGTGCTGGTGTACTAAAGTATCTGACTATATTTTTCCAGCCATATTCTCTCCATGAGAGGGAACAGGTTGTCTTCCATTGCTGTTCATTGATCTCTTCCCACTCCTCTTCTGATAACCTCTCTCCCCCCTCCCTCTCCCACTTCTCTTTTATATAGAATGTATTATAGCCCTTTAAATTCTCCACTTCTTTATACAATTTTGAGATTAATTTCTTGCCCTGATCCGATTCATATGCTAAAACAAATATTTTAATAATTCCTGATTCCACCTCATCCACACTAGACTTTTTTATAGTCTTCTCCATATAATGCCGCATCTGTAAATATCTGTAAAAATCCTGTTTTTTCAAGCCAAACTGATTCTTTAGGTCTTCAAAACTTTTAATCGTCTTCTTCTTAAGAAGCTCCCAAAATATTTTTGGACCCCGTCCCCATCTATTGAAGCTCCCATCTAATGTATTAGGTGTAAAATCCGAATCATGTGCAATCCATCGCAGTAGCCTGCTCTGCTCTGTCAGGTTATTCTTTGATATAATCTCAAGCCAAATATTAAGAGATACTCCTAACCATGGATTTAGCTCCTCATTAAGATGTTTTCTCAGTTTTTTGTCATTTATTATAGCTTGTATTGGAATACTGGATGTGTGGCCTTCAATGTCTTTCCATCTCGCCCTGTAGGCAGGATTACACAAGGTCCACATAGTTTTTAGTTGGGCAGCCTGATAATAGCTCTTAAGGCAGGGTAGGGCTAGTCCTCCTTTAACTCTGGGAAGTTGAAGAGTTGTGTATCTTATCCGTGGTCTTTTTCCTTGCCAAATGTAACGAGAGATGATTTTGTCCCATTCTATAAATTCTTTATCTGTTACTTTTACTGGCAGACTTTGGAATAAATACAATAACCTTGGGAGAACATTCATTTTGATCACCTCTACCCTTGACATTAGACTTGTGAACGGGATTAAGTTTCATCTTACAATATCTGATTTTATTTTTGAAATCAATGGATCATAGTTTATAGACTTCAGTTGATCTAAGTCCTGAGGTAGATTCACTCCCAAATATTTCATGGATTTTGAATCCCACTTTAGTTTGAAGCGTTCTCTAATAGTTTGGTCTGGAGCATATTTAAAAGTGAGGACCTGTGTCTTTTTCACATTCAGTTTATAGCCTGATAATAGGCCAAAGTCCTCAAGAGTTGACATGAGTGCTGGGAGAGATTCAGTGGGTTGCGTCAGATATATTAATACATCATCTGCGAATAGTGCTATTTTCTGTTCATCCCCCTCTATGTCTATCCCTTTTATTTCTTCGTTTTGTTTTATCCATTGGCTCAGAGGCTCTAAGTAAATTGCAAAGAGGAGAGGGCTAATTGAGCAGCCTTGACGACATCCGCGTTCTAGTGTGAAAGAGTTTGATAGGTTGCCATTTATCTTTATCCTAGCTGTGGGTTTATTATATAGAGATTGAATAGTTTTAATAAATACTTCATGAAAACCAAATTGTTCCAGCACGACATACAGAAAATCCCACCTGACAGAATCGAATGCCTTTTCTGCGTCTAATCCCACCACTATTGCTTCTAAATTTTTTTTTATGATGTTTTGCATTACATGTAATGTGCGCCGGATATTGTCCTGTGTCTGCCTATGTTTTATAAATCCTGTCTGGTCTTGATGAATTATATCTGGTAAAATAGTTTCTAATCGTCGGGCTAAAATGGCGGTGAAAAGTCTGTAATCTTGATTAAGCACGCTCACTGGTCTATAATTAGAACATTCCAATTTGTCTTTTCCTTCTTTTGGAATAACTGAAATGAAAGCTTCCCTCCAGGAGTATGGAATTTCTCCTTTTTTTAGCACCCAGTTAAATGTATTTTTTAGCAGGGGGATCAATGATTCCCTAAATATTTTGTAGAACTCTGATGTGTATCCATCCGTGCCCGGTGCCTTATTTGTCTTCAGCTTTGAAATTGCTGAGCTAATTTCTTCTGTTGAGATTTCCTTTGTCAGAGCTGAGTTATGATCTTCAGTTACCTTTGGTAAATTTAAAGAGTCCAACAGTGAGATTATCTGGTTCTTATTATCTATGTCTGGTTGGGAGTAGAGATTCTTGTAGTACCTTTCAAAACATGCATGTATCTCTTCTGTCTTATATTTCATCAAATTAGTGACAGAATCCCTAATTTTATATATATTATTAATTGCCCTTTGCTTTTTTAATTTATAGGCCAGCAGCTTTGTAGATTTACTTCCTGCTTCGTAGTACCTCTGTTTCAAATACATCAACTTTTTTTGAATCTCCTGTGCTAGGATGTCATTAATCTCTGTTTTAACCCTTTTGATTGCTAGGCTAATTTTCTCATCTACTCTATTTTTTTGTTGCTCTTCTAGTTTCTTAAGCTCTGCTTCTAGTTTATTACGTCTATCCTGTTTTTGCCTTTTCAGATATGCTGATTTAGCTATTAATTTCCCTCTAATTACCGCTTTACATGCATCCCACAGCACGGATGGAGACACCTCACCATTATCATTTTCCCTTACGTATGTCTGAATTTCTTTAACAAACTCCTCCTTCATTTGTCCTTTCAAAACATTTATGTTCAGCCTCCATAGTGTTGTTTTTATTTCTCTTGACATAACTAACGTCATATATATCGGACTATGGTCTGATAAGTCCCTTATTCCAATTTCACATTTTTCAATCCTGTAACTGTCCTTCTTATATATAAAAAAATAATCTATCCTTGAATATGTTGAGTGAGGGGATGAGAAAAATGTGTAATCTTTTCCTTTCGGATTTAATTCTCTCCATACATCAATTACTCCTAACTCTGCCATTAGCCCCCTGAACTTCTTGCCAATTGTGGACCTCTGTATGCCGCTTGCTGAGCTGTCGAGTTGTGGATTTAGTCTGAGATTTAGGTCTCCTCCCCAAATCAAAATACCCTCCCCCTCTGTTGTCATCAAGTCGAATATTTGCCTGTAAAATAACCAGTCTGCCCCAGGGGGTGCATATACATTTAGAATAGTGACTAATTCTCCCTCTAACCTCCCCTTAATTAATATAAACCTTCCCTGTTTATCCGATACTTCTGAGAGTTTTTCAAAAATAGTTTTCCCTGATATTACAATGGCCACTCCTCTTCTATGACCTGTTCTATAGGAAGAAGAAAATACCTGATTAAAACCATTTCTTTTAAGCTTTTCATGCTCCCTCTCAGACAGGTGAGTCTCCTGCAGCAGAACCACTCCCACCCCTTCTTTCTTCATTTTACCTAATATTTTGGACCTTTTCATTGGGTTGAGTATCCCATTTACATTATATGACGCAATCTTTAATAATTTTTTCTTCTGGGTTGCCATGTTCATTGATTTTCCAGCTCCTCCTCCTCTGCTTCCCCCTTATGCTACACAGCTGGCAAACTGCCATAAACATTAAGTAACCAAACACAGAAACAAAAACATTTACTGATGAACTAGTGATTAACAAGAGAACTTCCTTGCGTGGGGTCTGCATTCTGACCCTAGCTGGGTCCTGATGACAGGTCCACTCTGAGGGATATGCCCTTCCACCTAGGGGAAGTGGGCCCTCTACGCTGTGGTCATTGTCCATGTGTCCAACAGCTCAATGAAAAAACAGTCTTAAAAAGAAAGAAACTAAAGCTCTATAGAAAAATAAAAGCCTCCCCGACTTTTTTTTTTTTTTTTTTACGCCATGTAGAGGAAAACACCCCTAGACAATGGACAAATAAAACTTAAATATAAGATTGCCTATTTCTCACCTTGCACTTGTGCAGAACCTATTCCAAGTTTACTTAAACTAATGAAACCCCGTCCTTTAACCAAATTCCGTCCGATTTCGTCCTAGTTCCTCCTAACGGTGTTTCCCGCGGCTGGCCTGCCAAGTTAGGCGCTTGATCTTCTCTGGTCCGCTCTCCGTAGGTTTCACCACCGTCACCTGTAGCCCTCTTTTTGCCATGTCCTTAGTCGCGTCCGCCGCCGTATTGTACACACAGATCTCTCCCTCGTAGAAAACCCGTAACTTCGCCGGGAACGGAGTCTGGAAGCGTATTTTCTTCTCCCTCAAAACTCTCTTTGCCTCCGTGTACTCCTTCCGTTTTCTCAGTACCTCCGGAGCGTAGTCATGATCCAGAAACACCTTCTTCCCCTCGTACATAAAGCCCCGTTTCTGCCATGCTATCTTTATGATTTCTTCTTTGTTTCTGAAACTCATGAACCTTACCACGATGGATCTCGGTGGAGAGTCCGGAGGGGGGCGCGATGTTAGCGCCCGGTGCGCTCTCTGGATCTGGAGCTGAAGTGACGGAGGCAGCGCCAGCTTTTCTCTCAAAAGATTCTCAATAAAATCAATCATCGACTCGGCGCTGTCCTCCGCTCCCTCCTTCACCCCGTATATCCTGATATTCTCTCTCCTCGCGCGTCCCTCCTGGTCCACCACTCTGTCCTCGAGCCGTTTCTGTAGTTCCAGGAGTTCAAGTGTAGCATCCTCAACCCGCTGCAAGCACTCCTCAGCTTCCATTATCCGCCGCTCCGCCTCGTCTATCCTGTTATTCGCCGCTTTGATGTCCTCCTTAATTTCGTTTAGAGTCACCGAATTTTCACGACGAAACTCTCGCAGTTCCCGGAGTATGGTCTCCAGGCTTTCCATGCTTTGATTTACCGGGGTTTCTTCCCTCTCGTTCGGACTCGCTGGCTCTGCTAGCTCACTCGGATCTGTTAGCTCTGATGCTAACGAATCTTGATCGTCGCTTCCACTGGCTATTAACTCGGGTTTTTGACGCTTTCGTCCTATTTTTCCTTTTGGCATATTCCTCGCCCTTGCTGGTTTATTTTTGGTATATATGCCCGTCGCTTGTTGACATATGAATAGGGCGTTGAAAAAGTTCGAGTCGGGGAGCTTACTTTTTATGCTGCTGCCATAATGGAGGCGCACCGGAAGAGGCTGGCTATCTTGACTACCAACCGATTTGTGCAGGTGGCTTGCAATATTCTCGCCTATTTGGTGAGCTAACTGTGTAATGAGATGCCCTAGGTCCGTAGTGTTTACCCCTGGACTAGGAGGCTCATCAGTGTGCATGTGAGTGTATGAGGATACAGGATGACCTACCGTACTAACACCCCTCCCTATGCCCGGAAAATTCCTCAGACTAGGCATGTGCTGTGTGGGTGTGGGTGTGACCATGTAAGTGGAGGATGACACCGGGTTTCCTATTGTATGAACACCCCTAACTGGAGTTGATTCCATCTCTTCCAATAGCTTACCCCGCCCCCCACACACTGCATCAGCACCCTCATCAAAGTTAAGAGGCATTCCAATATCCTTACCCTCAGCCATGTTAGCTAGAATTGTCTTAACCAGTGTTATTGAAATGTGAGTAAATACTTAAAACAAATATGCAAGAATAACTCAGGTTGAAATCAACCTGTTTGAGATAAACACATTAACTACACTTTGTTTGCAATGATACTTGTACTTGGTACAGCGTCAGTGTCTCTGAGATGTCCGGCTGCAGCAACCACCGGCGATCACTCTGGCGATGATCTGAAGCAAAGTCATCCGGGTCACGGCACCAATGTAGCCGGAATGGTGCAGTCCCGGCCACACTGCGTTGTGTTCTGGTGCAAGACTTGACAGACGACACTGACGACGACTTTATCGAGGCACTTTTATTACAGCCTTAACAAAAGTGAAAAAGAGCACAAATGGAGATTGTCTTCAAATATCAGCTCTGGAGCAAGCCTCTCCCAGCCAAGTGAAATGCAGACTCACTTAATTCACATCAAGTGAAAAAGTGATGAAACAAAATACAATACAATTACTTGGAAAAATAAAACTGTCGCATTAGACTAATACATTTCTTTGTTAAACTACAGTATTTCACTCACACGAATGCATGTTCTTTTAACCATGCCAAACACTTTAAACTTTTCAATGTTCAAACTATTTCCTAAGCGTGGTTTTGGGAGTACATACCTTAACAAAAGTGAAAAAGAGCACAAATGGAGATTGTCTTCAAATATCAGCTCTGGAGCAAGCCTAACATGAGAAGAGGATACACTGAAATAGGCTGCTGAACGCGAAGACAAAATGGAGAGCGCTAACATGCATGGAAAACAAGTGATTAGCTAGTTAGCTATCATGTGCTCTCAAAGTTCACTTTAGAAACGAAACAAGTCACTTAAAATATCACTTTTCACAAGCCCCTATCATAGTCTATCAAGTGTGCAACTTAGGTGACATAACAACATTGCAATCTATCTTTTATAATCGAGCTGCGCAAAACACGTACCTCTCCCAGCCAAGTGAAATGCAGACTGGCGAGAGAACGCAAATAATGCAGTACATGCGCTAAAACCACTAGAGGGCGCTCTAACATAAGGAATAAAACTCCCATTACCAGAAAACTTTACAATTACAGAGAAAAGGAAGGATTTTGGTGAAATAACCACACCAAACCCCCAAAACAGAGTCACATATGACTGAAAACAAAGAAAATAAATAAAAACATGTTTGTGTTATTCTTTTCCCTGTTACACTGGCACCCATTTCCTTTTTTTTGCCAGGTAAAAAAAGACAAAGAGAAATCCAGTGGGTATTCAATTGAATTGAATTGAATTGAATTCAATTCGGGCGACACGGTGGTGCGGTGGGTAGCACTGTTGCCTCACAGCAAGAAGGTCGCAGGTTCAAGACCCGCCTTGGGCCTGGGTCTGGGGCCTTTCTGTGTGGAGTTTGCATGTTCTCCCCGTGTCTGCGTGGGTTTTCCCCGGGTACTCCGGTTTCCTCCCACAATACAAAAAACATGCTCAGGTTAATTGGTAAACTCTAAATTGCCCATAGGTGTGAGTGTGAGAGTGAATGGTGTGTGAATGGTGTGTGTGCCCCACGATTGGCTGGCGACCATCTGGGGTGTATCCCTGCCTCTCGCCTTAACGCGCTGGGATAGGCTCCAGCAGACCCCTGCGACCCCGAAAGGGAATAAGCGGGATAGACAATGGATGGATGGATGAATTCAATTCAATTGTATAGCCCAGAATCACAAATCACAGATTTGCCTCAACGGGCTTTACAGTTTGTACAAAAGCAACACAACGTCCCCTGTCCTTAGACCATCACATTGTACAAGATAAAACTCCATAAAAAAAAAAACTTTAATGGGGAAAAAAACGTAACAACCGTCAGGAAGAGTAACAGAGATCGGGGGTTCCCTCATTCAGGACGAACAGGTGTGCAATAGATGATGTCTGTAGGAGGAAACAATAAAGGGGAAAATTGGATATTACAGAAAAACAGAAATGTAATGAATTTTGGTTTTAAGTGGAGGATGAGGCACAGGATCCATCACAGCTTCCAGGTGCACCAGGACAGCATGGACTGGGCAGGATTCCGGAAACACAGCAAATTTACGTAAGTACAGTAGTACAGTAGTATCAGTATCACAGATGGAAGAAGAAAAAGAAGCTCAGAGCATCTCCTGTGGATCCGACAGACCAACCAATCGCAGCATAACTATGACTAGGCCAGCCAGGGCCAGCCCTAACTATACACTTCTTCGAACAGGAAAGTTTTTAACCTATTCTTAAATATAGGAAGAAGAAACATTATTGATATGGACAAATTGGGAACGATCTGAAAGAAAGGACTTAAACCAGTTTAGTGCAGTCCCTTTTATACCAATAAGATGCTCTAGTCTCTGTAACAAGATTTGATGGTCGACTGTGTCAAATGCAGCGCTGAGATCTAACAGAAGAAGGATGGAAATGAATCCTTTATGCATCGAGAATATAATTTGAAACCTTAACTAAAGTCGTCTCTGTGCTGTGATGCATTCTAAAACCTGACTGGAAATCCTCATATAAGTTATTGTTGTGTAAAAAGTCACACAGCTGTTTAGCAACTGCTTTTTCCAGAATCTTAGAGAGGAAGGGAAGATTGGAAATGGGTCTATAGTTGGCTAAAATACTTGAGTCGAGGGCAGGTTTTTTAAGGAGAGGTTTAATTACAGCTACTTTAAAGGACTGTGGTACATTGCCAGATAATAAAGACATATTGAGTATTTTTGGTAAGGAAGGGCTAATCAAAGGGAAAATGTCTTTTAGCAATCCGGATGGAATAGGGTCCAGAAGACAGGTTGAAGTTTTAGATGATGACTGTGAAGCTAGTTCAGCGAAGTTGATTGAAGTAAATGTGTCGAGGTGAATATTAGCTATTTCATCTATCTCTAGAATAACAGCATCTGAGGGCAGATTAGAGCCAGTGGATGGAAAAGGTGATAAATTCTGTCTCTAATTGTCAGAATTTTGTCGTTAGGTCAAAGTCAAAGTCAATTTTATTGTCCATTTCTTCACATGTATTTGACATACAAAGGAATTGAAATTTCGTTTCTCACTATCCTATGCGTTTTACATGTACAACAACAAAGACTGGCAGGAAAAACTTTCGGACAAACACTTTGACGAACAAAACAACACATTGTCGGGAGAGCGAGAGGCCGCTGCGTCTACACGCGCCGCCATCCATTTCCGGAGCGTTAAAGAAGTCCATGAAGTCATCACTGCTGAGGGTTGTAGGAATACGTGGATCAATACGTGGATCAATAGTGTAGTTATATTTAGTCAGTGAAGCTAACGTGCTGAAGAGGAACCTTGGATTGTTTTTTTTTTTTTCTATCAGTGAGGAGTAATAAGCAGCTCTGGCATTACATAGGGCCTTCCTGTACATTCTGAGACTCTCTTTCCATGCGTGTAAAGCTTCTTCCAGTTTGCTGGAGCACCATATTCGTTCATGCCTCCGAGAGGTTAACTTTAGTTTACAGGTTAGAGAGTTATACCAGGGTGCGATTCTTTTTTGTTTAATTAACTTCTTGGGGAGCAATAGAGTCAAGGGTCGTTCGCAGTGAACTTGCAGCGCTCCTAACAAGTTGATCTTTTTTAGATGGACCTGCAACAGCATATAAATCCATAGCTGTGGTGAGGCAAGGCAGTGAATTAAATACTGAGGGAATCACCTTCTTGTATTTAGATATAGAACTGTCAGTTAGGTAACGAGTGAGTATGCTTTTTTTAGGTGGTGAGTAGTCTAATAACAGGAATTCCAAAGTTATTAGATAATGATCTGACAGGAGGGGATTCTGTGGGAAGACAGATAAGTGGTTAACCTCGATGCCGTATGTCAGGTTGAGGTCAAGGGTGTGGTTAAAGCAATTGGTGGGCACATTTACTCTCTGAGAAAAGTCGATTGACTCCAGTAAAGAGAGGAAGGCAGAGCCAAGGCTATGACCGTCAACATCAATATTAAAGTCACCTGCCATGATTATTTTATCTGTCCTGAGTACTAAACTTGAGAGATACTCTGAGAATTCTGATAAAAATTCAGAATATGGGCCTGGAGGGCGGTACACAGTGATAAATATGACTGGTTGTAGTGATTTCCAAGTTGGGTGGGAGAGACTAAGCACAAGGCTCTCAAATGATGTGTAGCTACACTTCGGTTCAGGGTTGTTCAGTAAACTGGAGTTGAAAATCGTTGCAACTCCACCACCTCGGCCGGTGTCACGAGGAGTATGAGTGTTAATATGGCTGGGAGGAGTGGATTCATTCAGGCTGACATATTCATCAGGATGCAGCCAGGTTTTAGTAAGACAGAGCAAGTCAATATTATAATCTGATATTATATCATTTATTAACAAAGCTTTGGATGACAGAGATCTAATGTTTAGAAGTCCACATTTCACTCTCCAGTCCTGTTGCTTTATGGCTGCATTAGTGCTAATATTAATTAAGTTGCTGTGGGTGACTCGTCTCCTATTGTTGGATGTAAAGGATTTAAATGATTTAAGTGAATTAAGTGGTCGGGGGACAGACACCATCTCTATGTAGTTCTGAGTGGGTGACTGCTCTAAGGGAGACGCAGAGACTGCGACTCTGCCTCCTGGACTCAACTCTGTGTAGTCATGGTTTTCGGGTGATAAAGTCTAACATATTCCTGGATAAGAGAGAGGCTCCATCCAGGGTGGGATGTATGCCGTCTCTCGCTATCAGACCAGGTTTCCCCCAGAACGTCGACCAATTATCTATGAAACCCACATTATTATCTGGGCACCAACCCGACAACCAGCGGTGGAAAGACCTCATGCGACTAAACATGAGATCACTAGTTAAGGAGAGGTTTAATTAAAGCTACTTTAATGGACTGTAGTATGTAGCCAGATAATAAAGTGATATTGAGTATTTCTAGTAAGGAAAGGGCTATGTATATATGCTTTGCTTATGCATACTTTTTTCTTGCTATTTATTAGTATTTTTTTGTCCATTCTTAAGTCCATAATGCATACTGTGTATGCTGCAGTAACAAGCAAATTGTGAGGAGTAATAAGCAGCTCTGGAATTATCTAGAGCCTTCCTGTACATTCTGAGGCTCTCTTTCCATGTGTGTAAAACTTCTTTTAGCACCATATTTGTTCATGTCTCTTAGAGGTTAACTTTAGTTTAAGGGTGAGAGAGTTATGCCAGGGTGCGACTCTTTTTTGTTAAATTAACTTCTGTTTTTGGGGAGCGATGGAGTCAAGGGTTGTTTGCAATGAACTTGCAGCGCTCTAAAGAAGTTGATTTATTTCAGATGGACAAGCAACAGCATATAAATCCACAGCTGTGGTGAGGCAAGGCAGTTAATTAAATATTGAGGGAATCACCTCCTTGAATTTAGATATAGAACTATCAGTTAGGTATTGAGTGAGTATGCTTTTTTCAGGTGGTGAGTAATTTGTCGCATTGACATGAGTAACATTGAGTCGCAGCAATGACAACTAAATAGATCCAACTATTCCAAACATTTTAAGTTGCTATTTTGGCAGGAATGTGTTGGTCCAGTTTATCTCTCATCAAGCCTTAGATTGTTGCCGGTTAAATGTCATAGTATACCAAAGGGCAATCTATCATCTGTATCACAAACAATGTACAAACACAGCACATGGGTGTTTGTATCAATTGTATCCCAGAATGGGTGTTTCTGAGCTTTGTTCATCATCAATGACAGCTGGAGCATAACTGGAATGCTAAACTTTGTTCATCATCAATGACAGCTGGAGCATAACTGCAATGTTAAGCTTTGATCAACTCTATGACAGCTGGAGCCTAACTAAAACAAGAAACATACACACAATTGTCATTGATGTTTTCCCACAAAGTGGATGGATGAGTAGCCTTCTGCATTCTGAACTGTATGATGTTACTGTAACTACTCAGACTCTATGTTGTGTAAGAAGGCAGGACCCAGGCTTATTACTAGAGACAATTTTCCATTTATTCAGTTGAAACAAACTCATGACATGAGAGATTTGCAGGCACAGCTAGAAATCCAGCTGTTACTTTCGGTGCAGGAATATGTGGGTCACACGTGTTACACACCTGGCAAGCTTGTTGGTTAAGATATAACATGTAGAAACATGCTGAGATGCTGATAAAGCTTGGTGCTTGTACTTTTACAGAACTCTTCTTACTTCACATCTCTGGCCCAACCTTTTGTACAGTACCTGTTAAAATGCCATACATACACGTTATTCATATATTTTACCTACACAGAAAGAGCTAGACCTTTGCTATGCTGCATAGGTGAAAGAAGGCAGTCCAAGAAATATGTTTAATTGCAATTCTTTATTATTATATAAAAAAGTCTCTGAGGTCTCTCCAGCTGATCCATAATATAGCTGCACATATATTAACAGGCACTAAAAGAAGGGACCATATCTCACCTCTATTAGTCTCTTGATTGGCTTCATATGGAATGAAGTATATAATTCAAAATCCTACTCCTTACTTACAAAGTTCTAAAAGGTCAGGCTCCATCCATCACTCACCAAGAACACTGCACACACAAACAGGCCTATTAGTGGTAAGGAGAGGTTTCCCAAAATTTCTAAAAATAAAATGGGAAGCAGAGCCTTCAACTGCCAGGCTCCCCTCCTGTAAAATCTTCTTCTTGTTTCGGTCTGGGAGGCAGACACTCTTTTTAAATTTAGGAACAGGTTAAAAACGTTCCCTTTTGAAGAAGCTTATAGTTAGGGCTGGCCCTGACTGGCCTAAAACATTGCTATGCAGCATTAGGTCTGACTCCCAGGTGCTCATGAGATATTATAAAATAAATGTGTTGTGTTCCCGGAGTCTTGCCTTTTCTCATTTACAGAACATGTTGCCATGCAGCCACTGCAAGTAGACTTTGGATGTTGCAGGATCTGTTGCTGTCCTGGTTCCCCCTGGAAGCTGTTGGATCCTGTCACCTCATTTTCCCCATACACCGCAATTCAATATGTTACTGTTTTTTTCTAATTAATGTTATACTTAACTCTTTTCCTGTCCTAAATGAATGGTATTTCATCCTATGCACACATTATCTATTACAGCCTGTCAACTCTAAAAGCAGTACCCTCCTCTATTACTCTTCCTGAGGTGTCTTTCTCTTTTTTCCCCATTAAAGGGTATATATACCAATCCAAAATGTCCTAATTCGAAGTTAGCATCATCCCAAACCCACTGAGCACAGTGTGGACAGTGCGATGCGTCCCCCTCCTTAGCTGCTGTATGGTGGTCAGGAACCTTCCAAAAGTGGTTTGAAATCATTTCCCAATGGCCTTGCTAAACTTTGAAAGTTTTTGCCTCCTCAACCAGAGTAGCTGTGCCATGCAATGTATGAATGGTTAGCTTCTTAAAATACAGGCAGCACCTTGTAGGTTACACCAAATTTGTAGTGAAAAGCACTTTGAGTGGTTCGAAATGACTAGAAAAGCACTAAACAAATATACTCAATTTACCAATACAACCTGGTTCGGGAGTCCTACCGGCCAAAAAGGTCCTATAGAACTCCTTTCTTCAGCTTTACAACATCCTTTACCACCGTGTCTACCAGCAAGTTGGGGACTATTGCCACAAAAGACCTAGACCAGACAAGACCAAGACACGGACATACACATCTTACATACATACACCATGAGAGTTCCAGGAAAGACTGCTGGTTTGTTCCTGTTTCTTGGTGCTGCTAATTCACTGATTGTTAGCCTGCTCCTGTCCACTGCTCTGGGTTTAATGAGTGGTTTCATTAACATATTGACTATTTATCTCCAAGTTTACTTCAAACTTTCATCTCGAGTATTGCTATCATCTAAAGAAGTTTGTAGTAGTCAGCATCAGAGAAGGAAGGCATCGCGCTGTTAATTAGTTTTGGTCAGCTTTGACAGGCTCATGTCACAGGCTCATGTTGCTGATAGACTACACACACTCAACAAAAATAAATTCATAAAATATATAAATTATTTTAGAGCCAAATTGCTTAGAGGAGTCTAATATTTTTTTAAGAATTTTTCATAATGACCCCTAAGACTCTATATATCGGTTGGTGGTAGGCGAGGATGGTGTTATTCTTTTCAGATGGTTGTGGTTGTTGATAATGGTTGATGATTTCTCAGAGGAAATATAATTAGAAGAGCCTGCATCACTTCAAAAGTCAAAGCCTGTGGTGCTGGTGATGTGTCATAATTGTAAACTGCAACAAGACCTGATTCTCAGGGTTAGTTCTAAGACACAGTGGCAGGTGAGTCCTGAAAACGGTAATTTCAAATATATGTTGTTGTCTAACCTACTGCCTAAGTATTTTATTTTGTTGGGTCTAGCTAAGCTATTTTACTAATATAAAGCATATGAACTCTGGAATGAGCAGCATATTTGAGAGTTCAGTTATCTAATAACACCTTTAGCTCCAGGTTAAAAAAAAGAAGCAAAAATGTAGGATTCTTTTGAAGAAAGCCTAGCCAGCCAGGACTAAGGATTTTTTTTAGGTAATTGATAGGAGTTCCCTCCTGGCTGCCCGAATGTGACAGATGTGCAGTCTGGAATTAAGTCTTCATCTTGAAGATATCTGAGTGGTAACCAGTCTGTGATTTTAAATGCTGATTTTAATATTTGCGGACGACACTCATCTATGTGTTTTTTTACTCCTAAAATGAATTACGTGATATAGTTTCCCTATTGTTTTGTGGTGGAAGTATAGTGACAAAAAGAGGGAATCTATTTAATTGGTTTGACTCATTTTTTTAAAACTGAAACTTCATATAAACAAAAGTAAGTGGAAAGAAACACTATTTTGCTGTAATTGTTAAAATATATTGCAAAACACAACTTTTTAGGGAGTGTATTATTCTATCACTAAAGGCATGCCTTGCCCTGTTACAAACAAGTTGTACAAACTAAAATATAATGTGCTATTTCAAGTTTCCAACTTGACTCTTCGTATACATTTTCATACATTCAATCACACATCTATATTAAAAATAAGTCAAAAGAAGGATTCAAAGGAAAGATATTAAGGTAATATGTAGTTGCAAGTTACAGTTATAGAAGATAATGAAATAGTTTGAAAAATACATACTGTAAAATTCATTACTATATGGAAGTTTACATTATTGTATAAAAGAGTCAGCTAACTTGTATGTATGTATGTGTATAAATATCTATATCTCATACCTCTTATGTACATTTATTGCAATACTTTAATTACATCAATGTCATTATACTTGCATACTTTGCTTTTGTGCTTTTGTAATGAAGCTGCTAGAAAGCAGTTGAGAATATTTTATTGTGTTAACGCTGCTTAGCTGTGGTGCTAGAAGAAATGTGTATGTTCTTTGGTAATGATATGTGCTTGCACTAGGTAACATATAAGAAAGTATAACATCCTTAAAAATATTACATATTTCCCTAAATTCTTTAAATATGAATCGCTGTTGTTGTAAAGAGAAGCAACTATATTTTGCTGGTTCAGACAAGCTGTGGATTCACATTCTCAGCTGGAAACACCCTCCCCCCCTAAGCTCTCCTGACCCCTCCACAACCAGAGCACAAAGGGAGGAGGGAGTCTCTTATCTCAGACCTGGGCCTGAATAATCATTCCAGTGGTAAAGGACAACAGACTCTTTGTCTTGTTGTTCAGCCCCCTTCAACCCTGCAAACCACCCCATACCACAGGACCAGGAGCAGTGTGCTTGATTATACTCTGTCTCAATCTTTGCTGTTTTAAAATTTCTCCAGACTCCATCTGTAGTAGACCCAGATCTAACAGGCTGATAATGTGACTGTACACATGATGAGTAGCATTTCAGGTCTCTGCAGATCTCATATCCACCTCCTTAATTTTCTTAGTTGGAAAATAAAGGCAGGTCCACATGTTTCACTGTTTTCATTATTATTTGCACAGTGTTGCTATATGACTCCTAAAATGTTTAAAAACTTAAAATTACTCTTGATTATGTATATTTAGTCTATTTTAAGTTAAAAAAAAATGCAATTTTTCACAGGATTCATTGTGTACTGTAGAGTTGAGAATCATTAAAAATCATAACTATCTATTACAAAGATATTGAATAAAATACAAATAAGATGCAATACTTCAGCAATACTGAAAATGTTACCTTGGCTTCGTTATATATTTTTAAAAATTAAACAATCTTAAACTTATAGATGTGTCTTTTATTGGCCATCAAAGGTAGCATTTATTGCAGAGAGCCTGTGTAGAAGATGAGAAACATGTCTATGTTATTGATCTTTTGGTTTGTGAAAGAACATTTCGGACAAAGATTATGTTTTTTTTTTGGTTTTCAAATAAATTGAAAGATTACATGCTTCTGAAATGGACATGACAATTGTTAACCCCTTAGGCTCTTAATATTCTCTTTTAAAACCTGTTTAGTTAAAGTTAAAATGCATTAAAAAAAACAAGTGGATGTGCTAGTGATACAAGTTTGTAATGATTATAATCACACTAGGAAAAACAACACAGTTAGGTAGTTGCCTCTTTGTCCTTAAAGGGTCTCAATTTTAATGATTTATGTGTTTTTTTTAATTCTTAGAATTATGTGCCACTGTTGACCATCACGTACGACAGATTCAGATAATTAGAATAGCTACTTTTTATGCAATGTTTTTACTGTGCATTGCCCATGTTAATTGAACAAATAAAAAATAAATAGTTTGGTTTAGTACTTTTCTAAGGTTTGGGGACCTTTGCTATCATAAGAGATATTTTGCATCTGCACTGTTGACAAATATATTTGCAGCTTATTCTTTGATTTTAGGGGTTTGGGCTTATAAATGTGAAATGCCTGCTAGGTGTTTAATGTTGAACCTTTCCTCATTCCTGATCCCTTATCAAGCTCTAATCAACAAGAGCTGTATTTGTGTCCTTAAGAGTCAACCACAAAAAGGTTTTTAAAAAGATGTTTTTGCCTGAAATGTAAATGATAGTTAACAAAACGAGACAGGGGAAAAAAACTTAAACCCAAATCAAACTACTGGGAGAACCTTCCTTCATTTGAAATATGCCATATTAAATCATACATGAAATACTGCCTTTCTCTGACCTATCTCTTTGAATCTTACAATTTATCTGGTCTCACTCATAACACAATCTTAATTTCAGTCCACTTGGTAAAGATTTTTTTTTTATTTCCCCAGTAGCCTGAAATCTGTTCAGTTCAATCCAGTTTCACTCACATAAAAGAAAGCCAACTGAACAATCAGCTTTTTAGTTAATTTATTTCAGCTCTTGTCTAAAGGTAAATTTAGCTTCAAGCAACTATCAAAACAACAGTCTATACATGCTTATTCCACAGTAGTATTGCGGGGGGGTGCTGGAGCCAATGCCAGTGCATTACAGGTGAGAGGCAGAGATACACTCCAGACAGGTCATCAGATTATCATGAGGCATACACACCATTCACTCACACACGTATACCTATGGGGAATTTGGAAACTCCAAGCAACCTAAGCATGTTTTGGGACTGTGGGAATAATCCAGAGAACCTGGAGAGAACAGACAGGGGGAGACCATGAAATTTCACACAGAAAGGTCCCAGGTCAAAGCCTAGCTGTGAGGCAACAGCAGCCAAAAAATACAGATCACTCCTGAGTCATTTGACTTGTGAAGAAATGCAGATCATACCCTAGCCATAGCCAGATGTTAGTGGCAGTTGATTAGCTTTGTGAAGCCAGTGGATCTGTCTTTAGATCCATACAGAGAAAACCAAGCAGCTGGTTTACACAGGTGCTTTAAATACTAAGGGGGCAACAATAAAGAGCAATGGAGAGTGTGTGAAAGAGGTGAAGAAGTGTATACGATTGTTCAATTGTGCAATTTTTTCACTGTGGTGTTCCCTGAAACAAAACTGAAAGGAGAAGGAGAAGAAGAAGACTATATTAAATAAATTAGTAGTTGAGGGATATACACAGTCTCTGCCATAAAGAAGGCACAAAGAAGCATAGGATCTGCCTCCTGGACATATCTCTGTACGCTAAGTACTTTGGGGTGAAGTCTGCCATGTTCTTAAGATTATCATTAATAGAGGTGGAGGAGTAACTAATCATTCGACACCATGAGCAAGAGAAGCAGAAGAAGGGGAAGGTAAGGAGAAAAGCCATCGCAATCTAGGTTAGAAGAAGTCAATAACTAGTGACTGGGACATTCAGTGAAGGAAACACTAAAAGAAGTTAGTAGCAGAGAGTGCTTGAAAAATTGATATTTGTTTAGTTTGATAAAACTAGCATATGATTAAATGTACATTGGATAAATAACTTAAAGTGAAGTAAAGCAAAGAAAACTTAGTAGCGATGCAGATACGCTGGCACAACACAGAAATTCAGAAAAAACAGAAATGACGCAATATGCTTACTGTAGTATGTAGTACGCTCATCCTTACATGTAAGTAGGGCGACGATTTTTGTTGACTATAAAAAAATATATAGAACTCTATCAGTACTAGCCTTTTTTAATGCCTGAAGGACTTTATCCATAGTGCTCAATGTGAATAGTCCTCAAAAAGCAAAGAGCTGTTATACCTTGAAGGCCATTGAGATCAAAGAGTGATGATATGCTTTTGTTATTAATGTATAATGAGTGTCCTGATATGAGACATTTTCATGATTCCAAAGAAAGCCCAATTTATTTATTTACGTTTTATGTATTTTATGCATGTGTTTTGTGATCTTCTTTTCATTCAGTTTTAATGACATTCTGTGTCTTTCTTTGCACTTCGTCAAACTGTTGACAGGTAGTTTGAGGCATTTTAGATTCATGATAAATACTTTTGGTTTACTGGTGAAGACTTTGACCTAATGGCAGCGCTTTGCAAAAGTTTAGGGGATCATCCTAAAAATTGGAAAATTCCCTCTGGGAACCATTATCTAAAAGAAAAGTCAAAAGAAAACAAACACAGGGTTTTATTAAAATATATGTTTTAGCATCTCTGATAAAATGCAGCCACAAAAAGAAAACATACCATCTTTGTCACAAAAATCAGTTTGCTTATAGACTCCCCGCATTGTTCTCCTTACTTTTCATTCATCTCTGTGTTGTGTGTAAATGCAAAGGAGGTGTAGCTGTCTGCCAAACAAGTGCAGTCCCTATGGATGTGGGAGGAGCCCTGATCTTCCTATATCCCTTAAACAGCCTAACATCCACAGCTGAAAGGGTAGCAGCTGACTAGTTGCTATGTGAACGCCTTTCTTTGCTTTCATCCAAAAACAATTGATGGTGACCAAGTCAGTGGATCTTTAATCCACCACTCCTCTGGTAGAGCAGCAGAGTCCGCTAGACTCACTAGCCAAAATGCTCTCAGTCTGTTATATTATTGGAGCTGTGTGCTGTTGCTACGGTTACGCTTGCATCTGCTCCAGCTCTTTGATGTAAACGATTCTAACTGACATCCTCTCCCAATGTGTGTCCATAAACGGCTGTTTCACATGTCCGAACAACTGCTCATAACTTAAAAAACATAATTCATAATAACAAAAGGAGCATATTCTCTGAGTGGTGAGGGTCCCCTGGTCGTGTTGATATATCTTTTATTTCTGTAGCTTGAAAAATGTGGGCACAGGAGCAGGTTAGAAATTCAAAGTTTTACAAAAATGCAGGATGAATCAGCGAAAATGTATAATGGGAGAGATAGGAAGAGCAGGAGCCCGAAGCTGCGCCTGGAGGGTCATAGAGCCAAAACTGTACAACTTTTAGCTTCCTTACTCACATTGGAAGGATCGGGATGGTCGTGCCCACGTTTTGATGTAAAAATTATTTACGTGCGATGAAAACTGTGGCCGTGAGTTAGAATTTTTTTTTCAAAGGAATTTTTGTGCTTTTACACTCTTACCGATGACATCACTCTGGACTCCCTATCCGGAATGCATTGTGCCAAAATCTCACACAAAAATGGCGACTACATCGCCATAGTAATGAATATCGCCACCAAAAGACATACCACACGATTCCCGATCGAGCCAGTCGTTTTGATATTTTATTGATCTATTGTGGGGGTTTGCCCTTTCCCCTAGGAGGATAAGCGAGCCAAACTTTTGACGGAAGAATAAAGATAGATAGATAGATAGATAGATAGATAGATAGATAGATAGATAGATAGATAGATAGATAGATAGATAGATAGATAGATAGATAGATAGATAGATAGATAGAATACATTTAAGAAAGATTAATAGTTGGCCTGGCTACATTAGCCCGAACTAATAATAAATGTAAGAAAGATTAATAGCTCTTCCTAGTGCACTTTGTGCACTGGGAGGTAGTTGGCCTGGCTACACCAGCCCGAACTAATAAATGTAAGAAAGATTAATAGTTACCTCCTAGTGCACTTTGTGCAAATTGAACCTACAACCATGCTAGTGGCTCTGTGACCCTGTACTTTGCCACAGCAGTGTTTTATGCTAAGTCTTTTATCACCATGCTAACACAATCACAGTGATGATGTTAACATACTTAAATTTACTACCTAATTTTAACCATGATCTCCACCTTCCTATGATACTTTTGGGTAAACAGTCAAATTTGAGGAAAAGCACAATGTTTAGCATTAAATGCCACATGGTATTCAATCCATATTGTGGCAATAATGGTCTTATACAACATTGGACAACACACATAGGAAATGTGGTCTTTATTTGAAATAACATGCAAATTAGTAATTACATTTGTGAAGAAAAATACATTTGTTACAGAATTTGGGGAAAAGGCTTCCCAAACAAGCTGTTCAATGACCGTCTCTATGGACTTCCTACTTCTGGTTGAGTAGTGATTATGATCTCTCCATACCATTAGTTGGGTAATAAGTTTGGAATTGCATGTATGAATGATTTAATGTGCTTTTCTTCTTTCACACACCAGTCTCCTCACTTCACATGCTGACTGTTACAATGGCAACGGCCAAACTGACAGCCTAAAGACAAGGAATTAAATGAAATTAGGGAAAGCAAATTCACATTGGATGGTAATAGAGAAGCCAGCCAGGGAGCAGTTAGATAAAATATTTAGCTTTATATTTCAATATAAATTTGCTAATGAGAATGTCCTGCTCATCCATGTCTTAGTCAAGACTTGTGAAACCGCTTCTGATGGATCCCTTTGTCTCCATTTGCACCTCAGTGGGATGTACAGGACACAAGTGTGAGCATTAACTGTGCATAGACACCATCCAGTATTACACTTTTGATGACCATAAAATGGTATCTTTTGTCACTCTGATAATGCTGAGCAATCAGCAGATGGTTTAAGGCTGTAACTGAAAGTGTCCTATTTCTATTTTTTAGACAGGCATGATGAGAATCTCTGGGGGGATCCAGACAGAATACATTTGTTTCAGAACCTAGACTCCTGCTATTCTGCCAGAGTTCAGACTGAAATAATAACAATGTTCTATAAATCTCAAATGGTTTACAAAAATCAGAAGAGTTATTTTATCCTCCGTCAAAAACTTGTACTGCCTAAATGACTGTTGTAGATTTGTAGAGGCTAGAAATAGACATAAATTTATAATTATCAAAGATAATAACTAATGATGAAATTAAGTAGATTTTATAAATCAGAAATAATAAAATAAAAATTGGGCACCACCAGACAAAGTGATAATTATAATACAATAACTGTTCTATTCGGTTTTGTTCTATTTAACTGTTCTTTTGAGTAGCTTTCTGTCTGAAAGTTTGTAGCTGTCTGTCTTCATACACAGGTCCAGTCAACTTGCTCTCTGTTAAAAAACACAAGTCCAGTCAACTTGCTCTCTGATGTCTCTAGTTGGAGGTTGGTTTCTTTAAAACACTTGATCTGATGTTAATAATCTAACCTAAACTAAAACTAACACATACAATGTAATGTGTGTGTGTGTTTGTGTGTGTGTGTGTGTGTCAATTCAATTTATTTGTATAGCCCATAATCACAAATCAGATTTGCCCCAAAGGGCTTTACATTGTGTACAAAAGCAACACAACATCCCCTGTCCTTAGACCCTCACATCGTACAAGGTAAAACTCCCTAAAAAACCCCTTTAACAGGGAGAAAAAACGGAAGAACCCTCAGGAAGAGTAACAGAGGAGGAATCCCTCTTCCAGGACGGACAGGCGTGCAGTAGATGATGTGTGCAGGTGGAGAACATTACAGAGAAATTTGAATATTACAAACAAACAGAAATGTAATGAATGTTGGTAGAAGTGGAGGATGAGGAGCAGGATCCATCATAGCTTTCAGGTTTCACCAAGGCAGCCTCAGACCCTCCAACATCCGTAGATCCCTCAGTGGCTGCACTGCAGCATGCTCTGTGAAAGAGAAAACACAGGGCAGGACTCCGGAACCACAGCAGATTTAAAAGTACAGTAGTAGTACAACAGTATCACAGATAGAAGAAGAAAAAGAAGCCCAGAGCATCTCATGAGGACCCGGCAGACTAACCTATCGCAGCATAACTATAACTAGGCCAGCCAGGGCCGGCCGGCCCTAACTATACGCTTCATCGAACAGGAAAGTTTTTAACCTATTCTTAAATATAGGAAGGGTGTCTGCCCCCCGGACTGAGACTGGAAGACGGTTCCACAGGAGAGGAGCCTGGAAGTTGAAGGCTCTGCCTCCTGTTTTAATTTTAGAAATTCTGGGAACTTCCAATAAGCCTGCATATTGGGAGCGTAATGTTCTTGATGGGCGATATGGGACTAAGAGATCCCTAAGGTAGGATGGAGCCTGATCGTTGAGTGCTTTATAGGTGAGGAGCAGGATTTTGAATTCTATACGAGATTTTACAGGAAGCCAGTGTAGAGCGGCTAATACAGGTGAGATATGCTTTCTTCTTCTAGTGCCAGTTAATAAACGAGCAGCTGCATTCTGGATCAGCTGGATAGTCCTTAGAGACTTTTTGGTGCAACCCAACAGTAAAGAGTTGCAGTAGTCAAGCCTGGAAGTAATAAATGCATGGATAAGTTTTCTTTCAGAGACAGGAAGTGTCTGACCTTTGCTATGTTGCGTAGGTGAATGAGGGCAGTCCTAGAATTATGTTTAATGTGGGCAGAGAATGACAAGTCTTGGTCGAAGATGACTCCCAGGTTTTTCACCGTGGAGCTAGAGGCCAGGGAGATGTCATCCAGGATAGCTATATATATTGAGTTCCTCAGGATTCCGGACCCGAATACAATAATTTCTGTTTTGTCTGAATTCAGTAGAAGTAAATTGCAGGTCATCCAGGATTTTATATCCTTAAGACAGGCTTGAAGTTTAGCTAGCTGATTGGTTTCATTTGGCTTAATTGATAGATAGAGTTGTGTATCGTCAGCATAACAGTGGAAATTAATAGAGAGTTTTCTAATGATTTTACCCAATGGGAGCATATAGATAGTGAAAAGTATTGGTCCAAGCACAGAACCTTGTGGAACCCCATGATTAACTTTGGTATGGATAGAAGAAACATTATTGATATGGACAAATTGGGAACGATCTGAAAGATGGGACTTAAACCAATTTAGTGCAGTCCCTTTTAGACCAATAAGATGCTCTAGTCTCTGTAACAAGATTTGATGGTCGACTGTGTCAAATGCAGCGCTAAGATCTAACAGAACAAGGATGGAAATGAATCCTTTATCAGACGCATTGAGAATATCGTTTGAAAAACTTAACTAAAACCGTCTCTGTGCTGTGATGCGTTCTAAAACCTGACTGGAAATCCTCATATAAGTTATTGTTGTGTAAAAAGTCACACAGCTGTTTAGCAACTGCTTTTTCCAGAATCTTAGAGAGGAAGGAAGATTAGAAATGGGTCTATAGTTGGCTAAAATACTTGAGTCGAGGGCAGGTTTTTTAAGGAGAGGTTTAATTACACCTACTTTAAAGGACTGTGGTACATAGCCAGATAATAAAGACATATTAAGTATTTCTAGTAAGGAAGGGCTAATCAAAGGGAAAATGTCTTTTAGCAATCCGGATCGAATAGGGTCCAGAAGACAGGTTGAAGTTTTAGATGACGCCATCAGTGAAGCTAGTTCAGCGAAGTTGATTGAAGTAAATGTGTCGAGGTGAATATTAGCTATTTCATCTGTCTCTACAATAACAGCATCTGAGGGCAGATTAGAGCCAGTGGATGGAACAAGGTGATAAATTCTGTCTCTAATTGTCAGAATTTTGTCATTAAAGAAGTCCATGAAGTCATCACTGCTGAGGGTTGTAGGAATACGTGGATCAATAGTGTAGCTACATTTAGTCAGTGAAGTACGTGCTGAAGAGGAACCTTGGATTGTTTTTGTTTTTTTCTATCAGTGAGGAGTAATAGGCAGCTCTGGCATTGCGTAGGGCCTTCCTGTACAATCTGAGACACTCTTTCCATGCGTGTAAAGCCTCTTCCAGTTTGCTGGAGCGCCATATTCGTTCATGCCTCCGAGAGGTTAACTTTAGTGTACGGGTGAGAGAGTTATACCAGGGTGCGACTCTTTTTTGTTTAATTAACTTCTTTTTTTTGGGAGCAATGAAGTCAAGTGTTGTTCGCAGTGAACTTGCAGCGCTCTCAAGAAGTTGATCTATTTTAGATGGACCTGCAACAGCATATAAATCCATAGCTGTGGTGAGGCAAGGCAGCGAATTAAATACTGAGGGAATCACCTTCTTGTAGATATAGAACTGTCAGTTAGGTATCGAGTGAGTATGCTTTTTTCAGGTGGGGAGTAGTTTAAAACCAGGAATTCAAAAGTTATTGGATAATGATCTGACAGGAGGGGATTCTGTGGGAAGACAGATAGGTGTTCGACCTCAATGTCGTATGTCAGGACAAGGTCAAGGGTGTGGTTAAAGCAATCGGTGGGCACATTTACTCTCTGAGAAAAGCCGATTGACTCTAGTAAAGATAGGAAGGCAGAGCCAAGGCTATCACCGTCAACATTGACATGAATATTAAAGTCACCTGCCATGATTATCTTATCTGTCCTGAGTACTAGACTTGAGAGATACTCTGAGAATTCTGATAAAAATTCTGAATATGGGCCTGGAGGGCGGTACACGGTGATAAATATGACTGGTTGTAGTGATTTTCAAGTTGGGTGGGAGAGACTAAGCACAAGGCTCTCAAATGATGTGTAGCTACACTTCGGTTCAGGGTTGATCAGTAAACTGGAGTTGAAAATGGCTGCAACTCCACCACCTCGGCCGCTGTCAAGAGGAATATGGCTGGGAGGAGTGGATTCATTCAGGCTGACATATTCATCAGGATGCAGCCAGGTTTCAGTAAAACAGAGCAGGTCAATATTATAATCTGATATTATATAATTTATTAACAAAGCTTTGGATGACAGAGATCTAATGTTTAAAAGTCCACATTTCACTCTCCAGTCCTGTTTCTTTATGGCTGAATTAGTGCTAATATTAATTAAGTTGCTGTGGGTGACTCGTCTCCTATTGTTGGATGTAAAGGATTTAAATGATTTATGTGAATTAAGTGGTCAGGGGACAGACACCGTCTCTATGTAGTTCTGAGAGGGTGATTGCTCTAAGGGAGACACAGAGAAGCGTGTAGGACTGCGACTCTGCCTCCTGGACTCAACTCTGTGTAGTCATGGTTTTCGGGTGATAAAGTCTAACATATTCCTGGATAAGAGAGAGGCTCCATCCAGGGTGGGATGTATGCCGTCTCTGGCTATCAGACCAGGTTTCCCCCAGAACGTCGACCAATTATCTATGAAACCCACATTATTATCTGGGCACCAACTCGACAACCAGCAGTGAAAAGACCTCATGCGACTAAACATGAGATCACTAGTCATGTTCGCCAGGGGGCCAGAGAAAACTACAGTGTCCAACATGGTCTTTGCATAGGTGCATACCGACTCCACATTAATCTTCGTTACCTCTGACTGACTGGCTGACATGGATAATAACCCTTTCAAATCTAGGCCTAGTCCTAGCTAACAGCTTCAGGTTGGATTCGATGTCTTGCTCTGGCCCCCGGGATACAGCTAACTGTGCACCCTGGTGTTGCTAGCTTCACGTATCGGACTACAGAGCTGCCAATTACCAGAGTTTGTTTCTCAGCGGGTATTTCGCTGAGTGGGAGAAATCTGTTCGATACGTGAACAGTGTTGTTGGTACCCGAGGGCTTCAGTTTAGGACGCCTACTCTCCCTTTGAACAGTCACCCAGTTGCGCTGTTTTTCCGGCTGCTCGGAAAGTGCCGGGGCGCTAGCGGTTAAGCTAGAGGCTAAGCTAGCGTTAGCTCGGCCCGGGCTAAAAGCTCGGACCGCGGCAGTTACTGCCGGGGAGCTGCGGGTTACGCTGGGGGGGTCCGGGGAGACTAGGGACCGTCTAGCTACACTAGCATATGACTGGCTATCTAACGTACTAGCCGAGCTTCTACCTCACGAACCCTCGCCTCCAAGTCTAACACAACATTACATTTGATACAAGTACCGTTACTACTAATGGAGGCAGGGGAATAGCTAAACATAAGACACCCTGAGCAGGAAAAAGCAGTAGGAGAGGGAGTGAGAGAAGCCATCGTAGCTAAGTTAGCTGAGCAATTCAAGCTAGCCGAGCAAGCTAGGTTAGCTGAGCCAATACAACGAGCGACCGGGATATGAGCGATGGAAACGCTAAAGTAAGAGAGAGTAGGAGGGTGCTTGAATGACACTATTGTACATAGGAAGGATTAACTTTGGAGATGCCAATTGAATTTTTTTTTTTTTTTTTGAAATGATAAAAGGGAAAAAGTAAGCAGCGACGCAGAGACGCTGCCACACACACATCAAAGCTTAGAGTAACAGAGAGTGACGCAATACGCTCACCGTACGTAGGCAGAGGAGGAGTAGTCCGGATCATGGAGAATAACAGCACCACCAAGATGTAGTCTGGTGGGACTGCTGATCATAGGAGGCAGTGTTGCACAAGGTGCTCCTTTGTTTTTAGGGAGCCATTTGGTGGGGGGTTCCTTTGTTCTAAGGGTACCATGTGGTTTTTTGTTTCTCAGACACCTCAAAGTCATAGTTTATAATGATGCTAGGCACAACTTGACATAGCATCAGCATCACACTGTAGTAAAATATGAACCAGATTCATATCTGGTAAAAAAAATTTGCATATTGTGATAAAGTTCATTCTTATCCATAATGTAATGATAAAAAATGAACTTTCATATATTTCAGATTCATTAAACACCAACTGAAATGTTTCAGGTCTTTTATTGTTTTAATACGGATGATTTTTCATACAGCTCATGAAAATCCCAAATTCCTATCTCTGAATAGGAAATTAGCATATCATTAAAAGGTGCTCTAAACGAACTATGAACCCAATCATCTGAATCAACGAGTTAACTCGAAACACCTGCAAAAGATTCCTGAAGCTTTTAAAAACTCCCAGCCTGGTTCATTACTCAAAACTGCAATCATGGGTAAGATTGCCGACCTGACTGCTGTCCAGAAGACCATAATTGACACCCTCAAGCAAGAGGGTAAGACACAGAAAGAAATTTCTGAACAAATAGGCTGTTCCCAGAGTGCTGTATGAAGGCACCTCAGTGGGAAGTCTGTGGGAAGGAAAAAGTGTGCCGGAAAACGCTGCACAATGAGAAGAGGTGACCGGCCCTGAGGAGCCACGCCTGTGCATCCAGAGCCACAGTGCTGGCACCTGCTCACACTGCCAAAACCACTGGTAAATGGTTTACTGATCATAGTATTACTGTGCTCAATTGGCCTGCCAACTCTGAACTGAACCCCATAAGAGAATCTGTGGGATATTGTGAAGAGAAAGTTGAGAGATGCCAGACCCAAGACTGTGGATGAGCTTAATGCCATTATTGAAGCATCCTGGACCGCCATAACACCTCTGCAGTGCCACAGACTGATTGCCTCCATGCCACGCCACATTTGAAGCAGTCATTTCTGCAAAAGGATTCCTACCAAGTATTGAATGCATAACTGAACATAATTATTAGAAGGTTGATGTCTTTTTGTAATAAAAACACTTTATTGGTCGGATGAAATATGCACATTTTTTAGATAAGGATTTCGTTTTTTTCTTTCCTTTTTTTGCCAAAATCATCAGTATTAAAAAACAATAAAAGGCTTGAACTACTTCAGTTGTGTGTAATAAATCTAAAATATATAAAAGTCTAATGTATATCAGTACATTAATAAACAAAAATAAGGAACTTCATCACAATATGCAATTTTTTTGAGAAGGACCTTACAAGTGGATTCTGGATCAACTGGATTCTTCTTCAACAATAAAACTAAAAATACCTGACCTTCCTCTCAGCCCCAGCTGTAATTTGTAGTTTGTGGGTTGCAGGAGGGGATTTTGTATCATGGATATGTGCATTCATCCAATTCATCTACCTTCTGTAGGAGGCTTTTTTCGGGGTGAGAGTTGTTTGGGCAGCATAAGGCTGTACCACTGTGTCTTACACAAGTCTTATGCACATCTGATTGAACAGTTACACTTCTATTTTTATCAATCAAGCTGTCTGCACAGAGAGTAGCTTGTGTTCTACACACTGAATGGAGTGTATGCATGCACAGTGAGTTTGTTAGCCTTCATCTATTTTATTCTATTTTATATATAAAATGAAGTTATTGTGTGCTGGGAATTCTGAGCTCTTCCAAAATGTTGTGTTGTGCTTCGCAATCATAAGACTGACTTTAGGGTCTACTGAGGAGCCTGAAGGTTATCTATGAGGGCTTGAACAAATGGTCCCCTATGACAATAGAAAATCCTTCATAAAAGGGACACATTCCAGATACGATGGAACCTTGAGCTGTTTTCAAAGTACTATTAAGAGTAGTGATAGAAAGCAGGATACATCACAGGGATTCCAATCAGGGGGTCCCCAGAAAGCAGACTCTATTTGGCCATAGTGTCAAGACTGGGCGGTGACAACTAAAGTTTTAAAGGTACGGAAAAACCAGAAACCAACATTTTCCAGTCTCGCAGCCAAGTGGGAAGATAGAGGCAAAATCTGTGCTTTCCAGTCTTGCAGCTGAGTAGGACGATAGAAGGCAAATCTACACTTTTCCAGTCCAGCAGCCAAGCAAAATGATAGGGAGAAAATATCCTTGTTCTTTCCACCTGAGGTTTTCTTCTGGGCAGTGAATGTTTACTGTTTACTTAACATGTTTCACCCACTTGCTTGTTTCATTCATTTGTTTTATTTGTTCGTTTATTTAACTAGGGTGATCAGACGTCCTCTTTTCCCCGGACATGTCCTACTTTTGGGACCTAAAAAATGTCCCTGGGGATTTCCACAACCGTCCGGGATTTTGGGTGCCTGTCCATTGGCATTGCCAATACAATTCCACTCCGTTCCGTTACTCAATTCCAGGTTTCACTGTATCATTCTCAAATTAGTCACATCCTTCTCAAACCTGTCACTTTGCTTTATATGTGAGTGGGTAGACTTGAATCGCGTGTGTTCAGTGTTCACAAGCTTTCGCACATGTGCGTCTGCTGCAACAATGCCTAAATGCAAGAAATTAAAGACATGTGTACTTGAATACATTTTATGCTACTTGATCTATCTACTCCACTACATTTTAGCTTTAGTTAATATTTTTCATGAAAAAACTAAATATTTAATAACATAATGATGAGTTTACTACAAAAAATAAAGAAGGATTAGTTTGCAAACTTTATTGCTTACATAAAATGGGTAACTCCTCTTGTCTTTTATTAGATATCAGTGTCACGAAAAAAAAGAACGTTTTCCTGCACAAATAAACTGTTCTCTCACAAATAAACAGTTTGAGGCCAAAGGGGTTTAATTTATTTATTATTTATTTAATATTTCTCAAAAAGCAGAAAGATTAAAGAATAATTTTTTAAGAAAATTATGTCAAAATGTATGCAGCAGAACTGCTCTTTCTCCTTATTTCCTTCTGGGGTTTCACTCTAAACTCACCACACAACATTCTGCGCATAATTCCCGTGCTTTTTTTGTTTATGATCGCGTTTTTGGAAATGTTGCCACACACACCAGTATCTGGGACTGTAGCGATCCCTAGAGGACATTGTTCTGGTGTAGCCGATCTTACAGAGTCTCGTGTTGTCTCGGCATAGCAGCCGTCTTGTAACCTCCCACATGCACGTGCACTTAAATGGTAAATGGCCTGCATTATATAGCACCTTTCTAGTCTTTTTTGACCACTCAAAGCGCTTTACACTACAAGTGTCCATTCAACCATTCACATGCCATCAGAAGAAAATCAGGGTTAAGTATCTTGCCCAAGGATACAACGATATGCAGCTCGGAGGAGCCGGGAATCAAACCACCAGTTTTCTGACTGGTGGACAACTGCTCTACCTCTGAGCTACAGCTGCCCACTTACGCATGTGCACACTCTCACGTGCGCACACACAAACGCACTCTCTCTCTCTCTCTCTCTCCCTTTTCACAGTTTATAACTATCGCCTGTGAACTGTAGTTGGTAGATAGTAACTGTAGTATATTATAGGATCTTTTTATTCAGTATTTTAAATTTGTGAATAATTTGTGGAAGACAATAAATCCTACTGGAAGACAATAAATCCTACTGTATTTTAAAAAGAAGTATTATTTTAGGCTTGCATACTGTGACACTAAACTGGTTGATAGAGTTGATCTATTCCTCCTTCATCATTCACTCTAGAAATGTCCACAAATATTGGTGTTTCTACGTGACCATCTTATAATTGAGACTAAATTATTGTTGTAAATTATTATTGGTCCAGATTTTCCGGTGGTGACCCATTTTATAATTAATTTCAATCAATAAATTAATCATGCTGTGCCCTGGTATAACTCCATAACCTGTAAACTGAAGCTAACCTCTCAAAAACTTGATTAATAAAAACAAAAACATCCCAAAGTTCCTTTTCAGCACATGCTGAAAACACTTTCAATTCTTGTCCTGTTTAGTGCTGCATTTGACACCATTGAACAACAGGTCTTATTACAGAGAATAGAGTGTCCTATTGGTATAAAAGGGACTGCATTAAACTGTCCTATCTCTCAGATAGTTCTTCCATTCCTCACCTACAAAACTTGTAACGTCAGCCCCCATCCTACTTTAAGGATCTCATAGTTCCATATCACACGTTAAAAACATTACTAAATGTAAGAACACACCCTTTCTACATTTAAAACAGGTGAAAACATTTCTTTTTGAAGAAGCCTAGAAAGATGTTATGCTGCAATAGGTTTAGACTGCCAGGACCTCATGAGATACTCTGAGCTTCTTTTTCTTTCTCCCATCTCTAATACTCATGACAAACTGATTGTACTTTTAAATCTGTTGTGTTCCAGGAGGGAATATTGCTGTTCTTGTTCACCTGGAGGCTGGGATGGAAGGCAAATCTATCTTTTAGGGAGTTTTACCTTGTACGATGTGAAGGTCTAAGGACAGGGATGGTGTGTTGTGTTGTCTTCTGTACAACTCTAAAGCCCATTGTCGTGAGTCTGTGATATGTGACTTTGGGTTATACAAATAAAATTGACTTGACATGTAGATCAAGATATGTACATGGGAACATGATTGAGTGTACTAAATATTGTGACATCATAAGAGGCTAGTCTTAAGCAGGGCAGTTCAAGATTTCCAACCAATTAAATTGAACCAAATTAATTAAAAGGATTAAATCAGGCTTCTTTATGAGCACAAACAGAAATCATGGCCCTTGGCCCTTGGCAACAAGTCTCCCCAGTGGGAATCCTTGCAGTCCCAGAGTCACTGGCATCAGAACTCATAAGTATGCTCAGTTCAGTATTTCTCCCAGTAAGTCCTCCAGAGAAGTTAGGATCAGCCCAATCATTCACAGTAGGTGTTGTGCTTCTCTTGGAGAGTGACACCATGGGCTCTCAAACCTCCACACACCAACAAAGGCAGGCTCAGACTGCTTTATAGGCGATCAGCAGTCATGAGCCACACCTGTGTTGAGCAGGCTTGTGGAGTTCCCACTTCCACCACCAGATGGAGCCATACCCAGGTGAGGTTGGAGCCATCTCCTGTGAACGTAGCGCCCCTCCAGGACACAGCTTCTCATGACATCACAATATTATAGCAGAAATTATTTTGCAGTAGAAAGTTCTTAGTTTTACTGGTACTGTATGTTCAATACTAACATGGACCATATAAATTGTATGACTTTGATTTTAAATATCAGCTTCTTCCAGTTTTTTCATCAACAAGGTTTAAAATGAATGCCCTAAGGTCTATTCTTCTACTGTACACTAATGTAACAGCAACACGCGTTTTACCCTGTAAGGTCATGATTGATCTTTGCCTGCTCACAACTTCATTTACATAAGGGAATGTCAAACAGCTGAGCTTGTTCACAAACCTCCCTGATCACTTTTTTACTCATTTACATCTTTTCAAACTCACATTGTCTCCTGATAAGTAGCCTTGCTCACCAGAAAAAAGTCCAAGAAGCCACTTAAAGTGCCATCCCTAAAACATTGGAAATTTAGTATGTTCAACTCTTTGTAACATGTTATTAAATGTGGTGTTCTGTGCCTTTTCTTTTGTTAAATGAAATTAGGTTCAAAACAGCCTTGTTCATTTGACTTTTTGTGGATTTCAAGATAATAATATAAGAAGATTTGGGATGAAACGGTAATTAAACCAGTGATCCATGTTTCATTTCAGGAAGTCAGTTAGAAGCTGCTGATGTTTCAGGGACTTTATACATTTATAAAGAGTACACAAAATCTGTGCTGAAGCTTATTAGTCCACATCATCAATTAGTGTAAACAGTTTGTGTTAATGTACACTTGTGCCATGTGAACAGGAGAGTTTGTCCATGTGCTTGTTTATTTTTCAGTCCTACATGCTGAACTCACAATCTGTTGAAAAATTTAACGGTTAATGTTCAACACTTGATCAGAAACAGAAGTGTGTTCTAGAAACTGTAAAATTCAGATTTTGTTTACTCTACCAGGCAGAGCTGCAGTGGGGGCTTGGCCTTTGACCTCCCCTCTCTCCCCATGACTAACAGGCTGCAGTTTTCAGAGAACTCCACTCAGTACAATAGTGAACTCTTATTTCCCTAACACACTTGGAATCATGGAGCTACGATAATAGTCAACAAATATTTTATTTGTTAACTATTATAACTTAAAATAAATGATATCATTTATGATACTATCAATAGCATCAAGAAATATCATTTCATCAAGTAAAATCTGTTTGTATTGATGCAAGAAGTTGGCATGACCCTAAAAAATCCTAGTCTCCTGATGGAAAACCTGCTACACGTGAACCTTTCTTGGTAACACCATCAATACATTTTTTTTACTATATCATTTGTATAATTTTCTTCTGTGTTCCTGTAGTTAAGTGCCTTTTCCAGGAGCCTCCATATGAATTTAGAATTACATATCAGTTTTTCCCTTCTTTAATTTGAGGCAACTGTGAGAACTGTTGAATAAAACCCTACAAAACTATTTAATCGGGAACACAGAAGGGTTCCTGACTCAATTCAAAATGAATTGATGTAAAGGGGACTGCATTGAGAAGGAGTTTTAATTTCAGTATGTTAAACGACAACAAAGGATAGTCTACATTAGCAATTTATTCTGCTTCCTTAAAAGAAAGAGAAGATGTCTAAAGAAACCAGCTAGTCTGGAGTTTTAAGTGTTTACTGTGGCACCAGGAGTATTGTAAAAATGTTAAAAATTTGAGACATTGTTGTCAGAGCTACTAAACATCATATGGCACTGCAGCAACGTCCCTGAAACAAAGACTTCTCATTTTTTAGTTTATTTTAAGTAACAGATAAGGAAATGGTGGAGTGTACATGCAGGCAGAAAAAACAGGAAGGAGAGGGGTTTGTTTACAACTAGGTCCTGATGTGGTATTACACAATTTATTCCAGCTGTGGGCTGCTGTGACAAGTCAAGAAATAAACTTTTAAAGCAAATCAGAGATCTAAATCTGGAAAGTCCTTTTACAATGTTCAAAAACCAAGTGAGAAAGACATGTTTTTTGATGTGGCAGCTGGTTAAAAGGTCACGTTACTGGCAAAAAGGCATACGGTTTAGATTTCAGAATATATTAGAGTCACTAACACTCTTAAAATCAAAGGTTTCTTAGTATTTGTTGAGGAGAGAAAAAATTAGTAGGACATACCTTTATTGTAAAGCCCACACCGGCAAAGGTTATGAATAAATATTAATAACAGGTGAACAGGACCAGGTGTGCCAGAAACAGCAATATACACATAAGACTGACAGAGACTCATAAACACACTCGGTGGTTGTGAGTGTGTTGCTGGGATACGTGTACTTACACGTGTCAGCTTACTTACTGTCAGCTATCCTTAATAATTGATTTCCTTATTCCTGTATTTTCCTGTAACTTTAACTTGTTAAAATTGGTTCTTGCTTATTTGACAAACAAACCCCATAAACAAGCTGTGAAGTTGCATCCAAATATGACACGCATACAGCAAATTCTGAATGCATTTCACTTATTGGTGTTGTACAATAATAATTGTACAGCAGTAATGAACTTAAATTCATTCGTCTGACTCACTTTGAATGATGTTGCGATGGCCTCATCTTTGGACACACAGTCAGTTGAATGACAGAAGATGTTACTTATTGATGCTTTACAATTTTGTATATAGTTAGGTTATCTTAATTTAGCCATCAGTGTGTAAAGGAGTGAATGAACACTTGTAATCTGCTTTGAGTGGTCAAAAAGACTAGAAAAGCCCTATACAAATGCAGGCAATTTATGTAGTGAAAACATATGAAATATATGTGTATAAAATGTGTCTGTAGGTTCCCAATGCTGCTCTTCAGGCGTCTACATACGCCACAATACTTTTCACCTGCCCCGTCTTTGTCCAATCATTGCAGAGGGGTAGTGGGTCTTTTCGGGTTTGACCCTCCAGCTAACTTGAATAGTGTTGAAATAAATCAATCATGCTGCTCTTCTAGATTTTTCGAATGTTATCAAGCTAAATTGATTAAAGGTTAATGTTGAAACTAATCATTTTGTGGCAGTTGTGATGGTCAGAAAAACTATTTTTGCAGCTCTTCCTTTGTGCAAGAGAGTGGGTGGGAAACTCCTTTCTGGATGGAAGTTTACTGTCGATATATGAGGTGAAAGAAACAACTTTTATGTGTCTTTGATAAAATAAAACAGTAACTAGAGTGATATATGCATGATATAGTAATAGTAATGTAATTCAAAGCACAAGGGTCAGTGTAGTTCATTTCCTTTTTTTCAGTGTTCCCAGAAACAGTTAACCTTTTCTTTAAAAATAAGAAGTATCAGCTTGATGGGAGGTAGTGCTAAGCTTGCAGTCACTACCGCTCACACAAACAGTACACACACACAGACACAGACACAGACACAGACACAGACACACACACACACACACACACAAACAGATTTCATGCGTCAGGATAAGGTGTGTAAATGAAATATAGTGTGCTCTGTTTACTCCTCTTCATCCTCACATCACGCATGACATGACAGCTGGATAGACAGCATCTTCTTGGTTGGGCAGATTCAAACAAGATAACTAACTAAAAACACTTTGAGTGTTACTGCCAAATGAATGGAGTATCTCTACGTCATAGGCTACTCCTTGGGGTGGCACTCAACTTTGTCCCAAAGGCTTTGCTGACCTACAGTTTGTACAAAAGCAACACAACATCCCCTGTCTTTAGACCCTTACATCGTACAATGTAAAACTCCCTAAAAAAAACCCTTTAACAGGGAAAAAAAAATAAATGGAAGAACCCTCAGGAAGAGTAACAGAGGAGGGATCCCTCTTCCAGGACAAACAGGCGTGCAGTAGACTATGTGTTCAGGTGCAAACAATACAGGGAAAATTGGATATTACAAACATAAAAACAGAAATTTAATGAATTTTGGTGTATGTGGAGGATGAGGCGACAGGATCCATCACAGATTTATGTGTGCATGGTTAATGTTCTTGACTCACTGTTAAGCTTTTAACTGAAAACAATACATCGCCAACATTTTGATAAGCAACTATAGTTTAATTACATATTCTCCTTCATTAACTTTAACTGATTGCAATTACCTTCATTTAGTAATTTAATTGTTCAACACTATTACATCTAGTTAGTTACTCCACAACACTGGTCACAACTCAGAATCAGCATAACAACTAATGTATTAGAATTTCTTTCCTTTCTCTTGTAGGGTGTGAAAACTTAAAAAGTATAGTCTAAAGTCAGTAAGTTGGTATGTATGACTGATTTAAGTCCTCTGACAAGTTACAACAAGAATGGTATGACTGATGTGACATGTGTGACGGGGACTTTCTTGAAAGACAAAAAATGATGTAGCCTGATCTAGCAATACCTTCACCATGTATGTGCATAATCCAACTAAAGCTGTGGCAGATCAGCAAACGCCATATCAGTATATCTGGACTGTCATTTGCAGTTTCTGGAAGCCACTGATAAACATGCTACATCAGTATCTTTTATGAGCAGATTATAAATTCAGAGCCACTGTGTCTAGACCAGTCTAGGCTGTGCATGAGTTTCTGAGTTTTTTTTTCAGGCAACTTTAGCATGTTTTATACTGAAAAATGTTCACTTAAAGACTGTTACCATGCATAAATAAGAGGGGGGTAAACTACCCTCTGACCACTATTTTTGGACTTTTGTGATGCCAGAACAGTCAAATAATCCTGTAGTCTACTACCTAAAGGAGATTTGGACTTTCCTGGCATCATGAAAGAAACATGTTCATATTCAATTTTTTAATTTGTAGGACAGAATAATGTCATGTTTTAAATGTGTTCTGTAGTGGTCTGTTAACACTACAGACCACTATAGAAAGGAAAATATTTATTTTATTTGTCTTTTCTAAATTACTGAGGATGATGTGGGTTGGTTCTGCTGTGCTGTTGCCGTAGCAGTGGGCATTCCTAAGATGACAGGTCTGTTTCTGTCTTTTTGTTTGTTTCAGTGGGAAACCAATCTGATTTAGGAACCTTTTATCACTAAAAAAACTTCAAAAGTGTAATATTCTTTTGTCATCATTTTTTCTTGAAGAAGGCTTTAATTTGGAATCATTGCAATGTTATAGGTGGTATATCCTCCTGCTATTGGCTAGAATCCCCGAGGGGGGTTCCTGCAGCACATTTCACTCAAAACCACAAATGTCAACCTCAAGGTGGCCCAAGAGGTAAAATCAATTAACTGAATTTGTTAAATGGTTAAAGTATATCAGCTAAAAAATATGTTTTAAGCTAACCAAAGACATCATTATTCCATAGACCACACTATGCCCAAATCACTTCTTTTACTTTAATTTCTGGTAAGTGTTGTATATTGTCTAACTCATGTAGGTATTAAAAATAACATACTGAACAGAGGCAAATCCTTGTGTTGGTCAAACAGTTTTCTTACTGGGAATATAAAGGACAAGCAACATAGCTCAAATCGAGTTGAAGGGTACGATTCATAATTTTGTGTCAGGTGTGTATGTATGATTATGAAAGTTTTTTTGTTTCAGTACATTTTGAAGATTAACTTTCAGGAAACATGCAACTACTTTGAGCTCAGTAATCCATCCCAATGAAGTAGGAAATAAGTCTTTATCACATTCATGGCATTGTTCTGCTGCTGTTGTGCTGTTTCAATGCAAAAGAAGAATTTGCAACTATTTTTATAATCAGATTGGGTATAAATTAATGCCAGCTTCTGTTGTATTTTTAAAATATTAGTGCAATGCCTGTAGGAAGTATATGTTCCTATAGAAAAGTGTGAGCTTAAGTAGATTTCTTTTTATGTCTGGCCAATGGACTGTTACATACTTATACATTGGGTAAGACATGGACATACACTGAGATAAGGAGAGATCTACAAATATATACATAGCTATTTATTGTAGGGAAAAAAGGTTAATGTTTGATATAAATATGTGAAATTATGTTGATAGACTCACAGACACATGGTTTATAGATAAATATCTATTTTATTTGATTTGTCTGGACAGCTGAAACCTCATCCAAGCTTTAGATAAACTTTTAAATATTTTATAATTTGCACATACAATAAAGGAACTTACTTCTGCACAGTATCAGCAGAGGATTGATTGACACTATAAGCACTATACATTTACATTTCTATACACCTGAGTCTAGAAAAACTGTAAACCTGACCTTTAATGTGCAACACATCACCTGTCATGTTAACTACATTCCAGCATTTAATTACTCATTAAGGACGCATTTTGACAAATCATATTACCCAGTGGTTACATTATTATAAGCAGCTGCATTGTAACCTCCAGAATACTTGTTGCTGTTTATTACTCATACTATTTAGCCTGGGACTGTAGCTACATCATTTTTCTTTTGGATTAAAATATAACACAACCCAAAACAACAAGGAATCCTTACTTGACAAGTGCGTCAAGATACTCACATGCTGATACATATTTTCAGGTAATACTAGTCCAATCCCCAGAGAAATTACTATGACTGCTTTGTATGGAAAACAAAGTTGTGGTCCCTGCTGACATAGCACATTTATACACTTACATTTGATTGTTTTTGTTATATATATATATATATATATATATATATATATATATATATATATATATATATATATATATATATATATGTGTGTGCCACATGTAAATAAATAAGTCACCCAAATCGTGGATTTTTATAAATCTTTTAATACTCAAAAATACTTTAATTTTTGGCTTCTGTGGTACATAAACACCTGGATCTACTCCTCTATTAATACAGTGTATTTGTCTATTATTTGTTAGGAAATGAAAAGTGCATAGTAGTGGGCACACTTGATCTCAGTCTACCTACTGGCAAAGAAAAGGCTACTTCAATTCTCAAAAAAAACAACAACAGAAAAACGAATCTGCATGATACTACACATATCTGTAGAGCAATGGGCACAAGTGAAAATAGACCCAAGCCACGTGCAAAATCAAGCATGTCTCCACAAATGATGTCATGTGCATAAAAATAAAAAATATTAGCATCTATAAAAAAGTCAGTGGGTAACAGCACAAATGCTGCAGATCAACAGGCCTGCTGCTGTTTCTACCCCCTTAACGCTGAACATCTCAAGTTTCAATTTATTTATAGGACTATTTGGTTAAAACCATATGTTGTAGTATGCATGCCGTATCCAGTATGCAAAAGGATAGGCTTCACAGCTTGAATCCAAAATATTTTAGACAAAATTATTTCAAAGTACAAAAAAAGGAAGTATCCATAGCAAGACTGGCCTCAAAAGTGATAGCACTTGAAAAACACTGACTCAGCTACCGCTTCTTCTTCTGCTTCAGGGACTTCCTCCTTTTTAATATCATCTCATACAGTTTGTTCATGCCCTCATGAAGACCCTCACCTATGATGGCACATGCAGGCTGGATATGGTAGGAAGTGGAGGGTGTGAGCTCCTGCAGGGCCAGCTGCTTCTCAATGTCTGCTACAGGCAGGGATTTGGGCAGGTCCTGCTTGTTGGCGATGACCAGCAGTGGCGTGCCCTGGTTCTCCACAAACTTGGTGACCTTGTGTAGTTCTGTTTTGGCCTCCTCCAGCCGGTCCACATCCACGGAGTCCACAACATAGATAATGCCGTCCGTGCAACGGCTGTAGGACTTCCACAGGGGCCTCAGCTTCTCCTGGCCCCCCACATCCCAAAAGTGACAGCTAATGCCTTTGGCAGTGCCGTTGCTCAGCTTGATCTTCTCGGTGTTGAATCCAATTGTAGGCACTGTGTTGACGAATTCATTAAATTTTAGTCTGTAGAGGACGGTGGTTTTCCCAGCAGAGTCCAAACCCAGCATGACTATGTGAAGAGACTGGAAGGCAGAGATGTTAGAGAAGCTGTTGCCCATTTTAGTTATTATATTTGTTGTTATTTCTTTGGGGGCAGCAGCAGCAGCTGGTGGTTGGAGCCCTCAGTGTGTGGAGATTATACAGCTCGGGTGTTTAGATCTCTCTCATAAAATCCTGGATTTGAGGGTGTAAAATGTTCTCAGGTGGAGTGTGAGGTGGCGCAGGCCCTGCGATTTGGCTCTGATGTGGCCCTCTGCTGCAGCGGCGGGGAACGCGATGCGACTCTGCAGGACGCAAGCGCTCAGGTGATTAGTATTCTCCCCACGTGCTGACATCCATTTGGCGAAGCACAAGCTTCGCAGTGGAAAAACACTCCGCGTGGACAGTGCGAGTCCTATCTACAGAACGCTCGAACCCTCCCCCTGCGCATTGCAGAAAAAAACAGCTCCTTCTCCTTCTATATTGCGCCCTGAGCTGCTGCGGTTGATCCGATAAAAAATAAATCAATTAATCAAAGAAAACATTAAGGTCAAATCTACCGATTTTCCTTCACTAGGTCCCGTGACGGACAAGGGTGCCCCGTCGGTCGCTGTAGCTGCTCTGTGGAACGGCTGAGAAAACAAGAGAGGCAGCTTCCGCTACGCTCCACCCCACGTGTTCCAATAGCGTTACATACACATGTGTGCGTGCATACACGCACACATACGCACTTTATACATTATTTTGTATAGGTTTTTGTTTGTGACCAAATGAAACCAGGAAAGGAAGGACGCGGATTTTCACGTCTATGTTTAACTTTGATAATGTGGAAAATCATGAAGCGGGACGCCATCTTCTGGTACTAACAGGTAAACACACACCGATTAAAATTACTAAACCATGTTTAGCGTTTGTAAGCCATAATAAATGAATTATAACAATCAATAACGTGGTAAAAAAAATTGTATATGTGTTTTTGTTGTATTAGGCCTTTAATGTCGTTCTTATAAGCTATAATTAATCAATATTACTACAATATTTTACTGTAATATCATTTATGTTTATACAACATTTATTATCACACATTTCAATTTTACCATCACTATTCTATAATGATTGTAAATTAAAGTCAGACAATATTTTTTATAAACAAAATGAACGTATAATTATTTAGCAATTCTGTTTTTATATGTACAGATTACCATAGTTATAGAGTTATACCCTATGATGAGCCTGATGCTACCAGAGTCTCTGCATTTCATTTGTACAGAGAGTCTGGCTTCTGGCTTTACTGACAAGTGTAATATATATATAATATACCAGTGAGTGCTATGTTGGAATCCAGAGTGGTTGGATCTTTACTGCATGTCTCTTACTGTCTCACTCAATTTCACCCGCTTCTATAAATCCATGCACAAAATGCACAAAAAAATAGCATAAAAGAAGGAAGGACGAGACAGTATACACTTAAACACAATTGAACCTAATTTTTAACTTGCTTCATCTGCTTCATAATGAGCTTATATTTTGAATCAGGGTTTGAGCTTGACAAAAGACATTTGAAGAGGTAATAGTGGGCTCTGAGACAACTGTCAATTCTGACACTTATGACCTTATGAAAAAGAGTACTAAATTAGCATTTTTTTTAATAAATTAAACACAAGCTTTGACTATTTCATAATACATAAAATAACTAATAACTAATTGAGCCTTTAACATGAACATGATTATTTTTTTAATGAAATAACATTTGTATCCGCAGAGGGCTAAGCGGTGTAAAAAGTGCTGTTTAGCTCTTTCTGTGTATTGAGCCAAGATGTAGCATGCACATAAGACCAGTTCCATGTGTAAGTGTAGAAGAAATATACACATGATGTGCTCACACATTTCCAGCCTCCTCAATTTTCGTTGTCTTTACTCTAGGGAGAATACAAACACACACACACACACACACACACACACACACACACACACACACACACACACACACACACACACACACACACACACACACACACACACCAGGGTTCGACGTTAAGGTTTTTTCCTACCTGCCCTGTCGGGCAAGTACTTCTTAAATCTACTTGCCCCATTTAAATTCTTACTTGCCCCACCTAAGACGTTATTTTTTTTGGCTTGTGTTGTTCAAATCTTCATCGTGAATTCTATCTTAATAAAATCCATTGTCTGTTGACTTTATATGACACTACACAACATGTCTTCCTTCAGAAAGTAGTATTTATTTTTTCTTTACATTTAACATTTTGTACAACAAAGTACAGTTAGAACTAGTGCATCAGTAAATTAGTGTGTGTGTATGTTACACTCTCCGTGCCCTTTCTGAACTTGTGAGCCACCGGTGTAAAGCACGATCACTGTTGAAATCTTGGACAGGAGGGCCTTCAATAGCCAAAAACATCAGCCTAGACAACATTTTAACAGACAGCTGGCTCCTCCAATCAGATTTGATCCTCTTCATTGCACTGAAGCCACGTTCACATGCTGCAGTGGACAGTGGCAGCACCAGGATCACCTCTACAACCATCAGGAGGTTGGAGAAAGACTTGTTTCGTTCTGGGTCGAGAAGAAAATCCTCCCATGCCCTGGCTTGCTGGCCTGGTGGCAGGGATTTTATCAATATCTTTGCAGCTGGCCATTCTGAATGCTTTGCCTTAATGCGATCGCATCCATTACGGTCCAGTACTTCAGCAAAGTGGCTCATAACTGTATGGAGGAAGTCACTGCCGTAGTGGGCCAGGTCTTGCTTGTCTGTGGGCCACTCTCTTGGATCTGCAAGATTCGAAGCTGCCTTCAAAACCTCATCTGTCTCCACATTCTTGAAGCGCCTCACGAGACTTTCATGGACTTTGTTCAGCAGCTCCATCTTCATTCTGTGGCATAAAATGTAGAGAAAAGAAATGAATGATACAATTTCAGGTAGGAATGGAGAAGAACAATTCACTTGATGGTAATCAGGGAAAACTGACTAAAATAAGATTTACTTATACTGTCAATTTTACAGTCAATTCTTTTTCAATTTAAATTGACATTTTCTCCATTCCCTTCTGGCTTTAATTAATAATATCCGAACATGGGCAGCATTTCTGGGAATATTGTTTTTTTTTTTGTTTTTACATTTAAAAAACAAATAAGCAATAGTTTTTCTGAGACTTAAATTTGAAAAACATCCCTTTGTTGCAAGAACTACCTGTCAAACCTATCTCTGCTCTCCTGACTAAAGTTGAGGAGGGGCACAGAGTGGAATTGTCCATCCTCTGTTTCCTCCAAGAAGCGCTCTAGGACCTCCCCTGGAGATGTGGCCATGCTTGTCAATGACAGCAGTGCTGTTTCAAATGCAAGTAAGGCAGAGGGCAAGGTCACCCTATCCTCCTGTAGCTTCAAGCTTAGACTGCAATTGAAAAACCATTGAGGGGACAGAGGATATCAAAATCAATGGATATTTGCCCAAGTCAGAAAACCAAGCTAACACAAATAATAACCTGCCATGAAATTACTGAAACATGTGAGTTAAGATATTAAGACATATACAGACCAACTCAGAACATGCAGAATATCTTGCACCAGTGCCACAAACAGCAGGTTTTTGTAGTCCTTCAGGATTTGGATGCACTGCCTGGCTCTTCCGAGCATGTCGGCACTGGCCGATCTTAATGAGGATGAAAATATATTAATTCAAATGACAGCTGAGGCAATTATTTATAGTTACTAACATCACATGTACTGTAACTAAACACAGTGTACCTTGTTTCAAGAGTATTCTCCATGTGAGTCAGGACTGGAATGTAGTCTTTCATCAAGGTGTTTAGAGCTTTGGCAATGTGAGGGAGCCATCTTGTTCCTCCAAGATTTGTTGGCTTCCAGATCTTTATTTGCAGGACCTCTGCTAACTCACACAGCTCTCTCCAGGCCTTGGGTGAATAGTGGTACTGCTTATGCAGGCCTTGCAGAAGGTCAGTTACCTGAGCAGAAAATCACAATACCCTAGCACAGCTACTTCTCGCACCTTGATACATCTAAATATATTAATATTGCATGAATCAATATCACTTACTTTCTTCATGTTGGCATGTTGATTGATGGTATCCATGGCTGCCAGTTCCAGTCCGTGACCAAGGCACTGGATGTTTATAAGATACGGAATTTCTTGGCGCAGAAGGGTTGACACGCCCCCACGCCGTCCCACCATCACCGCAGCCCCATCAGACCCAAAGCCAACTGTCTTCATCTTCCAGTCATGTAGCCCACTTTTCTGTAGGGCTAAAAACACAATGACATAAAAATATACTAATGTCTAATATAATACAATTCTGTTAATCTTAATGTTTGTGTGTGTATAATTCATCTGACTATTTACTTATATTGGTGTGCTATTTTATCATCTTACCAGAATTAATAGCATTGCATTGTCCTGGAGCAGTAGCATGTTTCAATTCCTCCACTGCCACAAAAACATTTTTGGGCTGCCCATCTCTCATCAGCCTTACGTAAATCCCCTCCAGGTCCCTCACACTAACGTCTGTAGCAGCATCGGCCAGGACACTAATGAAGGGTGCTGCCTTTATTTGTTTTAAGCAAGGCTCCCAGATATCATCGTAGATAACTTCAATGAATCTGGAAACGATAAAGAAAAAAGTACTGTGTTCAATGTTAGAAAAACTTATCTGCTGTCTCTTAACACGTTAGCTTGTGGTTAAACGCGTTAGCTTAACACGTTAGCTTGTGGTTAAACACGTTAGCTTGTGTTAAATACAGCCTGCAGCTGTTGCGCTTAAAGTAAAACACTGAGCTAACAGTTAACGTGAATTTTAATTACTTACCTCCGGCATGCTTGATCCGACCCGTATCGTGACCCGACATCGACGCCATTTGTACTTTGGAGACTTAAGAGGGATGGATATTGCGTGAATGACTGCTCCGTTTTGGCGATGTGGTAAGCGGTGGTCATACATCTTTTGAGCTGGTTGTGGCTCTCCTCGTTAAGCCTTCGGACACAACGGTCCATAGGTCCAGGAACATTAGTGCGTTTTTTTGCCTCAACGCAAGCGAAGTGCGGGGCTGATTTTGCGTGGCTATCCAAGTTGTTTTTTCGGAAGCTTTCGCTCCCGCGGAAAAACGAACTGGTTTTGTCAGCCTTTGACGGGAATTCCCTGCATACCACACAAAACATGACTTTCCCATCGTAATCGACCCACGGAAAAGTTTGCTTCCAGGAAGGCAGGAAAGTTCTTCTACGCTTCGTCTCGGAACCCTCGGCCATTGCTGCGGTCTGACACGCATGCGCGCACGCGTACACACAGAGACACACGCATGGCACTTGCCCGAGCGGGCAAGTCTGAACAGGTTCGACCCGGGCAAGCGGGCATCCGTTAATGTCGAACCTTGCGACACACACACACACACACACACACACACACATACATACATACATACACACACGTGTGTGTGAAAGCTTGCCTGCATTAATTCCCTGAAGACAGATTTATTTCCGATTGATTGTGAGTTATGACTTCCTCTGCTGCCATGGAGAAGAAACCAGTCAGGCAGAGTGGTGAGGATTTAAATGCTTTGTTCTTGAAGTAAACAAAATAGCAACATCATAGTTGAATCAAGTGAAATTTCTCTGTGGCTCGCAAAGAACAGTTTTAAGCTCAGTGATTGGCAGTTTTTTTTGTTTTTAGATCAAATGATTTGATTGTACAGGGCCAGCTTGTGATTATAAATATTCAGAGGGCGAGTGGATTAGTATATGGGATTGTTGTATATGTGAAAAATCCTTTTTTTGGCGACACGCGACATATTCATGGTGGTAGATTATCCAGTCTGGCTACTTGCCTAATGGGTTGCCATTGTTCCAGGAGCCTTTTCTGGAACCAAGAGCATTGAAATAGTTTCTTTCATTTTCCAACACTATTTGAAATCCAAGTAAAAGACACTCTAATTTTTTTTGTGCTGGGTCCTTCAATTCCACCTGGTATTTTGTTGCCAGGATTGTTTATGTAGACAAGCTGGCTAAACTTCAAGCTTGTCTTAAGGATATATAATCCTGGATGACCTGCAATTTTTTGCTACTAAATTCAGACAAAACTGAAATCATTGTATGCGAGCCTGAAATCCTGAGGAATTCAATATCCAGTGATATAGCTATTTTGGATGACATCTCCCTGGCCTCTAGCTCCACTGTGAAAAACCTGGGAGTCATTTTCAATCAGGACATGTCATTCTCTGCTCACTTTTAACATATTTCTAGCACTGCCTTTGTTCACCTGCACAACAGAGCAAAGGTCAGACATTTCCTGCTTCTAAAAGATGGAGAAAAACTTATCCATGCATTTGTTACTTCCAGGCTTGACTACTGCAATTCTTTACTGTTTAGTTGCACCAAAAAATCTCTCTAGCTGATCCAGAATTCAGGTGCATGTATATTAACTGCCACTAGAAGAAGGGAGCATATCTCACCTGTGTTAGCTTCTTTGCACTGGCTTCCTGTGAAATCAGGAATAGAATTTTAAAATCCTCCTCCTCACCTACAAAACTCTCAACAGTAAGGCCCCATCCTACCTTAAGGATCTCATAGTCCCATTTCACTCATCAAGAACATTACGCTCCCAATATGCAGGCTTATTGGAGGTTCCCAGGGGATGGATATTGCGTGAATGACTGCTCCGTTTTGGCGATGTGGTAAGCGGTGGTCATACATCTTTTGAGCTGGTTGTGGCTCTCCTCATTAAGCCTTCGGACACAACGGTCCATAGGTCCAGGAACATTAGTGCGTTTTTTTGCCTCAACGCAAGCGAAGTGCGGGGCTGATTTTGCGTGGCTATCCAAGTTGTTTTTTCGGAAGCTTTCGCTCCCGCGGAAAAACGAACTGGTTTTGTCAGCCTTTGACGGGAATTCCCTGCATACCACACAAAACATGACTTTCCCATCGTAATCGACCCACGGAAAAGTTTGCTTCCAGGAAGGCAGGAAAGTTCTTCTACGCTTCGTCTCGGAACCCTCGGCCATTGCTGCGGTCTGACACGCATGCGCGCACGCGTACACACAGAGACACACGCATGGCACTTGCCCGAGCGGGCAAGTCTGAACAGGTTCGACTTGCCCGCCCGTTATTTTTACTTGCCCCGGGCAAGCGGGCATCCGTTAATGTCGAACCTTGCGACACACACACACACACACACACACACACATACATACATACATACACACACGTGTGTGTGAAAGCTTGCCTGCATTAATTCCCTGAAGACAGATTTATTTCCGATTGATTGTGAGTTATGACTTCCTCTGCTGCCATGGAGAAGAAACCAGTCAGGCAGAGTGGTGAGGATTTAAATGCTTTGTTCTTGAAGTAAACAAAATAGCAACATCATAGTTGAATCAAGTGAAATTTCTCTGTGGCTCGCAAAGAACAGTTTTAAGCTCAGTGATTGGCAGTTTTTTTTGTTTTTAGATCAAATGATTTGATTGTACAGGGCCAGCTTGTGATTATAAATATTCAGAGGGCGAGTGGATTAGTATATGGGATTGTTGTATATGTGAAAAATCCTTTTTTTGGCGACACGCGACATATTCATGGTGGTAGATTATCCAGTCTGGCTACTTGCCTAATGGGTTGCCATTGTTCCAGGAGCCTTTTCTGGAACCAAGAGCATTGAAATAGTTTCTTTCATTTTCCAACACTATTTGAAATCCAAGTAAAAGACACTCTAATTTTTTTTGTGCTGGGTCCTTCAATTCCACCTGGTATTTTGTTGCCAGGATTGTTTATGTAGACAAGCTGGCTAAACTTCAAGCTTGTCTTAAGGATATATAATCCTGGATGACCTGCAATTTTTTGCTACTAAATTCAGACAAAACTGAAATCATTGTATGCGAGCCTGAAATCCTGAGGAATTCAATATCCAGTGATATAGCTATTTTGGATGACATCTCCCTGGCCTCTAGCTCCACTGTGAAAAACCTGGGAGTCATTTTCAATCAGGACATGTCATTCTCTGCTCACTTTTAACATATTTCTAGCACTGCCTTTGTTCACCTGCACAACAGAGCAAAGGTCAGACATTTCCTGCTTCTAAAAGATGGAGAAAAACTTATCCATGCATTTGTTACTTCCAGGCTTGACTACTGCAATTCTTTACTGTTTAGTTGCACCAAAAAATCTCTCTAGCTGATCCAGAATTCAGGTGCATGTATATTAACTGCCACTAGAAGAAGGGAGCATATCTCACCTGTGTTAGCTTCTTTGCACTGGCTTCCTGTGAAATCAGGAATAGAATTTTAAAATCCTCCTCCTCACCTACAAAACTCTCAACAGTAAGGCCCCATCCTACCTTAAGGATCTCATAGTCCCATTTCACTCATCAAGAACATTACGTGCACAAAATGCAGGCCTATTGGAGGTTCCCAGAATTTCTAAAATTAAAACGGGAGGCAGAGCCTCTAACTCCCAGGCTCCTCTCCTTTGGAAACGTCTTCCCGTTTCAGTCCGGGGAGCAGACACCGTTCCTATATTTAAGAATAGGTTAAAAAACGTTCCTGTTCGGAGAAGCGTACAGTTGGGGCTGGCCCTGGCCGACCTAGACGTTGTTATGGTGCTATAGGTAAGTCTGCCGTATCCTCATGAGATGTTCTGACTTTCGTTCTTTCTTCGATCTGCAATACTAATGACACCCACTATTGTACTTTTTAAATCTGCTGTGTTCCCGGAGTCCTGCCCTGTGTTTTCTTATTCACAGAACATGATGCAGCTACCGAGGGATCTACAGATGTTGGAAGATCTGACGCTGTCCTGATCCACCTGGAAGCTGTGATAAATCCTGTCTCCTCATCCTCCACTTAAACCAAAATTCATCACATTTCTGTTTTTCTGTAATATGCAATTTTCCCTTTATTGTTTCCTCCTGCACAGATCATCTATTGCACGACTGTTCGTCCTGGAAGGGGGATCCCTCCTCTGTTACTCTTCCTGAGGGTTCTTCCATTTTTTTCCCCCGTTAAAGGCAATTTTACTCTGTACGATGTGAGGGTCTTAGGACAGGGAATGTTGTGTTGCTTTTGCCCATTGGGGCAAATCTGTGATTTGTAATTCTGGGCTATACAAATAATTTGAATAAATTGAATTAAATATATATTTGTACACCAACTACAGTAATTACAACTTAAAGTAAATACAATTTATCCATTCAGTAATTACATTAGAATTAATTGATTTCACCACAATGCTTCTGTGTAAATTCTAATGTAACATCAAGCATATTACTATTATAATGCTATTTCTTTAGGAGAAGTTGTGGCCTGAAGGTTACAGAAGCAAGCATGTGACATTAATTCAATTTATTTGTATAGCCCAGAATCACAAATCAGATTTGCCCCAAAGGGCTTTACATTTTGTACAAAAGCAACACAACATCCCCTGTCCTTAGACCCTCACATCGTACAAGGAAAAATCGTACAAACAAAAAACGGAAGAACCCTGAGGAAGAGTAACAGAGGAGGGATCCGTCTTCCAGGATGGACAGGCGTGCAGTAGATGATGTGTGCAGGTGGAGAACATTACAGAGAAATTTGAATATTACAAACAGATAAACAGAAATGTAATTAATGTTGGTAGAAGTGGAGGATGCTTCACAGCTTCCAGGATTCATCAGGACAGCATCAGACCCTCCAACATCCGTAGATCCCTCAGTGGCTGCACTGCAGCATGCTCTGTGAATGAGAAAACACAGGGCAGGACTTCAGAACCACAGCAGATTTAAAAGTACAATAGTGGTTCAACAGTATCACCGATAGGAGAAGAAAAAGAAGCCCAGAGCATCTCATGAGGACCAGACTAACCTATCGCAGTGTTACTATGACTAGGCCAGCCAGGGCCGGCCCTAACTATACGCTTCATCGAACAGGAAAGTTTTTAACCTATTCTTAAATATAGGAAGGGTGTCTGCCCCCTGGACTGAGACTGGAAGACGATTCCACAGGAGAGGAGCCTGGAAGTTGAAGGCTCTGCCTCCCGTTTTAATTTTAGAAATCCTGGGAACCTCCAATAAGCCTGCATATTGCGAGCGTAATGTTCTTGATGGGCGATATGGGACTATAAGATCCCTAAGGTAGGATGGCGCCTGATCGTTGAGTGCTTTATAGGTGAGGAGCAGGATTTGGAATTCTATATGAGATTTCACAGGAAGCCAGTGTAGAGCGGCTAATACAGGTGAGATATGCTCCCTTCTTCTAGTGCCAGTTAATAAACGTGCAGCTGCATTCTGGATCAGCTGGAGAGTCCTTAGAGATTTTTTGGTGCAACCGGACAGTAAAGAATTGCAGTAGTCAAGCCTGGAAGTAATAAATGCATGGATATGTTTTTCCACATCTTTCAGAGACAGGAAGTGTCTGACCTTTGCTATGTTGCGTAGGTGAATGAAGGCAGTCCTGGAAATATGTTTAATGTGGGCAGAGAATGACAAGTCTTGGTCGAAAATGACTCCCAGGTTTTTCACCGTGGAGCTAGAGGCCAAGGAGATGTCATCCAGGATAGCTATATCACTGGATATTGAGTTCCTCAGGATTTCGGACCCGAGTACAATAATTTATGTTTTGTCTGAATTCAGTAGAAGGAAATTGCAGGATCCATCCAGGATTTTATATCCTTAAGACAGACTCGAAGTTTAGCTAGCTGATTGGTTTCATTTGGCTCAATTGATAGATAAAGTTGTGTATCGTCAGCATAACGACGAGTGTTGGAGTGTTTTCTAATGATTTTACCCAATGGGAGCATATAGATAGTGAAAAGTATTGTAATTGTAATTGATTAACTTTGGTATGGATAGAAGAAACATTATTGATATGGACAAATTGGGAACGATCTGAAAGGTAGGACTTAAACCTTAGTGCAGTCCCTTTTATACCAATAACATGCTCTAGTCTCTGTAACAAGATTTGATGGTCGACTGTGTCAAATGCAGTGCTAAGATCTAACAGAACAAGGATGGAAATGAATCCTTTATCAGATGCATCGAGAATATCATTTGAAACCTTAACTAAAGTCGTCTCCGTGCTGTGATGCATTATAAAACCTGACTGGAAATCCTTGTATAAGTTATTGTTGTGTAAAAAGTCACACAGCTGTTTAGCAACTGCTTTTTCCAGAATCTTGGAGAGGAAGGGAAGATTGGAAATGGGTCTATAGTTGGCTAAAATACTTGAGTCGAGGGCAGGTTTTTTAAGGAGAGGTTTAATTACAGCTACTTTAAAGGACTGTGGTACATAGCCAGATAATAAAGACATTTTGAGTATTTCTAGTAAGGAAGGGCTAATCAAAGGGAAAATGTCTTTTAGCAATCCGGATGGAATAGGGTCCAGAAGACAGGTTGAAGTTTTAGATGACGACATCAGTGAAGCTAGTTCAGCGAAGTTGATTGAAGTAAATGTGTCGAGGTGAATATTAGCTCTTTCATCTATCTCTACAATAACAGCATCTGAGGGCAGATGGATGGAACAAGGTGATAAATTCTGTCTCTAATTGTCAGAATTTTTTCCATGAAGTCATCACTGCTGACGTCACTGCTCATCACATTAAAGTTATCTGTTTAATCCCCTGATTGGCAGGATAAATGTAGGCAGGTAAATTATTATGACTTCATTCTCAGCATTGCTTAACTCCAACTGCTCAGTGGAGCTGCTTAATGGCGGCAGATCAGACTGTGGTGGTCTTGGGCAGCCAGAAATCCAGAAATATTGAGAAAAAGAATGCTTAGCTAAGGAAAAATGGGGTTCAAGTGTCTGTGCAGTAGAACAAATACATTTTTGTCTGTGAACACGAATAAAATTAAAATTTCAAAAAATTCACATCCATCTGTTTCAGAGAGAATTTTCCGATCTGTTCATAGTCAGCTATTTGCATCTGTGTGGGCATGTTTATCTGTTTTTTTTCTCAGTGTCAGATGCAGTCCAGCTTTATAAAGAGCTATGTACATTTCCAGCTGTTTTCACTAGTTTTCTTTCCTTATTAAATATTCACATAGGTTCCTTGTCCTTGGTCCATGCATTCACCACATTCTTGTAAAGATGGTGGTGAGTGTCAAAGGTGTTGCAACGTGAGATGCATGTCAATACCAGGTCTCCATAGATGCATGCATGCTTGTCATTATCGACATGGCAGGTCCTTCAACTCAAAGACAGTTGAAGGTCCTGCACTTGAGTTATGAAGGTTAATGTTACTAGAGGAGTTAAGGGACCTTTCACTGTAAATTCTGACACAAAAGTCTGTTTTACTGTGAAAGTACCTTAGGACAATAAGAATAAATGTATCCATATCCAAAGAGATAAGTCAAATCACCCTACGTTTCTGAGATAAACACATGTCTTTTTTTCAAAATAGCCACCAACAATGCACTAAAGCCCATAACTTTGCTTTAAGTTGTATTACTAAGACAAATGTTTGTATATGTGTATGTAGCTGATGTCAATTCACTTTATTCAATAAATGTGCATTTGTGGACTAGTGATATGATTAAAATGGTATGACTCAAGATATGTTTAACATTCAATTAGAATCATTTTGGAAGTTGGAAGGTATTTGTGCTCCAATTATGACTGACTGGCCAATTATGGTTTAAAAGAGGGCAGCAGCAATGAAAGATATATAAATATATATATATATATATATATATATATATATATATATATATATATATATATATATATATATATATATATATATATATATATATATATATATATATATATATATATATATATATATTAAGAAAATATGCTTGTATGTATTAAAGTGCACAATATGGAAGAAATAAAAAATTAAACAGTTTTAGTGTTCATAAGTAGAACTGGCAAGAAAGAGGACACATGTTGTTGACCTACATATTGTTTGTTCACATTTGAATGGAAATAGCCTGCAGTATATTGATGATGGACCAGGCTAATTGCTGCTGGTGGGGGTGGACTGCATGTCTGATAAACATCTAAGCTCCATGTTAATGGCTACTTCACCTACTTTTGAGAAATAAAAGCTTTGCTCTCAGGCGTTTGTGCGATTTAATAGAACTGGACATGATGAGTTCACATCCCTGAAGAAAGCATCTGAACTGCAAAAGCCCCCTCACATTAAAGGAGATGTTGGGTAGGTCAGTGCAAAAGAAATTCAACTCAAGTGTGTTTTAATTGAAATGGCAAAGATTTTTTCTACATGTTTCTAAGTCACCACACTAAATCAAGAATTTCTGTGGGCCACTTTTTACTCTTCTACCGAACAAGTAAGCAAACTGCTACACCTTATCCAAAGTCACTGGTGATTATTCTCAGATTAGTTAAAGCAATAACAACAGTGAAAAATGATTTCTGTGGAGGACCATACTGCTGCATGATGTAACATTATCTTTGAATAGCTCACGGGAGAAGGATAAGGAGTTCTATTTTGATGAAGAGATAATGTAGTTCAGATTGAGGTTTTTCCACAATGTTCAGGCTTTTTTGAACATAAGTGAAGTCAAGAATGTAAATTTAACAATGTGTGAAACTGATCACACAAACCCTGAACTTTTCTTAGTTATATAACTTTAACATCACTCATATTACACATCACATCACATAACTGTTTCAAAGTTGTTGGGTGATTAAAAAAAACAGCATCTAAGCTGCTGGCACACCAGGCATGAGAAGATTAGGGTTTAGCATTTTGCCCGAAGACACATCAACATGTAGATAGGAGGAGTCAGGGATTGAAATACCAACCAGCTGATTGGCTTGTTGGTATTTCAATCCCCTGGTGTCTAATTCAGACCATCCATCTAGTAGGGAAACATTGTCTACATGCTCCGCACGTCAGATTTCACATACCTCACAGAGGAGTAGTTGACCTCACTGGGTTATACATTGCTACAGCCTGAATGAGGTCATTTCCTGTGGTTGCCTTTTTCTTAACAGCAATCTGTGGAGTTGGAGACCTGGTTGGAACCTCATACACACAGGTTCTTCTCAAAAAATTTGCATATTGTAATAAAGTTAATTATTTTCTGTAGTGTACTGATAAACATTAGACTTTCATATATTTTAGATTCATTACACACAACTGAAGTAGTTCAAGCCTTTTATTGTTTTAATATTGATGATTTTGCCCAAAAAAAGTAAAGAAAAAACAAAAATCCCTATCTAAAAAAAATGCATATTTCATCCAAACAATAAAAGAAATTTAAAAAGTTTTTAATACAAAAAAGTCAACCTTCAAATAATTATGTTCAGTTATGGTCCGGAATCCTTTGCAGAAATTACTGCTTCAATGCTGTGTGGCATGGAGGCGATCGGTCTGTGGCACTGCTGAGGTGTTATGGAGGCCCAGGATGCTTCAATATTGGCCTTAAATTCATCCACAGTCTTGGGTCTGGCATCTCTCAACTTTCTCTTCACAATATCCCACAGATTCTCTATAGGGTTTAGGTCAGGAGAGTTGGCAGGCCTATTGAGCACAATAATACCATAGTCAGTAAACCATTTACCAATGGTTTTAGCACTGTGAGCAGGTGCCAGGTCATGCTGAGAAATGAAATCTTCATCTCCATAAAGCTTTTCAGCAGAAGGAAGCATGAAGTGCTCCAAAATGTCCCAATATAAAGGTGCATTGACCCTTCCCTTGATAAAACACAGTGAACCAACACTAGCAGCTGTCATGGCACCCAAGACCATCACTGACTCTGGGTACTTGACACTAAACTTCAGGCATATTGACATTTCCTTTTCCCCAGTCTTCCTCCAGACTCTGACACCTTGATTTCCGAATGACATGCAAACTTTGCTTTCATCAGAAAATAGTACTTTGGACCACTAAGCAACAGTCCAGGGCTTCTTCTTCTCTGTAGCCCAGATCAGGAGCTTCTGCCGCTGGTTTCTGGTTCAAAAGTGGCTTGAGCTGGGGAATGCGGCACCTGTAGTCCATTTCCTGGATGCTGCTACTCCAGACCCAGTCCACTGCTTCCGCAGGTCCCCCAAAGTCTGGAATTGGCCCTTCTCCACAATCTTTCTCATGGTCCGGTCACCTCTTCTTGTTGTGCAGCGTTTTCTGGCACTCTTTTTCCTTCCCACAGACTTCCCACTGAGGTGCCTTGATACAGCACTCTGGGAACAGCCTATTAGTTCAGAAATGTTTTTCTCTGTCTTACCATCTTGCTTGAGGATGTCAATTATGGCCTTCTGGACAGCAGTCAGGTCCGCAGTCTTACCCATGATTGTGGTTTTGGGTAAAGAACCAGGCTGGGAGTTTTTAAAAGCTTCAGAAAACTTTTGCAGTTGTTTCAAGTTAACTCGTTGATTCAGATGATTGGGTTCATAGCTTGTTTGGATCACTAATTACTAGGGATGCACCGATGTGAAAATTTCGGCCGATATCGATATCCGATATACATATCGGCAGTCACTGCCGATATCGATATTTGCCGATATCGATATATGTAGAGAAAAAAAGTTTTCTGTAGTGTCACAAATTTAGTACAGACCAGAAAAAAACACTGTACATTTGAAAAGCAAAACAGTGCTCTTTATTTAAAGGAAGGCTCACTGTAAAACTCTGTCATGTGGTTAGAGGAAGTACGGCGGAGCGGACCCGATGTAGCTCCGCGAAGGCGGTGACGTCGGCGGCGGCCGGTGATGAGAAGGCGGCAGGACGGCGTCTGACACCCCGGAGCAACGTTCCGTGCATTTTTGTGTTTTTGGGCGATGCGATGTGACGGAGGAGCCCGCTAGGACCAGCTAGCTTAGCGCGTCGCCGAGAGACACGCAGACAGTGACCCAACTAACTGTAGCGGTTTAACTCTGCCAATTGTTGACATATCGGCCAGAATTTGTTGACATCGGACCGATACCGATAAGTTAAAAAACGTGATATATCGGCCGATATATATCGGTTGGCCGATATATCGTGCATCACTACTAATTACACCATCGACCACCAAATCTTATTACAGAGTCTAGAGCATCTTATTGGCATAAAAATGGGCTGCACTAAACTGGTTTAAGTCCTATCTCTCAGGTCGTTCCCAAATTGTCAATGTCAATAATGTTTCTTCCATACAAAAGTGAATCATGGGGTTCCACGAGGCATTTGTTACTTCCAGGCTTGACTACTGCAATTCTTTACTGTCGGGTTGCACCAAAAAATCTCTAAGGACTCTCCAGCTGATCCAGAATGCAGCTGCACATATATTCACTGGCACTACAAGAAGGACGCATATCTGTATGAGCCTCTCTACAATGGCTTCCTGTGAAATCTCAAATAGAATTCAAAATTCTGCTTCTCACCTACAAAGCGCTCGGTCAGGCTCCATCCTACCTGAGGAATCTCATAGTCCCATATCACCCATCGAGAACATTACACTCCAAATATGCAGGCTTATTGGAGGTTCCCAGAATTTCTAAAATTAAAACAGAGCCTTCAACTTCAAGAGTAAAAACTGGCTTTGGCATTACGTAGGGCCTTCCTGTACGTTCTTAGACTCTCTTTCCATGTGTAGAGAGCTTCATCTAGTTTGCTGAAATGGCATATTTGTTTGAGTCTTTGAGAGGTTATCTTCAATTTGTGGGTTTGAGAGTTATACTAGGGCGCAACTATTTTTTATTTACCTATCCTCCTTTACTTTGACAGATATAGTGTCAAGGGTTGTTCACAGTGAACCTGCAGTGCTCTTAACAATTGTATTTATGTCAGATAGACAAGCAGCAGCATAGAAGTCAGCAGCTGTGGTGAGGTAAGGCAGTAAGTTAAATACTGAGGGAACCACTTCCATTAACTCAGATATAGCACTATCAGTTAGACATCTAGTGAATCTAATCTTGTCAGGTTCGATAGGAGGAATTCAAAAGTTAAAAAAAAAAAAAAAAAAAGATCTGCACCTCATGCAAGAATAACCTGTTAACAGCATTAAAGCAACATCTTGTGCATGTGTTCAGGCTGAGACAGAATCTATATGTTATCAAGATTTTGCCTGGACATAAATAATGTTAAATTGAAATCTGAGCAGCCTAAATCATCATCTAAAGATCTAGACTTCAGGAGTGTAAGGAGAGGCTTGTTGCCAGTTCTCATGATGATGTCAAGACCATTAAGCTATTCTTGCAGACACTCACATGCCTAAATTTTTGCCAGTGCTTCTTTTTCTATTTGGACATATTGATTGATTCACCTTCAATTAGACTTCTGAAATAAACACAACAGGTCTGCACTCCACTCTTGCCATAAAAAGGCATCCACCAACACCATGGTTTCAAAATTTGCGATATAGTAGACTAACACATTCTCTGACCCCAGTTCTGTTGGGTTGTGCACATTGTCCAACTGTTCTCTGTCTTCAACAGGTCACAAATGGGTTTGTGAGGTCTGGTGGGCATAAATTGTCTCTGGCAGGTATGCTGACTACAATCCTGTCTTTGATTGAAGAACTGCATTTAATTAAGCTTCAGCTAACTGGATGAACTAAGGATATTGTCAGCCTTGTCCCTATTGTATAGATGAGAGAACTCATCTAAATTCATGATCCATGGACAGTGCTATTAGCTGGTCCCTAGTTTCACTGACTGCTCACTCAGTTTCACCATCACACTTCTCACGCGATCCACCAGACCCACATCCAGTTGACTTTGTCACTGTTCCACTAGACTATCTATTGAGGGCTGTAGGTTTCTGACACCATGGTATTGTTACTTAGTCTATATATCCAAAGATCAACAGTCAAGATATAATAGTCAAGATACATTATATCTTGTTTATCCTTCTTATATCCTACGTATCTCATATATATTTCTGGTATCCTTGCTGGCCATCATCAGATGAATCATTTGAGGAAAAAAAGCTATGATCGCTAGAATACAACAAATGACCAAAAAGATAACAGTTCATATTTTCTTAGACATACCCTGCCCTCACTGAGCACAGTGTTGACAGTGCAATGCTTCCCTACCTGAGCAGTTGAATGGTGGTCCAAAACCTCTTCAAAGCCATTTACAGCTTCACAAAACTCCTTCTTCATTCTGGAGGCATCCCTTCCTACTGGTGTCCACTAGCTGGTCTGGCAACTGCCACCACATCTGGCACCAACTACCTTACAGTCACAGCTCAATGCCCCCATTTCGCCTAGGATATGAGTGAAGCTCTCCTGGAGGTATGAATTTGACCTCCTTCTAACTGAGATTCAGCCAGATATTCTCAACAAACCTTCACATTAGGGTCTGACCAACATCCTCCCCCACCATTGGAGCCAGCTGACTACCAGGTTGTGATCAGTTGACAGCTCTATCCCTCTCTTCACTTAAGTGTTGAAGACATGTGGCTGCATGTCTGCCCAGACAACCATAAAGTCGATAATTGAACTGCAGCAAAATGCAGCCTCGGTACAAGGGGAACATATAAACATCCTTATGCTTGACATGGTGTTCGTTATGGGCATTTTCAAGGTTATGAATTCATAATAACTTCATTTGTATAGGTACTTTCAAAACAAAGTTACAAGATGCTTTGGCTAAAAACAGTAAAAGATCCTAAAAAGATCTTACACATAAAAAACATAAAGCAGTACCATCAGTTGGGGATGACCGTACTGCAGTACAGCAGTACCATCAGGTGGGCATGCCGCTACAATAGAGTTTTAGGAAGAGACATAAACTGTCACTCACATATCCAGGCAGAGAGGTAAGTATGAGCTCAAAAATATGTGGTTGCATAATAAAACCTGTTTGGATAATAAAATATCTGATCTGCTAACACTAATTTGTACTTGCTCTGGCATCATCAGAATGTGAGTGAGATAACTAGAATAAAAACAGGACTTATTATTTGCATTGTTTTCCATTGCAGGAGCCAACTTTTGGAATAACACAGCTGGAGTTTAATGAACCTGGAAATGCTATATCAGAAATGTACTTTCACTTTCAGCTCTTGTGTGACAATAGAGATGACATATCATCTTGGCTCCATAATGACAGTAAATGGACCAGGGGCTTATGTCAGCAGATCCACAAGTTCTTGCTGCAGGAAAAGTGTGAATACTATTTTTCTTTTTATTGGCAATTGAAGAGAAACTGGACGTATTGTGTGCTCTCTCTCTCTCTCTCTCTATATATATATATATATATATATATATATATATATATATACAGTGGCTTGGGAAACTTGAACTTTGTGACCTTTTGCCACATTTCAGGCTTCAAACATAAATATATAAAACTGTAATTTTTTGTGAAGAATCAACAACAAGTGGGACACAATCATGAAGTGGAACACACTACTGGATATTTTTAACTTTTTTAACAAATAAAAAACGAAAAATTGGGCGTGCAAAATCATTCAGCCCCTTTACTTTCAGTGCAATAAACCCTTTCCAGAAGTTCAGTAAGGATCTCTGAATGATTCAATGTTGACCTAAATGACAAACGATGATAAATGGAATCCACCTGTGTGTAATCAAGTCTCTGTATGAATGCACCTGCACTGTGATAGTCTCAGAGGTCTGTTTAAAGGGCAGAGAGCATCATGAAGAACAAGGAACACAACAGGCAGGTCCGAGATACTGTTGTGGAGAAGTTTAAAGCTGGATTTGGATACAAAAAGATTTCCCAAGCTTTAAACATCCCAAGAAGCACTGTGCAAGCATTAATATTGAAATGGAAGGAGTATCAGACCACTGTAACTCTAAAAAGATCTGGCCGTCCCCCTAAACTTTCAGCTCATACAAGGAGAAGACTGATCAGAGATGCAGCCAAGAGGCCCATGATCACTCTGGATGAACTGCAGAGGTCTACAGCTGAGGTGGGAGAATCTGTCCATAGTCAGTCCTATACTGCACAAATCTGGCCTTTATGGAAGAGTGGCAAGAAGGAAGCCATTTCAAGCCAAGATATCCATAAAAAGTGTTGTTTGAAGTCGAACTTTTTGGCAACAATGCAAGACGTTATGGCGTAAAAGCAGCACAGCTCATCGCCCTCAACACACCATCCCCACTGTCAAACATGGTGGTGGCAGCATCATGGTTTGGGCCTGCTTTTCTTCAGCAGGGACAGGGAAGATGGTTAAAATTGATGGGAAAATGGATGGAGCCAAATACAGAACCATTCTGGAAGAAAACCTGATGGAGTCCGCAAAAGACTGGGACGGAGATTTGTCTTCCAACAAGACAATGATCCAAAACATAAAGCAAAGCTACAATGGTATGGTTCACCAAAAAACATATCAAGGTGTTAGAATGGCCAAGTCAAAGTCCAGACCTCAATCCAATTGAGAATCTGTGGAAAGAACTGAAAACTGCTGTTCACAAACGCTCTCCATCCAACCTCACTGAGCTTGAGCTGTTTTGCAAGGAGGAATGGGCAAAAATATCAGTTTCTCGATGTGCAAAACTGATAGAGACATAACCCAAGCGACTTGCAGCTGTAATCGCAGCAAAAGGTGGCGCTACAAAGTATTACCTCAATGGGGCTGAATGATTTTGCACGCCCAATTTTTCATTTTTTATTTGTTAAAAAAGTTTAAAATATCCAATAAAGTGTGTTCCACTTCATGATTGTGTCCCACTCGTTCAAGTTTCGCAAGCCACTGTATATATATATATATATATATATATAGAGAGAGAGAGAGAGAGAGAGAGAGAGAGAGCACATAATACGTTCAGTTTCTCTTCAATTGCCAATAAAAAGAAAAATAGTATTCACACTTATCCTGCAGCAAGAACTTGTGTATCTGCTGACATAAGGCCCTGGTCCATTCTCTGTCATTATGGAGCCAAGATGCTATGTCATCTCTATTGTCACACAAGAGCTAAAAGTGAAAGTACATTTCTGATATAGCATTTCCAGGTTCATTAAACTCCAAAGGTCAAAAAAGGTCACAAAGTTCAAGGGAGCCAAATAGTTTCGCAAGCCACTGTATATATATACACACACACACAGTGGAGAGAGACAGAAATAGGAAGGCAGAGTGGGGTAATGACATGAATGACATGCAGAAAAGGGATGCCTGATGTGGATTTGGGGCCAGGGTGGCCTGAGGTGAGGACTGTGGTCTCTAAATGTGGCAGATGACCTATCCACTGCACTACTTGCTACACCTCTAGTTATTTTTAAATTTTATAAACAAAATTGGTTCATAATATATCTCTGTTGATATGTGTGTGTATCAAAGACCTACATCTACATATTATATAATTTTTCACAGGAATCTTTTTTTATAAAATATTATGAGAACAATGAATGGTCGAAAAGACTAGAAAAGCGCTATACAAATGCAGACCATTTACTTTACAACAATGCATAATGCTACATTGCAACAAACATATAAAGGGAATTCTGCAAGTATTTACAACAGTAACCCACTTGTTTTTTGTATAGCATTGTTTGCAAGCCAAAGCCAAAATATAGTTCCAGACAATTTTCTTTGTATGGTAACAACTCAGACTTGTTGGACATGACAAGGAAAAGTCAACATGTTGAATGGGCTGTCCATGAATCCTCTCATAATGATGCAGAGCACAGAGCTGAGTGGTAGGTGTCAAGCTGTTCACTGAGCCCTGGGGGAGATCATTACCAGCACTTGAGACAGGGATTTGAAGCATGCCAGTCTTCACTCTGCAGTAATTATTGTACCCCTGTTTGGTCTTTTTTGTTCCTCTCTTAATCTGTGCATTTAAGTAGGGCTGCTTACTTTAGGGGAAATAGAGTTAAAGACAAAAAATTATAGAGGAAAGAGCCACAGATAATAAAGGATTTATTGTAGAAATCACAGTAGTCAGTTAAGAAGCAGGTCTTCCATCAGTCCTCTCTACTGAGACAGGTAAGGTTTAACCAGTTTTTTTAACTCACTTAAAAAATTTCAGACTACACTATTACTGACTTCATATTTCAAAACTGTTCTCCTATGTGGCACCATCAACAAATAAAATACTAATTGCAGGTATCTTTCTTTGGCTATACAGGAAGATAAGCAAGCAGGCTGCTAAAGGTAATTAAGAATTAATGGCTGCAAAATCTTACTTGTTAAAAGTCATGGCTGGTTAGGCTCTCTTGTCTCTTTGCATTGATCTTTCACTGCTAATAGTCTGTTCTGTGTGTCCTTCATCAGGAAAAATCTGACAAACAGTGCATAAAATATTTATATTTTAATTTAAAGTCTTTTTCACAAAAGTTTGCAGTGACAAAAAAAAGAAGTTTTTAAAATCATCACTAGAAGTGTTACTATAGCACTATACAGTATGCAGCACTGAGACAAAACCTAGCCAGAAGCTTTGACAGACATGTCATTAGAGCAGTGGTCTCAGCATTGAATAGGGCTAACTGTGTAGAGCTGCTTTGGTAAAAAAAAAAATCCATAAGACATAAGAAGTGGAAGAAGAATAATATCTAGAGAATGAGTGTCTAAGCTTCAGTTGTTATTTAGAAGGCAAGGATCAATGTAAAAAAATATGATATAAATAATAATGAGAAAACTGATTCATAAACAACAAAACAATCTTAACTCAAGGTCTATAAAAGTGCCTTTTCTGGAGCCATATCATACTGTTCTTATCATGTCAGCAAATTGGAGGTCGACTTAAAGCCAACATGGAGGAGCAGTGCGATTTTTTCAAAACGACCTATTATGTACTGATTTGGCTGATTTGGTATGCAAATAAAATCAAATTCTGTGGTTTGCCAAAAATACCTGGATGTTGAATTTTGAAGGAAAAATCAATGTATGTAAATGTATTCAAGCAGTCTTCTTTGACTACTGTATCCCACATAGTAAAGCATACTGTGAATTATATACATTTAACAATGCAATACTGCATAACACTATTTAAAGCAGTCTATAGTATGTAGTAGGCAGTTCTGAATGTTGTATGCTTTGTGGTTTGAGCATCAACAAGTGTAGAGGAACTGAGCAAAGTTAATCTGTTGATGAAATCCATGTGATGCAGTTGAAGCCAAACAAGATATACATAATCATTTAGTCCACAGTAATCCATAAATAAATGAGCCCAAAATTATGTTTTCTAATAAAACCAAAATATTCAATTAATAATAATACAATATAGAAAAACTGAAAATTGGCATGTTGGAGAAAGTAAGATAGTTTGAAATGTTTGTAGCAAAGGATTTATCAAATTAAATTTTAAACTGATGTTCATTTTCCATAAACAATGAAATTTATTTTTTCAGAGCTAGGGAAGACCTTGATAAAACCTTAGTGTTACAAGATCAATCAATTATTTTCCTTTACAGTTTTTTCACTGCCAGGCCTTGAACATTATACTAATATTTCGATCTCCTAAATAAGAAGGAGGACAGTGAGAGAGAACCTGAAGACAATAAGAAAAAGTGATATTTCTCTTTGATGTATAAATAAATAGAGCAGATTTGACACATGTGACAAGGGTTCGATGTTTAAAATGTCTTTACTTTAAAAAGCACCTTTGTTGGTATTCAATCCATTGCTCTTTACCAAAGGGTTCAAAATATTGCTTTAAAAATAGGCGGTGCCATAATAAGAGTACAAAAATACATAACTATGTAAGACAGGAAATATTAAAATACTGTGAGCTCCAGACAGTAATGTGTAGTTTAGCTGGCAGCTGCTGAGACATGGGATGAGGTTTCCCTGGGTGTGAGGAGCTGAAGGCAGCACTGCAGGAACAAAACAACATACAACAGCAGTAGTGGCATTCGGAGTGAGTAGCTGGTATGCAGCATTTCAAATTGTGTAACTTATAAAATGCTACAAAAGAGCGAGGTTAAAATGGTGTCTGGGAAAACCCCTGACACCAGTAACAAGTCATGAATTAACATGAGCTTAGATGGCGTAGTCGTCCTGAGCCGCAGGGCTGAAGCCAGAGCTGCGCAGGGCATCTAGGCAGTTGACCAGAATGAGTGTGCCAGTCAGGTGCTTCCAGCGCTTGGTGATGGGGCTCTTCATCTTGTCCAGACCCATGTGCAACTCCTGGATCACATCCCTGTAGCTGTCGCCGATCTGGGCGGCCCATGTGACCAGGAAGTCGTAAGCCGGCTTCCACATGGCCTGTAGACAGAGAAATAACAAACATGCAATGGCTGCATAACATGTCTTAAAAGTCTTTAACCTTGAACCAACAAAGCAAATTAACCGATGACATTAAACATTTTCCCACCCATCACTTATTTATCCTTCTGCCCTCAGGAAAGCAGTACTTCAAAGCAACCGCCAAAAGTTTAACAGTTTTTACCTCAAGGCCATGACTGCACTGAACTCTGCCCTGACAGCATTACTCCGAGACATGTTTATGTATAAATGCATATGTGTGTACATATAAATCCTGTAAATCCAATATTTCATTCAAGCCCCTACAACACAACATAACTTATAATGAAATGACACACACAGATACAGACACAGACACACACACACTACAATAATAATACAAATAAAAATAAACACTTACTTGTGTAACAATAATAAAATGAAAAGACTGATTGACACCATTTATTGCACTGTAAGACAGGTGTACCTCACTGTCCACGACCCCATTCTTATCGCGGTGCGGTGCCTCATAAGCATCCATTTGCTGGCGTGAAACCTTGGCGAGCCTCTCGGCCAGCTCTCGCCAGCGTCCGGCCACCTCCACAGCTGTGGTCAAGAGGACAAAGTCCATGACCAGTCTAGCTACGAGACCCTGGCAGTCCATTTTCAACAGAGCCTGTAGAGGAAGAATGAAAGAGCTTTAAGGCATGAGACATATAAATAAAAGAGCAGTGAAGTAGAAGCACAGCTTGAAACAATTATGCTATTTCATGTCAAAATGGTTGTGAAAAAAGCCTATTGTGAAAATAAATTACATACAAGCATAGGAATAAAACAATGTGGTAAGAGAGGGGATGACAATTAATAATTAACAAGTCTTAGAGAAAATGGAAACTGAGAAGAAGCTGTGAAGTTTGACTAAAACTACATACTACAAAGAGACATATAAATCTACATCTACAGGTTACAATTGATTAATTTGTTTCTTTATATTTTTCCAAAGCCTGTCTCCCCAATTCCCTCTGGAAATCTTAGCTTTGTGCCTTTTTCAGATGCTTTCTGTTGGAAATAGAAACAAGAGCCTTGTGTTGCTTTAACAGAACCAATCAGAACTATCTAAACTAAGAACACCTGCTGATCAACAGTGACAGAAAGAGTTAAATGCTGATCAGATACAGTACAAATATACTGTAGACCAGAGGTGCCCATTAAGTTGATTACGATTTACTGGTCGATTGTGATCGACCGGTCAATTGCAAAGGCATTATGGGTACATCGCATGTCATTGGAAAAAAAAAAGCCTATTATCAGTCCTCACAATGACATCTGTCCTGACCTTTCTCGTCAGGTCAGATGTCATCTGTCATCTGCGTCACTGCGCATTCGCATACAATTGTGCTAAGTGCAGCAAAATTAAAACAAGCTAGAGGGCAATAAAATGAGTGGAAAAGCTGGACCAAGGCGTGTCAGGCTTTTCCCACATGAAGATCATTAGGTCAAAGTACCATTCCACGATGACTGATGAGCATCTGGAAGTCTGCTTGAGGCTGGCTATCAGCAGTCAGGTCAGTGGCTAATGAACAGTAATTATCTGCTTTCTTGCAAAGTTTGGGCATCCTCAGTCCGCATTGCCAAAGTGAGAAAATTGGAAAGAAAATGCAATGGGTCTCCTGTTTGTTTGCGTGTAACTGGTCTTGAGCCTTTGCAACCACCTATCAGCTCCAGTTCCCTCCTATCAAACCATGTAACATCCCATTAAATCCTGTTACATCTCATCAAACCGTGTAACATCCCATTAAACCCTGTTACCTCCCATCAAGGCCTGTAGCCTCCTGTCAAGCCCTGTAGCCTCCCACCAAACCCTGTAGCTTTTCATTAGCTCCTGTAACCTCTATTCATTATTTCCTGTTGAGTCTCAGACTGCTCCTACAGCAGACAACCTGCAGCATGACGTGAAGTGATTTATTTAGAACAAATATGGCAAATGAAAATACAAGTCCATTTACACTAATGGATACACATGTATTATTACATCCATATCTAGGGCCTGTGATGCAAGCCAAAAGTCAAAGGAAAGGAGGGCATGAGGGTCCTTAAAGGCATGAACTGAAATATCCAAAAACTTTGGGTAGATTATTATAAAACTCAGTTGCAATCTCCTTCTTTATATTCGGGTTAATAAAGTACATTTATTTAAGGATGTTGCATGTCAATTGTCCTTTGCAAAAATGTTTGCACTCTCTAAAAGTGTCCTCATTTTGCCTAAAACTAAAATTAGTCCTCACAAAAATAGAAGCCTGTCTGCACAAAGGTACACACACACACACACACACACACACACACACACACACACACATAGATGGCCTGAGCCACTCGGTGCAGTTTTTGATTTACAGACTCAACAGAGTGGAGGTGAATTTAAAGCTTGAGTTTGGGCTTCAGTTCTGTGTGCGGGAATGTCTGGAATGACAAGATATGAAGGGGGGGATTCACATGTCATGGTCCAGCACCCTCTCTCACTCTGATATTACATCAGAGGATGAGATAGCAGCGACTGTGGACCAATCAGAGGCTGCTGGCTGTTCTGTAGGAATGACACTAAATTATGTTAAGGTAAAAAAAGGTTCCACTTCTGGAGAAGTTTATACAAATAATGTTTTATATAGAATCTTCTAGTGTTGGCAACACAAACTATTTATTTTCTTCAGAGTCTTTGTAGCTGTTGGGGCTGTATAAGATAAGACTTCTGACGAGCACCTGTTTCCTGTCATTCCTTTCCACAACGACAGGAAATCCTGGCCAAAATAACGGAAATCACTTCCTGTCCTAGAGAACTCCTCTCACCGAACAGTAGTGCTGCTGGGTAACAATGTTATTCTTCCTTTATTCTGTAGTGATATTTACTATCATGGGCAATTTTACAAATATAAAAAATATTCTGATACTGAATCAACATCAAGATGGCGTCCATAACCACAATTAATGTGCTTCTCTGAAAGCAGGACCAAAATATAAATATTTTTTAAGTCATGCATATAATTAAACTTCCTTATTGATTATAACAATAGTATATATGTGCCTATGGTAATGCTTCAGTGTTTTGAGAGAATGTAGGAACAGATCCTAAATTAGTGCAATCAAAGGCTACCTTTCCACTCTCAGATATGACTGTTGCAGTATTCAGCATTTTTCATAAACCAAGGTAATATGTTCCACCACCTTTTTCATTTGTCTAAAAGGCATAAATTGTGAAAAATATGCAGTGAGTAGCGATGATGTTCTTGCTGCTGTAAAATCATCAAACTTCTGAGTCAATGTGAGTGATTGGATCAAGAGCAGGGGTGCCCAATCCTGCTCCTTGAGAACTACTATCCTATATGTTTTAGGAATCTCCCTACCCCAACACACCTGATTCCAATTATTCACAACCCCTTGGCAAGCTTCAGCTACTTGATTGTGAGTTGATTACTACAATCAGGTGTGTTGGAGTAGGGAGATTCCTACAACATGTAGGATAGTAGCTCTCGAGGAGCAGGAAATAAGCACCCCTGTCCTAGAGCATTATTCCCTGTTTCCTTTTTTTTGACATACCAGCCTATTTATTCCTCCAGAATTTAAGATCTAATGGAAACTAGGATCTACCACAGAAGTCTTGTGAGGATCAAAATGATAGGAAAGATTTAACTAGCATTATTTTTTTTGTTTTTACAAACTCAGTATGTTTGACTTCACTGCAATTCAGACTGCCCTATCAGCACGGTTCTTAAGACACTCCTTCATCCATTTAAACAATGATATATATGTTCTACTGATAAGATAAAACGTGTTATGGAAGACATGGCAGTTAATATATATAGTGACAATGCCAAAAGCTGTAAAACATCTTTATCAAAGAGAGTGAATTAGAATAGTAAGGTGCTCAGAGGGTTATAAAACCAAGATTGAAAACATAATCTTTATTCGAGGGAAATGCTTAATAGCTTTTCAGACCTCTCAACCTCATCTCATGGACTTTATTAGAGGATGGAGCTTGCTAAGTTTTCACACTTTGACATAGAGACCTTACAATTGCTACCCAATATTTCCAAGCTCAAGAATGGATTATCACACCCAAGGCAGGAGACAGCAGTTCACATGATAGAGGATTTTATGACAGTTTATGACTAGTTATGGGACTCTTCGTGTGTGTGTGTGCTTTAGTTAAATGTCACAGTGGTGTTTTACCAGCTCAGCAATCAGTATGCTGAAGCCCTGCAGCTCCTGCTGCTGCATAAATCACCAGCTTGTCCAACATACAGGACAAGCAAACCTTAACCTCAAAAGTGACATCTGGGGATCCTGGAAAAGATTTAGTGCCTCATGTGACTCAACTCATTCCGCATAAACTTAAACAGCTTGCACATTCCTAAATGAGGCAAAATCTCCTTCCTGCCTTGTTGAGGCAGTTATTCAGAAAACAGCAGATCTGTGTACAAAAATGGCAACGGGGAAAGTTAATTACACATAATAGGACTGGTGGCCGCTCCAGTTATCAGTCCTCCTGAAATAGGATGTTGTTATTATTCGCAGGCTCTATCTACCACTCTGATCTAACTGCAAATAATTTAGGAGGGTTGCTTGGTTGCAAAGCTCAGTAAGAGCTTTGAAATCAGAATCCGTTTTTAGCACCAAGATACAGGGATCAATCTCTGTGATCTCATGCTTCAAGATTTTGCCGTTTGTTCACTGTAGTTTGCGGAAAGAGAAGGAGAAGGAGAGATTCTCTTGGTGCTTTTCTTTCTTCACTTGTATAGGAGAAATTCAATCTGAATTGACCCATGGAGGACAGAAAGGGGTGTTTCTGAATAAAGCCTGCAAGGTGTGCACATAGTTTTCAGGCTCCATTTTTAAAGATAACACAAAAGGTAAAGTTTTTTAAAAAATCATGTTACAAGAGAAAACATATATTTTTCCAATAAATAATTCAGTTTCATTATTTTAATTGATGAATGCATATGTACTTGGGTTGAATAATTTATCAAAATATTACAGAAATCATTATATGGTGATAAAGAGGCACAATATTACACTCAGTCAATCAAAGTCACTCTAGTCTAAGAGCTTCACTCAACGAGACACTGAGGACAATTTCCCAGATTTCATTGTTAATGCTGGGTAGACAAAATTAGAGTTAGAAAACCCATCATCCATCCATCCATCCATCCATCTATCTATCTTTATTCTTCCGTCACAAGTTTGGCTCGCTTTTCCTCCTTGGGGAAAGGCCAACCCCCCACAAAAGTTATATCAAAACGACCGTCTCGATTGGGAATCGAGTGGTATGTGGTATGTGTGGTCTTTTGGGGGCGATATCGGTTTCTATGGTGACATAGTCGCCTTTTTGTGCGAGATTTTGGGACAATGCATTCCGGATGGGGAGTCCAGAGTTGTGATGTCATCGGTAGAGTGTAAAAAAACAAAAAATTCCTTTGAATAAAAATTTTCTAACTTGCGGCCACGGCCACAGTTTTCACAGCACGCTAATAATTTTTACATCAAAACGTTGCACGACCCTCCTGATCACTCCAATGTAAGTAAGAAAGCTGAGAGTTGTACGATTTTGGCACAATGACCCTCCAAGTGCAGCTTCACGCTCCTGCTCTGGGGCTCCTGCCCCAGATTTTCACTGACTCATTCAGCATTTTTGTAAAACATGGGATTTCTAACCTGCTCCTGTGCCCAGATTTTTTAAGCTACACAAATAAAAGATATATGAACATGACCAGGAGACCCTCACCTCTCAGAAAATATGCTCATTTTCTGATTATGAAATACATTTTTTGAGTCATGGGCAGTTGTTCAGGGTCTACATTAGCCCTCTTGGGGCATGAAACAGACGGAGTTTCTCTACATACATTAGGAGAAGATTTTGTCGGTTGAGATCGTTAATGATCTTCTCTACATCAAAGGACTGCAGCTGCGTGTATGAGCAATCGTGGCAATGGCCCAAGCTACTGCAGCATGACAGACTGATTGGCCTATAGGTTACCCCTTAATAACTTTTGATGCAAAGTTTGCACACTCACCAAACTTTGTGATAAAAGAAATGCTCTGCAGCATCCGAAGCTATGTGCTGTCCACCACGGCGATGTTGTTGCCGTTTCGGTGCAACTTTATTCCCCATTCATTTTTATACAGATGGTCTGCAGCACATATGATTTGTTTTAACAGATACTGTAATTGATATCATAATCACCACAGAAACAAGACAGCTTGGTGGCTGAGCTGATTTCTCCATCTGGCTGAAAGCTGATTGGCTGCTGTTTTTTCCTCAATAACTTTGGATCTAAAGGCTTGACACATACCAAACTTGGCTATAATGATCAGAGGAAATCGAGAATGCCACCTTGCATGCCAGACAGCTGTATTAGCCCACAGGACAGCATCCCGATGCCCAACGCCCCAGCCCGAACTCTCACAGTTTCTGCGGGATTATCTAGTTAACACTGCTGTTTTACAATTTCCTTGTGAATCAGACTGCATTGTATTTTCATTTCTTCTGATTAATCAAAGGGTGTTTGAAATTGTTCATTCATTATATTCATGTAAGGACTCATATTAGCACCAATCTTAAAAAAATGACCAACCATACTCTATAATATTTACAAATACAGACAAAAGTATTTGGTGATAGAGAGGAGAAAAACATTTACCCCTTAAGAGGAGGAAACCTTGGAAACCTAATTTGAAATTTTCTAACTGTTCCCATTTAATACCACACAACCATTAAAATGCTATAATTGTATAGTATAAACAGCTTCACAAAAAATGAATGACTTACAGACAATTATGGGGAAAGTTAATGGTACAAAACACGGATCAGAGCTTTTTCCATCTCTTCAATAAATTTCGTTGTTGAATGAAATTATGTACAACCCGTGAGCAAAGTAGAAATAAACAGCTAAGAACAAAGGAACGAGAAAGAAGCTGAGAGAGACTGAGTCACATCAGCAATGTTCAGAGCTGGCAAGCTTGTGGTTTGCATCATAAAGCTTCTTAAACCATGTATGGTGCCAGTATGTGCAGATAAATTTTGCTGTCACTGGGTTTAAAACTTCTTATGCGAAAATGTGTTGCTGTAAAGTTCTTTCTAAATTACTCTACAATGTGGTCACTTTTGAATAATCTATTGTGTCTATGTCTATCTTCTAACATGCAGTTAAGTTACAATCATCCCCTGAGAATGTTTCTGGCTCAGTTAATTTTGTAGCAAAACTATAAGTATTAAGAGTGAGCTCAGTAGAGTGGAGCTCAACAACAGGTGACCATTCAGTTCCAACAATAAACATTAATGCAAACAGAAATAGTGTTGCAACACCATGAGTTGCGATACAAATTATAATGATAATAAACAGCTGATCTGTGTTAACTACTAACCCTAACCCTATGGTAAATAACAGTGAGTTGATACTACCATTAGGAAACATTCTGTTCCAGGTAATGTAATTAGTAAGAAAAATAAGAAAACAACACATGCCAGGTGAAAATTGTAAATTGTAGCTAGCTCGATTTACTGAAACAAATTACTGCTGCATGAGGGCCTGATCCATCAAGGAAGACAATTACATATATATATACAATCAAGGCAGACAATTACAGATTCTAATGTTGGAGCGCACTGGGAACTCTTTGGTGCAACCTTGAGTAAGGAGTGGATTTCTGGCACTGAGCTACTCTGAAGCCCACACAAAACAAAATCCACAGTTCAAGAAACAGAAAAAACAAACATTGGATGTTTCCAAATGGCACAAACTGCATATTAATGAAGTTACACAAACAACAAACAGCCTTCATAATTTCAAATTTGCCGGAATGCTCTGTGCTTTGATTGTCCATAAAGTAACCAGTAATTTAGGTGTACTCCTGACATAAAAACACAGTGCTGACCTATATTCAAAATGGATTGTACAGTACTGACTACGCAAAAGGGCATAATTTCAGTCGCCACCTTTTATTATGTTCTTTTTCTCCATCTATAAATGGTTCTAACTAGTGTTTACAGCACTGCGTAAATTACAGTGTTTCTGCTCTGTGTTACTTTAGCTGTATGACCTGAAGGCACAAGAGAAGTTTAACACCAACCACTCTAGGCACATAAAATAAAATAAAAAAAAAAAATGACATGAGTGTCCAGTGTGTTTAAGCATTTCAGGATGAGAATCATAAATTGCTGATTTCACATATCTATAACACTAGATGGACTTTTGGCCATATAGAGCTGATTTTCACATTTACAGCTCAGCATTTTGCCTTTCAAGAAGAACTGAATTTACTGACAAGAGAAAAGTCTGGGGCATGAACTCTGAAGTCTACACATCTGTTCTCTTCAGAGGAAAGGCAGTAGTAGACGCAAATGTTTAACTTAGCTAAAGAGTACCCAAGTAAGAAATTCTTGTGTTTTTAGGGAGGCTGTGGCTCAGAGATAGTGGAGCTGTCGACCGGTAGCTTGGATTTGCAGTTGGATTTCCGAGCTGTCTGATCCATGGCCGCAATTCTTAATTCCAACTGTGAGTTTACTCTCAACGTATGCATTGCAACCACCTGAGACTCCTTTTTAAGGTATTTATTCTCGGTATATTATTAGTGCTCCAGTTGTGACTTTGGTACCATTTCTAAAATGTCTTTGTAGTGACTAAGAGTCTGTTTAATTATTCAGGTGTGCCTCAAAGTTTCTGAATCATGTACACATAAAGATAGAAAATTATCAATTGGATTTGTATGATATGGTAGACTGCACACTGACTCCCAAACACAAGCAACACACCAAAGGAACAAAATATTTTAATATGCGCTCCCCTGCTCCTCAGGTTCAGACTACACCTCGATGCCTACACAGCAATTATCGACTGCTCTTCAGCAGAATTAACAGTCTTGACCACAACCTAAACACTAAATCAGCTGTAGGCAGATAAGACAAAAACTCTGAGAGAAAAAATCTTCACCAGAAGGATCTAGACAGAAACATTATTTAATTGCACATATGAGATTCAAACCAGGAAGTACAACTTACACTTTCTCGAGTCAATAACTTGGAGAAAATGTCACTGCAACAGAGGAGAATGCCAAGGCTGTAACTTACTGTCAGGAGTTCTTTCTGGAAGGACTTCCGCTCTTTGCTCTCTGCATTGTTGCAGTCTTCCTTCAACTTTTCCAGCACAGATGCAACCCTCTCAGGTTCACTGTCAAGTTCTGCACGGCAGAAATGTGTCAAAGGCAGGTTGACATATCCGAGGGCATCAGCGAATGCTCGCCAGTTGCCAATGTTCTCCATCAGTATAGTTCTTACTGAGGCATAGATGTATGTAAGGAACTTGCAGGGCTTCAGTATCTGCTCCAGTAACAATGAAGTGGTAAGTTCAGGCCCACTGAAGTAAATGGGCTTAACTTTGCCAACCATTAGCACATTCTTTGCATGGACAAGTCCCATTTTGCCCTGATAATATCCAATGTACCATTCTTTTGTCCACAACTGGCCCTTTAGTTTGATCTTCTCCTCACTCAAGATAGCTACAAAGTCTCCTTTTTTGTACTCCAACAAGTACTGATTTTTTGTTTGACGGATGACAGTTTTTATTAGTTTTCCAAACTTCAGATTATTTATTCTCCTGTCTTGGAAAACAGGGTACCTGGTGGCAATTGCAAGAGGAGATAAAACAATCTTGCCCACTTCCTTTTTTTTCAGGAAGCGCCGCTGTGCTGATGTTTTTGGGCCAGCTTTTGTTGGCGGTCTTGGTGTTTGAACACAAAACTGGGCAAGTATGATATCTTGGTCATATTTGACCTGGATTTTTAAGGTAAAATCTGAAACATTTTCAGTGTTGCGTGAGGCAATGATATAGACAATCCGACTCACTTTGCCTAGTTTGATTTGGAAGCCTCGGACCACTCTGGCCTGCTCACTAGCCTTTATTTCGTAGTTGGCCATGTTGGAATAAACCCCAACACAGAGGTCCTGAGGTCTAGACAACACAAACTGGTGTTTACCCCAGAGCTGCAGTGCTACTGGTGGTGCAGATTGTGCCTGTTTGCCTACCTCAGTCACCAAAAGTGTCTTTGGGGCACAATCATGGCCAAACAAAGCCACAACCATTTTAAAGGAGGGATGAATATGTTTGGGACCATATACTCCAAGGGTGATCTTTTTAAGCACATTCTCCCAAACTGTGGAGCCTGGAGATATGGATTGGGACTGAGCCACAACACACACGTACATGCATGGTTCCAGGTTATCCAGGCACACCTGGACTGTGTCACTGTACATGTACGCCTGAGGAATAGGGGTATAAGGTCCCTCTTTACAATCACTCCTAACACACAAGACTTCAGTGGTCTGCCTACTCTCCATTTTCACTATGACAGAAACTTTCATCTCCAGAGTGATGGTAGTTTTGGTCTCCATGTTGCTGAGTTTGATCTCAACTACAGGGCTAACAGTGGTGCAACGGTCATTGTTCAGCTCGAGTGGTGGATCTAGCAGAGCTTTGATTGAGATCTGCTGGGTGTCCCCTGGTGCTACATGGCCCTCGGGTATATGGATGCTGATGTTGGTGTCAGGAAGCTGGACAGCCCCGCCTGAGTTGTCCAGCCTACAGACAATGTTGGTCTCCACTGGCTGTGTTTGGCCCCAGCCTGGGTTCTGTCCCAGTGAATCTAAGTCTTGGCAGGACCTGGCAAGCTTTCTGTGGGAAAGCCATGCACTCCGGAAATCCTCCCTGCTCTGGAACTGCTCAGGTACAGGTGCTTTAAGGCCTCCAAAGAAACCGGTGGAGGCCTGAGGGGTGTCAGACTGAGACTGCAGGATGGACAGCTCAGATAGACTATAGGATCTTTTGCTTCTAAAGAATGGGTTGTCCCTTCGTTGTCCCACCCCTAGAGTGGGACTGAGTAGTTTCAAGTTAAAAACACCACTGCCAAAATCATTGATGTCGGCATTACTGCTGGTGGCATTGGGCACTGATGGAGTGAGCGTGTCAAACAGAAGCAGGTCAACAGATTTCTCATTACTGTTCTGATCAAGTGAGCTCTGAGGACCCCCATTTAGAAAAGGGTTTGTAGAGGTATGGGTGGTTGTGAAAGGATTTCCATTTTTGAAAGTGGTTGGTTTCAGAATCACCCCTGCCCACTCTCCTAGAAGGTCCATTTCTTTAGCCGTTTCCTCATTACAGTCTACCACAGTGTCAATCATCCCACTGTCACTAAGGGATGAGTCTCTATAGTTGATGGGCTGCACATAAGCTGCAGGAATGTAACCCATCTCTGTGTTGTTGTGGGCATACCACCACTCTCCTCCTGAGGAATCCAGAACATAGAGGCGGTCCCCTTTAGAAAACTTCAAGGTAGTGAAGCTGGATGGGCAGTAGTCCTTAATGGCAACGACTTCCCTAGCAGTGCCAAAGGAGGCAGTGGCATCCAGTCGTAAGGCACTGGGAGAAGGCACTGGGAAAAAAAGAATAATGTTAAGTATATTAGCAATTTCATGCCTAATTTAGAACCTTTTATAACCTTAATGTTAGGATTTTTTAATTTTTTTTTGCCACCATTCTTGGGAAGCTGACCTTTGACATCAGTGAGAGTGGCTTCTGACACTCCATTGCTCAGATCGATGAGCGTCCCCTCAGATTTGCAGCGAGGGAGAGAAGTGTTGTTGTTGGTTGTGGCTCTGATTCGATGGGCAGCCATGGCTCGTCCAGTAACTCTCCACGAACCTGTGAGTTCAAGCTATTCAAATGTTTTTTCTTTAAATGTTAGATGTCAACAGTTTCCCATGATCTGAAAGACACAAAAATATCACATTTTAAATTGAGTTTGATTTTAAGATGGTGTGTCATACATCATTGTCAAACATCCGGAATCCCAGTTTTCTTGCTTGGTTCAGGGATTTCTTTATGTTTTCACTTACAAATTAGTATTTCACTTCAGTTTTTAGTTAAATAGGGCACAAAAGAAAGTCTGAAGCGATAATTGATTTGTGTTTCGTTAGAATTTGTAAATAAACGGAGTGAAAACAAAAAATCACATCCAACAAATGACTATGACTATTTTTAAGTGAAAAAATCCAAAAATCCCTTGTATTTGATAGAGCTATAAATAATTTTTGGCATAAGTGTGTGTATATATATATATATATATATATATATATATATATATATATATATATATAGTGAAGAAAACAAGTATTTGAACATGTCCACTGTGAGAGAGATAATCTAAAACGAAAAATCCAGAAATCACAATGCATGATTTTTTAATGATTTATTTGTGTGATATAGCGGCAAATATATTTATAGTATTTGAACACCTGAGAAAATGAATGTTATTATTTGGTACAGTAGCCTTTGTTTGCTATTACAGAGGTCAAACGTTTCCTGTAGTTTCTCACCAGGTTTGCACATACTGCAGGAGGGATCCTGGCCCACTCCTCCACACAGATCTTCTCTAGATCAGTCAGGTTTCTGGGCTGTCGCTGAGAAACACAGAGCTTGAGCTCCCTCCAAAGATTTTCGATTGGGTTCAGGTCTGGAGACTGGCTGGGCCATGCTAGAACCTTGATATGCTTCTTACGGAGCCAGTCCTTGGTTTTCCTGGCTGTGTGCTTTGGGTCGTTGTTGTGTTGGAAGACCCAGCCACGACCCATCTTCAATGCTCTGACTGAGGGAAGGAGGTTGTTCACCCAAAATCTCACAATACACGGCCCCAGTCATCCTCTCTTTAATGCAGTGCACTCGTCCTGTCCCATGTGCAGAAAAACACCCCCAAAGCATGATGCTACCACCCCCATGCTTCACAGTAGGGATGGTGTTCTTCGGATTGTACTCTTCATTCTTCTTCCTCCAAACACGCTTGGTGGAATTATGACCAAAGATTCTACTTTGGTCTCATCTGACCACAAAACTTTCTCCCATGACTCCTTTGTATCATCCAAATGGTCATATGCAAACTTAAGACGGGCCTTGACGTGCTGATTTAAGCAGGGGAACCTTTCGTGCCATGCATGATTTCAAATCATGACGTCTTAGTGTATTACCTACAGTAACCTTGGAAATGTTGGTCCCAGTTCTTTTCAGGTCATTGACCAACTCCTGTCGTGTAGTTACGGGCTGATTCCTCACCTTTCTTAGAATCATTGAGACCCCACGAGGTGATATCTTGCATGGGGCTCCACTCCGATTGAGATTGACCGTCATGTTTAGCTTCTTCCATTTTCTAATGATTGCTCCAACAGTGGACCTTTTTTCACCAAGCTGCTTGGCAATTGCTCCGTAGCCCTTTCCAGCCTTGTGGAGGTGTACAATTTTCTCTCTTGTGTCGTTGGACAGCTCTTTGGTCTTTGATATGTTACAAGTTAAAGTCTTGCTGATTGTATGGGGTGGACAGGTGTCTTTATGCAGCTAACGACTTCAGGTGCATCTTATTAAGGATAATACATGGAGTGCAGTTAGACTTCTAATGGGTGGACTAACAGGTCCTTCAGGGTCAGAATTCTAGATGACACACAGGTGTTCAAATACTTATTTGCAGCTGTATCACTCAAATAAATCGTTAAAAAATCATGCATTGTGATTTCTGGATTTTCCTTTTTAGTTTATCTCTCTCACAGTGGACATGCACCTACGATGAAAATTTCAGACCCCTCCATGATTTCTAAGTGGGAGAAATAGCAAATAATACATACATATACAACATATATATATCTATATATATATATTATTGTTATTATGAACATTAGGATATACCTTCCGAAATCTAAATATGTCACAATGTCTACTACACATACATTTCCCCTGCTCATTACTGTGCTGTGTACTGTATGTAGGTACATTGGCCTCGAGCACTTTTCTGTTCTCTTAAATATATAGAAACCTCCTGGCAGAGTGCACTTTGTGAGTAAATATTTTATTTTTTCAAAACATTGCTTTTGCTCATGTACTGGCTGAGAGAGGCGGGGCACTGAGGTGAAGTGATGAAGCAGCTGCTGCAATTTGTGTATGTAGGATGTCTGTGTAGATTCTCATTCATCTCGGTGATTGTAGTGTCAAAGGAGTTACTTGTAAGCAATTGGACTTCTTCTTGTAGCTTGAAGACATTTCACGTGATCCAGAGATATAACCTCCTGGTTTCCAGCATCAAGCCAGAACTGAAGAAGCTGCCTGGATAGGCAGTGAAACGTCTTCAACTTGTAACTACAATCTGCATACTTAACATGAACAATTAATCTATATGATGGGTGTAAAACTCATTTCACATTGTTGGACACATACAGCCTCAGTAGATGTCAACCGGTCCATTAAAAATATACCATACTCTGCTATAAATAACCAAATATCTTACTAAGTGTTTTACTTTTGTTTCGGTGTAAAGAAGCACAATAACATTTAAAAAACGTTAAAATTTAATGAACATATCTTTTACAAAACATTTCTTGAAACACCTTAGATTTTTTTAGGCAAATGTGCAATCTGGGCGACCGACGTGGCCTCCCAACAAAAGGGATCAGGGCAACCAAGCGAAGTGAAGTTAGGAGGCAGCAGAGCTCAATTTTGACAGAAAAGGCTATTCATTAAAGGTTGTACACTTTTAAAAACACCAGTTCATGCTTGCTCAGCAGGTTGGACCAAACAGACACTCAGAAAAATATAGTAATGCACCTTAAGATTAAACAAGACTTATAAAGAAAGGTATTTTTAAACCATTTACACATGTGCATATAAAATCTAAATTTAATCCCTGCCTACACTTTACAATCTAAGGAGAGTGCTATTAAATGTATAAAGAAGAAAGTATTAGTATATTATTATATTATGTCACATAAATATGTAAACTTCATACATGAACCACTCATTCACATACAATTGGCTGTCTAAATCTGCTGATAGGTCTGAAATCCTCTCTCCCGCTATGATATTCCTCGGGATTGGCAAAAGCTTGTCGCTTCTCTGGACATACAAGTTCAGTCGCCTTTATCATGCATCGCTTAACAAACTCACCGTTGGAATATGGTTTTGATGCTAATGATTTCGTTAGCAATTAGGTAGCTGTCTTTTACCACTGCTTCACTGACTTGTCAGCATTGTGGGAAAATTGACTGTTGTTTCCTCAGACCCGCCTGCGATTCGTTGAGTTTATCTCTTCTCAGTTCTCAGTTGTCCTTGCAAGCCATCATATTTTTCTCTGTGAGGAGGCTCGTAGTGGCATTGATTATTATATTCCTTCATTACCGAAACTTGTTGCAAACACACCAAGCGCAAAGGTTTTATGTGCATTTCAGTATAGCAGTATATAGCATGTAGGAATAAAAGTATAGTAGCAATCCATTTGGAAGTGAAAATATTAATACAGTGCCTATCAATTATTCACCTCCTTGGATATTTCACCCTTTTATTGATTTCATAAATCAATCAAGGTCAAAAATTAGGCTTTTTTAACACAAAAATTTGTTGCAAAAAACTTTCACTCTCAAAGTAAAAACTGATTTTTACAAAGTAATGTCAATGAAATAAAAATATATAAAGGACTATAATTATTTGCATAATTATTCACCTTCAAGTATTTTGTAGTAGCAATAGTATTCACCCCTTGGGTAGAAGGACTTTGTCACCTATGTGAATCTTAAGGAGTTACAAGCTTCAAGCAACTACTGTCCTGGTTCTTCACCTTCAAAGAAATATAATTGTTTGCATAATTATTCACAATCAGTATTTTGTAGATGCACCTTTGGCTGCAATCACAGCAGTGAGTCTGTGTGGATAAGTCTCAATCAGTCTTGTAAATCTGCCTACATATTGGGCATGAACAGTCCTTTTCAAGTCCAACCACAAATTCTTTATAGGATTGAAGTCTGGGCTTTTGCACGGCCACTCCAAAACATTAACCTGTTTTTTTTCTTTTTTTTAACCATTCCTGTGTACCTTTTGCAGTATGCTTTGGCTCATTGTTTTTCTTGAAAATATGTCTTCTCCCAAGTCGTAGTTCTCTTGCATACTGAATAAGACTGTCCCCCAAGATTTCAGTGTATATAACACTCATTCTGCCCTCTATCTTCACAGCCTTCCAGGTCCGACTGCTAAGAAATATCCCCACTGCATGATGCTACCACCACCGCTATGCTTCACAGTGGGGATGGTGTGTTTATGGTGATGTGCGGTATTTGGTTTCGGCCAAACATAACGTCTTGTCTAATGATCAAAAAGCTAAATTTTGTTCTCATCAGAGCAAAGAATCTTCATCCACGTGACCATGGAGTCTTCCACATGCTTTTTTGCAAACTAGATTTTTTTCAACAGTGGCTTTCTCGTTGCCACTCTGCCATAAAGCTTTGACCGGTGAAGCACCTGGGCAGCAGTTGCTATATGCACAGTCTCGCCCATCTCAGCAGCTGAAGCCTGTAACTCGTAATAAGGGCGGCCTTATCTAGGCAGATTCACACAAGTGCCATATTCCTTCCATTCTGTGGTAATTGTTTCCACTGAACCCCTAACCCCATATTAAAAAAATGCAGAAATATATATATATATATATATATATATATATATATATATATATATATATATACTTATATATATATTCAGTTTCTCGATGTGCAAAACTGACATACCCCAAGCGACTTGCAGCTGTCATCGCAGCAAAAGGTGGCGCTACAAAGTATTAACTCAATGGGGCTGAATGATTTTGCACGCCCAATTTTTCGTTTTTTATTTGTTAAAAAAGTTTAAAATATCCAATAAAGTGTGTTCCACTTCATGATTGTGTCCCACTTGTTGTTGAAGAAATTACAGTTTTATATCTTTATGTTTGAAGCCTGAAATGTGGCAAAAGGTCACAAAGTTCAAGGGGGCCACATAGTTTTGCAAGCCACTGTATATATACACACACACACACACACACTGTATGTATATGTACACACTGTACATATCGTATGGATGCATGTACTGCAAGGTTCTGTGCTCGGATAAATAACTTTAACCCCTATATGCTCCCATTACGTAAAATTATTAGGACTCTATTAATTTTCACTTTTATGCAGATGATACACAACTGTACCTGTCGATAAACCAAATGAAGCCAACCAGCTAGCAAAATGTCAAGAAGGACATAAAATCCTGGATGACCTGCAACTTTCTGCTACTTAATCAGGACAAAACTGAAACTTTTGTGCTCGGGCCTAAATTTCTGAGATTCAGCATCAAGTGATATAGCTATTTTGCATGACATCTCCTTGACCTTTAGCAGCACCTACAAAGCTCCCAACCAATCTCAATCACTGCAATCCCAAACTGCAGGTCTATTAGAAGTTCCTAGAATTTCTAAAATTGAAATGTCTGCTTTATGTTTTAGTCCTGGGGGGAAGACACGCTTCCTATAGTTAAGAACAGGTCTAAAACCTTCCTTTTTGAAGAAGCTTACAGCTGGTGCTGACCATGGCTGGCCTAGAATATTGCTATGCTGCAATAGGTTTAGACTGCAGGGATCTCATCTCTACTCTGAGCATCTCCTTCTTTCTTCTATCCATAATACCCATGATTTACTGATGTATTGTTAAACTGCTGTGTTTCCAGAATCCTGCCCTATGTTTTCTGTTTTATCAATCACAGAATGTGCTGCAGTATAGCTACTAAAGGAGGGTCTGTAGCTATCATGGTTCACCTAGAACAGTGGTTCTTAACCTTGTTGGAGGCACTGAACTCCACCAGTTTCATATGCTCATCCCCCACACCCTAACCCTAATACTTTCAATGACTGTGTCCACTAACTGCAGACTAGAGTGAGGGGTGGACCTCTGCGGCGGAGGCTCCACTGAACCCCTGAGACCGACTCACCGAACCCCTAGGGGTCGATCGAACCCAGGTTAAGAACCACTGACCTAGAATCTGCAATAGATTTGACTTAACTTGACCTGAGATACTCTATACTCCTTATCTGTCAATGTAGAAATGTCATCTGGAAAACATGTATTAATCTAACCATAAATATGGTAATTGGCCTGCATTTATATAGCACTTTTCTGGTCTTTTCAACCACTATAAGCACTTTAGACTACAAGTGTCCATTCATACACACTGATGGAGGTGGCGATACACAGTGCTGCCCACACAAGGAAACTACACATTCACACACAGGTTAAGTTAAGTATCTTGCCCAAGGACATAACGATATGCAACTCGGAGGAGCCAGGAATCAAACCATCAATCTTTGAACTGTTGGACGACTGCTCTACCTCTGAGCTACAGTTGGCATCTAATAAATTGCTATTGTCTACACAACCTGCACTGTGGTTTAATGCTTCTTTTGCACTTACTAGTTAAATGTGAACTGCAATTCATTGGTTCAAGTGCTAAATGAAAATAAAATAAATCTAATTGAATACTACATAATACCCATCAAACTGAAGGAATTAGAAATAAAGCCCATTCTGTAATATTCACCTGATTTGGGAATTAGCAGAGAATTTCATACTGTGTGGAAAAAACACTTAACACTGCTTCATGTCTCCTAGCGGTTGATTTATTGTTTATTTAGTCAATGTGTCCTATAAATGGGTTTGAGGATGTTTTAGAGGAACGTCACCAAAAAATTCAGAAGTGATTATAAGTTTTTGACATAGCTGCCTATGCTGCCTAGTTGAACACTGCAAGGAAAAAACCAAGCAAATTTTTATCTAATGAATTTTCCATTCACCATGACATTTGCTAACATTTGTAGTTTTAAGTGAAATGTCTTGGCAACTATGTTGTGAAATCTGGGATTTTAGTGTCGGTCAAAAACAAAATGGCATGCATGTAGCTCATATCATCTTAAAGTGAATACATTATCTAATCTATACACATGATCATACCTGTAATGTCATGGTGCAATGTGACTTCTAATTGCAATCTGACTTGAAACTCAAGAAACACATCAAATATATATTTAAAAATTGGATGAAGAAGCATTAAAGCCCTAAATAATTTACACTGCATATTTAACAGGCTCCAGAATGTCTAATACATTTTGGTGTAGTGAACTGTAGGCAGGGGGATGATAGCTTAATCATATCTTGTGTTTTCTGGCTTTTCTTGAAAGTAAAGATGTCATCTATTTGTAAAATATGTTGAATGGATGTTTTATTGATTTTCTTACAGTATTGGTTATTGGTCATCATATACTTGGTTGTGATTGGGCTGGTGCTGTCTAAAATTGTACACTCCCTAATCCTGTTTCGGCATTACAACAGGAACCAATACTAAATGGCTTGTGTTCAGTTTCAGCAGCACTGTGGGGTAGGCCAGACCACAACAGAATGCGTGGGCGGTTTTATTTCATACTTTGTATATTTGCAGGAATTCCAAAGAGCTAAATCTTTAGACCCATGCAGTGAAAAGAGATTTTTTTAATGATAGGGTCCCTTTAACAGAGATCTACAATGTTAAAGTTAAAGCTCAGATGGCCCCAGGAATCTTGGTGGTTTGTCCTTCAACCGGTCTGCAGTAGGACGAGGCCAAAATAGGTTCTAGTTTTTCACACAGATAGGACTCTCCCATCTCATAGACTATAATATTATAATCATGTCTGCTCCTCTCCAACCCCTGATCTCATTTCCTGTCTGAGCCATGAGATGGTCATTATCAGTGGGCAGCCGGAGTGGCAGCATGTTGACCCTGCCGAGCCACCATAAACTCATTTCCACGTTTCAATTTACTGCAGCTGCTATAACTAACCATCTTGTCTTTCAATAACACACTGAACCTTTCTTGTGCCTGCAGAGGAAGTGCTCTATACAGCTTTCATGCCACTCTTTTTATTCAGCAGTTCACTTCCTGTAGAGGGAGATTTCCCTCAAGAAACACCTTTTATTAGAAATTACAGATTCACCCTCCAAAAACCACAATTTTTACTGCATATATATATATATATATATATATATGCCCCACGATTGGCTGGCGACCATCTGGGGTGTATCCCCCTGCCTCTCGCCATAAAATGCGCTGGGATAGGCTCCAGCAGACCCCTGCGACCCCGAAAGGGAATAAGCGGGATAGAAAATGGATGGATATATATATATATATATATATATATATGCCCCACGATTGGCTGGCGACCATCTGGGGTGTATCCCCCTGCCTCCCGCCATAAAATGCGCTGGGATAGGCTCCAGCAGACCCCTGCGACCCCGAAAGGGAATAAGCGGGATAGAAAATGGATGGATGGATGGATATATATATATATATATATATATATATATATATATATATATATATATATATATCTTCAATTCATAATAATATAAGGATTTTTAAAAACTGCTCCTGTGTTTCTTCTAGGATTTTTTTTTTTTTCAGCAGTGGGACTGGCTCTGTCCCCACTGCATGATCTAAACAGACACTTGACTGCAGATTTGACTCTAACAACAAATGATTTACAAATGCAGTAAGTAGTTATATACATGTAAGGGTGTTTAGATATAAAAGTTAGCTTAATTCTATCAATTAGTTTACTCACATTGGCAACACTAAGTTGATACCAGGCCAAATGTTGCGTATGTTTTGTAATGTTAGCTGGCATCAATATATTGTGAACATCTGTTTAACTTGTAAAATCTATGGTGAGTTATCTCAAGCTCACTCAACTTAAGTCTAGTTCTCTGGCTGGTAAATCACTGCTTTACACTCCTCTGGCTCTCTAGCCTGTCGATGCTTAACAATATGCTTGTAACAACCCCCCTTCCTCCCTGTACCTTCATAAAAATGTAAAGGGCCAATGGAGCCGCTGCTGAGTAAATGCAGAGGAAACACTGAATTGGTACTTATAACTAAAGACCCTGTCCTCCTCCTGGCATCATGATGACTTTTTTTTGTTTTTTACACTAATAGGACAGTATATTCTGTATTTCTCTGGACAAAAGCCTGCTGGCTATAAACTGGTCACTGTGGAAGGTCAAAGATACAGCACACAGCAACAATAAAAGCATCCTGATGACAAGACAATGGGCTCCATATTAGCCCTCAGTGCAGGCAGAGCCTCTGCTGTGAATTTAAAGACAACTACTCCTGAGCAGGAAATGGCTGAGGAGGAAATGCCATTGTGATGAGAGGCAGCCAAATCGCTGCTGCTCTCTCCCCTGCCTGCTGCATTTCCTTCAAAGCACTGCCTTCAACACATTGTTCTCTTCTGCTCGCTCACAGTCAAGAAGGATGCAGGAGGAGTCACAACAACACATCAGAATATCAGAACAAAGTAGACCTCTATAACATCAGTTTAATGTCACATTTGCACATGCAGAAACTTAATCTAAACAGGATATAACAGTAGCAAAATGAATATTCAAATCAGGAAATGTTTGATTAATAATGATCAGATTTATCTGTGGCTCAGGAGCTAAAGTGGGTCATCTGCTAAATGGTAAATCAATAGTTCAATTCCTGAATCCTCCAGTTTACAACTATGAAGACTAAAGAGTATTCAGATTAACCTTTCATTGTGTTTTGTTCAAAAATAAATACAGGCAACATAAAATTATAATTTATTCTGAAAGTTTTTAAAAAGGTTCAGGTTATTCTCTCTGTAAAGAATTAATTAAATGCATCTGAACTATTGCTGTAACTATGCTGTAATAGAATTAATTGAGAAGCTCACAGAAGTGTCAACAACAAAGGGAGACAATTTCAAGAAAAAGAAATGACAATTTCTACTTCTTACAAACAAAAAGTTACATTTCTAAGCAATAAAACTAATGTTAATTCAATACAATCATGAAGTCTACTGCAAGTTTTCTTGGTCTAATGTGACCAGTACTGACAGTAAACCTTAGGTAAATTGTACTCTTGTAAAACACTTATAATTACTTGGTCAGACCAGTGCCTGTGTAATTCTTCTCTATTTGTTCTGCAGTCAGTTTCAGCATTCAATATTATCTTACAATCGTGGCCACAGTGGTCACTGTCCAGCAAAAGTTACAAGGGCCAGTTTAAACTAAGCTTCACTGAGGGATAAAAATCTGGAAGCCAGACCATGATGGCACTAATCCAGCTAAATATTCACCTACTTAAATAGCAATTATTTTAATGAACTGCTCTAGATTGATCTATGTTCCTTAGTAATTAACATTTGTTTTAGCTGTGGATCATATGATTCTATTGTATGGATTTACCTTGTTAATGTTCAGTTTTAAAAAATGAAAATATTTTAAATATATCTACACATTTGAGCCTCTTTCATCGTATTGGAATCCAAAATAGCAATTGAAATTGAAAAAAAAAATTCCAATGATACTTCTCCAAAGCTATCGATCACTTTGCTGTGCTATACTGTGCTTCAACAATTTGCAATAAACTATGCCTCAAAAAGGTTAGGAAACTGCCACAGAAATATGGTTTGCTATGGCTGGCCCGCTCGTCTGTCCTTCTCACCTAGTACGTTAACTACCCATTTTAGAAACTGTTCTTAGAACTGATTTTGCTCTAAAAACTTAAGAAAAATATTGCCTGTGGAGTTTTTATGAAACAGTGTGTGATTGTCTCTTGTGCTCTATTAGCAAATGCATGATGACAGTTTTAAAAATGATCTCTGCATACATTTGATAAGAAATAAAGTAGAGTGAATGTGCAATCCGCACCCTCTCAACTTCAAGGGATAAATGACAACCTAAAGCAGTAGTGGTAAAGTTCTTTGCAGAGGAACCCCTCTAGAAAGTTGCAAATTGTATTGTCACTCTCTCTTCAACATATCTCCACACTGCTAACATTTTTAACGAGGTGGAAGGTCATCACATCTCTGTACGTTGTTTGATTGCATCACATTACATCATGCATTACATCACACGCCACGATTAGCCTCACTTTCAACTATTCCACCGTGGGCCGATTACGTTATATTTGGCAAAATATATTTGATAACTGAATATTAGGTGCATCCTTAAATATTACTGTAGAATACTTTTACATACATACTTATACAAACTATACTCTTGATCATGACAGTAAAGAGAGGACAGATGAGCCTGTGTCTGATTACATAAGTTCCAAATATCTTTCAAAATGCATTTTATTAACTCTCTAAATAAAAATCTGATTATAAACTAAAATAAACCACTGCAGTCAATATCAAGTTGTTTCTCTTCATCTGTTTCTGATTTTGACATAAACAACAACACAATAAAGCAAACTTTCAGTATTGGTTTACTAACCACATCTGGACTGAAGCGAACTGGAACTGATCTTTGAGCCTCTGTCTCACAGTCTGAGACACAAACGTGGAGTGCTTCTCTTCCAAGCAGGGAGGATTTAGCAGCTGATGAAAGCGAGCTGAAGAGCCCACAGACCTTGAATTAGCTGGTGAATTCATTGGCTAATGAGAGAAACCCAGATGCTGTGTTCTCAGTCTGCAGCTTGGCAAGCAGTGTCAGAACGCAAACATTCACATACTGAGTCAACACTACTGGGGCCTTGAGTGTTTGGGAACAAAAAACATCAGTATCTCATGTCCATAATCAAGGCAGAGCCAAGCTGCAGAGAACACAAAAAAAATTCTGTTCAATTCACAACCCTTAAAGCATCATTGTAATTAAATAAAATAAACTATGTGAAAAACAAATGATTTCAGCAGAGCTGCAGCATCTAAATATAAAGCATTCTGATAATTATATTTATTTTTTAGTCTATTATAGTCAAAGAAGAGTGAAAAAGAGAGGAACTGAAAAGAATGAGTGAATGCAGCAGTAATTACGAACAGGATGATATTGTGTTTATATTTCCATCTCAATGCAGATCTTTAATCTGTCATCAGGAAAAGAAATGATTGCTGATTATTTGGCACTTTTCTGACAGTGTGTTGTTGACCAGGAGCAATAAATTGTGCATGTGAAAGCATTTGGGCTGCAAACACCTCTGTGACTCAAAACATGTTGATGCTGGGGGCATTAGGAGCTACGGATGTGGCAGGGGGTTGGTCTGAAAAACTGCATTTTCACATAATTTTGGACTATTATCATTACAATTATTAAAAAAACACAGTCAATCAGACATAAGCATGAAGAAGTAAGTAAGTGCTGTGGAATGAAGTAATAACATTTCTGTGAGCAATCGCGCTGTGCACCGGAAACCATCATAAGCATGAAATAACATTAGTAAGACAAGGCTGTGAAGGGATTTGAACTAAGATTTGCTCATCCTTTGCCAAGGATAAAGAGTTAGAGAGTAGCAGCTGGTTTATCTCAGCAAGCAACTTGGTTTGCAAGAATTTGTGAAATTTTGAGATACAAAGTCCTGTTGTTCACATACCTTTATGTGTAGATATATTACAATTTTAATTTGAAATCAAATCCAAAGCATAATAATACTGAAATGCTTGGCTGAATACCAAATATAAAATGTTGTTAGGTTCTTCACTTTTTTTAATATTGCATAACTTGTCCAGAATGAATTTTTAGATCTTTTTCAAAGAAACATCTTGTATAGGCACACATTCGAAAGGGGCAAATGCACAGCAAAATGCTGCAAACAGAAATGATGCCAAACCAAAGACACACAAACACACAAGTGCAAACAAGTGCAAGAAAGAAACACTACAAATTCACTCCACAGTTCAGTACAGTTGCACAAGAACAATAGCAAGGGGCGGCTGTAGCTCAGAGGTAGAGCGTCGTCCACCAGTTGGTAATTTGGTGGTTTGATTCCCGGCTCCTCCGAGTTGCGTATCGTTGTGTCCTTAGGCAAAATGCTTAACCCCGCCTCTGATGTCATGTGCCGTTGGTGAAATAATGCGTAGTTTCCTGATGTGCAGGTGGCTTTGTGTATCGCCACCACCATCAGTGTGTGTGAATGGGTGAATGAACACTTGTAGTGTAAAACGCTTTAAGTGGTCAAAAAGACTAGAAAGGTGCTATATAAATGCAGGCCATTTAGCACATCACAACTGAAGGTGGTCTGTTTCCATTGCCAAGAAAACATGACGCTCTGCTCAGTGTGCCGTTTAGACCGAAGTAAAAATTACTTTTCAAAATCATCAGTCATAGACAGAATGGGCATGCTGTGAACAGCTTTCCTGTTAGCTTCTGCAGCCATCTCTCTCTCATACTCAGCTTATTGTACAACACACACATACTTTTTCGCCATCTTTCAACTCACTCCACCAAAAGCCATTATTCCAATATTCAATATTCTCCAGATATACCTGGTTACCAAATATTTAGTGCATCCTTAATAGTAATCAAGGTATATGTAAAAGCGGCAGCTGGCTTTTAAGTAGTACTGACCATAAATGAGACTAAACATAATTGTTTTCCTGTTCATTGGGTTTAGTTTCTGAGCCTCAGGCTCATATTAGCATGCAACTCTGACTTGTACATGCAAGCTCAGGCAGAAACTTCAACGTTTTCTTTTATTCCTCTGCAACCCAAAAAAATTGACTATTTTTTTTTGTGATTATTTCAGGGCTGGAGCAGCTGCAGCCATCATTCGCTCCTTTGCTCCACAATATAAACATACCAAGGTGGAATGGCTACAGGGATAAAGTGGGGAGGAATGTGTGGAATGCTGGGCTCCAAATAAAATCATGCCTTATTCAAGTCAAGGAGGGCAAAACGAATGAGAGACACGTCATTCTTTTGGTGACAAAAAGGAGTTTAGAGATCATGTCACATTTGTCATTGTCGGCCTTTATGACGAAATTCATTGGCCAGCTTTTGTTGTTTCCAGTCTTGTCAGAATCCAGAAAACAATGGGATTACACACACCCCATTCCCCTAACAAACACCCCTATCCCCCAACCCATCACTGGTCCTAGATACACACAGTGACACATACACACTTCACTTGATTTGCTTTCATCAATACAACTTGTCTATACAGCTGTGTTTTTTTTTGGGCTGTCAATCGATTAAAATATTTAATCGCGATTAATCTCATGGATCACAACCAATCGCATATTAATCGCATATTTTTATCTATTCGAAATGTCAAAGGAAAATGGATAGGCTTGCTTTGTGAAAATGTTTTTTTTTTTTATTGCAAACCACAGCTGGACACGCTTCATCATTTCAAGGGTACTATTCCATCTTGTTGACACTTCCTGTGTGAGCGACTCTTTCTTCTGATGGTGTGCGATTTGTTGTTGCTCGAGCTCCACGGCATTTGCGGGGCTGTACTTAAAGTGTCCAACTACTTTTCTGCATTTTGCCAATGCGCTGTCAAACGGGCTGTTGTGTAACGATACCGTGACTGCTCGGTGTACACTGTGTGCGATGCACGGCATGTGTTCAAATGGGAGCTGTCTGGCTGCAGCAATCATATTACGTGCACTATCCGTGGTCAGTGAGACAACTTTGTTTTCGATGTTCCACTCTCTAGCTGCTTTCATGAAGTGTTCAGCAACAGTGCTTCTGTCTTCATAACAATCAAAGCATGCGACTTAAGTTCCCACTGTGGGGTGAAATAATGTGCTGTGACCCCGAGATAGTTCTCATTACTGAGGGACGTCCAGTAATCTCCGGTTAGCGCAACTGTATTTGTCTGCCCCAACGACTGTTCTACCTTAGACTTCTCTGTTTCGTACAAATTCTCAATGGGGCTAATAATAGTTGCTCTGGAAGGAGCTTCGTAGGTCCAGTCGTTGGATGCAATGCGAATGATCTCAGTTAGACCCTCATCCTCCACAATGTTAACGGGCCTACATGCAGTGGCCACCCACTTGGCTATGGCGACAGTAAGTGTGTTTTTAGTTGCGGCATCCATGTGCCTGTGTCGAAATCCATCCATTGTCGCCTGGTTCTGACGGGGAGGAGGCGGAGAATTTGAATCACCTGTGTGTTTGGCCATCAAATGGTACTTCAGATTTGTCGTGCTCCGATGGTAACTCAATTCACATCGACAGTACATGCAGATAACTTTGGTCTTATCCACCGACCCATCTGGCAAAGTTTTAAAACTAAACTTTCCATTCATAAGTTTGTTAGCCGCATCCATGACAATGTCTTCTGCTCCACATCTAAACAATGGCATTGTGGGGCGCGCTAATTGTTTTGCTTCCGGTTTACAGGCGGATCCTGTAGTTTTTCTAACGTGGCCACAAAAGTTTATGAAAAAAAACTTAGCACAGGTCACAAAGAGCGTTAATCTCGCGTTAAAAAAAAATAACGATGTTAAAATTGTTAAGAATGAACTCATAAATAACGCGATATTTTTGACGGCACTAGTTTTTTTATATATATATATATTTACCTCAGACATAAAATACAGTAATTCTGTATATTCTGAATGCTAAAACAAATTACTTAAACATAAAATTACAACAGTATAGTTATGTATATTGTTTTTTTCTGATAAATGTAAAAATGTATATTGCAATATTTGCTCTGAACAGCTTGGAGACATTAGATTTTAGATCACCCAAACCGAGCTGGAGTCTTTATACAATGAATCTTTACACACCAGATAAACTGGCTAGGTGGCAGGATAAAGAATGGTGATGTCATCTTTCAACATGGCTGGCACTAGACTCTATGAGCTGGATGATTTACTTAAACCTTACCTAACCATATGCACAAAAGTGTCCCTTTTGCCTATGCAACCTAGCTAAGAAGCTACATCCATAAAAAATGTGACACAGTATGGTAACAAGTTGCTGCAAGCCACCATTTCAGAAGTATCAACACCTAAATTCGGATTAATTCATTTATATGAAACCAAGTCAAGTCCATTGTATTTGTATAGCTCAAAATCACAACTTAACGATTTGCCCCAATGAGCTTTACAGTTTGTACCAAAGAAGCACAACATCCTTAGACCCTCACATCTTTCAAGGAAAAGCTTCCTAAAAAGCCTTTAATGAGAAAAAGGAAACGGAATAACCCTCAGGGAGAGTAACAGAGGAGGAATTGATCTTCTAGAATAGACAGGCATGCAATAAATGTGTGTGTGATAAAATCAATACATCAATACATTCATACAGGAAAAGTTGAATATGACATTAAAATAGAATAATAGAAAATATATTCAATTGTGGTGTATGTGGAGGATTCCTTTAGTGGCTGCATAGCAGCACGTTCACAAAACCAGATAAATTAATAGGTGAGACATGAAACTTTAGTAGAAATGTTGACCTGCTGCTGTGTCACCAAACTGAGCAGGGCCATTTTCTGGGGACCACACAAGATTTTTTGTAGTCTGGGCCAAATGGGTTTATCTGACAAAAAAGTGGTAAAAAATTGCATATTCAGTCATGACACAGAGAAAGTTACACTGCCATGAAGAATCTAGTTTAAATTCTGGGATGCAAAACTCAGCGATAACGGATTGATTATCTACCTGATAACAAGTACATATGACAAAAACTCAGAAGTGTGTAGTGACCGTTCAGTCCGGGCTCTGGCAAGCATGAAGGAACATATAGAGGCCGATAGGGAAAAGCAGAGCTCCAGAATGGCTCCTTAACAAATGGCTTAAGTCTCTGACAAGGAAAGCTGACATGGGTAGCCCTGGGGCTCAGAAATTGAGGAAGGAGGTAGAGATGGATGACCAGCTGTCTGTCTCATGCCAACCACAGCTGTGCCCTCTCTGTTATAACTTGTGCTGTAATCAACTGGAACTGAGCGTCAGCGACACCAGCAGACGCACATTGACCCCCCGTTAAAGGGGGAGACACTTATCTGGAATCACATGCATTCATTTTAACAATGACGTCTATTCAGGTCTAGCTGTAACCCAAGATCTGTTTCTCATTGATGAAGAAATGGAGTCGCTTTTACTCTGAAAGTGATCAGACATTTTCTCCAGAAACCACTTTGATAAATTCTTAAGAAGGGGTCAAATTCAGGGATATTTCTCAAAGATAATTGATAGTAATCTATATTGCAATCCAAAATGTTTCTATTATTGGTAATCACAATTAGTGGTGTAATGGTAAACAACATTTATGGTTTGGTATATAAGAAAATTTAAAAAGTTAAAGAAATAAAATAATATTTTGTTTATTTATTTTGAAAAATGTTAACATCCAATTGTGGCTTAGTGGCCAAAACTAAGACTGAAATAGTTCAATTGTGCAGTAGAGGAATAGAATAACAGCCCATCTACCTTCTGCGAGGAGTCAGAATAACAGCTGACAACTGTTTATTTTGATTTATGGTTTCAAAAATCTGACTTTTGTAACATGCTGGTTATGGTGGAAAATAAATGTGTTTATACTTGTTGCAAAGAGGTTCACTCAAAGGCAACCATGATAGGGGAGTGGATTGGGGAGACAATATTCTTGAAATGTGGGGATAACGGTGCATATTTAATGAAACAAACACTTCATGAGCATGCGTAACTACAAAGGGGGTAATGGTGTAATTCATTTACTGTATCAATGCATTGATATATATTCTTGTGATCCAAATACATTGATAGGTAAACAGAAAATTATCATTTTAATTGGTTTGCAATACATATAATTGATATAAAAATTATTAACAATATATTTACCACAAGGGCGACACGGTGGTGCGGTGGGTAGCACTGTTGCCTCACAGCAAGAAGGTCGCAGGTTCAAGACCGCCTTGGGCCTGGGTCTGGGGCCTTTCTGTGTGGAGTTTGCATGTTCTCCCCGTGTCTGCGTGGGTTTTCACCGGGTACTCCGGTTTCCTCCCACAATACAAAAAACATGCTTAGGTTAATTGGTAAACTCTAAATTGCCCATAGGTGTGAGTGTGAGAGTAAATGGTGTGTGAATGGTGTGTGTGCCCCACGATTGGCTGGCGACCATCTGGGGTGTATCCCTGCCTCTCGCCTTAACGCGCTGGGATAGGCTCCAGCAGACCCCTGCGACCCCGAAAGGGAATAAGCGGGATAGACAATGGATGGATGGATATTTACCACAAAAAATGTTATCTGTGTGTAAAACACTTCTGGTTTGAACAAAAGAACAGTCAAGAGAAAAGTTCATGTCTCCTTTGAGGTCAAGAATGCTGACACAGAGTTTTGTAAGAGGATATGGATCATGGATATATCATACTTTTTTCCATACTATGCAAAGGTGAGATCAAATACAATGGTAACATGAAGAGTTTCACCCTGCATCCACTATGGCACCATGGTACTACTAATGCCAAACAGTCCGAACAGGATTTCACCTTTTTTTGCGATTTGATTGTGTCAGTATTTTCTCATCATTTGTGAGGAACTTTGCACCCATTTTTCTCACTTGTAAACCCTATCAAAGGCTTACTTAATATATTATATACATAATTGTGGTTACAATTTGCAGTGTGTAAAAATGTAGTACACTTTGTGCATTTACTTGGTGCAGTCTTGAGTGTGGATCATAGTGATGTAGTAAATAGGGCTCCGATGGTCTGTTTAAAAAGTAGCAAAATAAGAAACAGCAGTGTTTAAAAACAATTTTCCTCCACTTTTGTGTAGATCTGAGGGTTACTGATCAGCTCAGTCACTTTGCAAAGATAAAAAGTGGGATTTGTTCACCATCACCAGTCACTGGAGTGACATGAAATTAAACCAGCAGGAGGTGTAGAAAAGACATATGGGTTTTGTGAAAATGGATGGGTTTGGGGTTTATTCTGCAAGAATTATGTAAAATATTGGAGAAATGTGGGATCACATAAAAATGCAATACATTGCTTATTATGTAGGATTTCATATGATCACAAAATTAGGAAAAAATCGAGGGACTGGCCAAAAGAAAAGGTTGCTGTATTGTCAGCTCTTGGCTCTGTTCTGGAATTTAAACACTTTTGTTCTGCAGGCTGGAGTAAATGGGTTTCTCCTCAGCTCAACTCCTTTGACATTATTTTTGTGTAGTGAAGTGAAACAGGTGAGGGGAAAGAAAGGATTTGACAACTGTTACTGTAAGTGCATTAAAACCCTCACAAGTTTGAAAAGCAATAACAATTATTTATAAGAAGACCTACTGTACAAATATGAATAGGATATAGTAAAAGGCAATATGGTTTTCGATCTTCTTTTACTTTGTTATAATATTTTACTTACCTTCTTCCTACAGTCCTGTCAATTCAGTTATTCTAATCTGGGGTTTACCAGCTAGAACACTCCAATAATGGTAAATTCCAATAATGACCTCATTTTACTGTAATACAGCCTTTAAAACTAGGAATAGACACAAGGTCTATCACACTATTAAGGAGATGTCTAGTCTTTTATAATAATATCCAGCCCTCCCTAATTAATAAGCCTGATTAACAACAATGTTTTTCATATTAGATTAATCTACATATCTTGATCAATCAATGAATTGGCCCACAATGCTGTATGTCAGGTTGATGAAAAATATCCAATGAAGTTTCTCGCAAAAATTTCTTCAAATATCTTGATGTTTCATAACAACTATGCAAAAAGTAAAGAATTTTAATTTATTACCATAGAAAAGTAGGGGAAACATTAGGTATTTTGAGAAACTGGAGCCATACAGGGAATATTTCCTTCAAAAATTACATATACAACAATCAATTATCAAGATGTTTGACAATTAGTATCATGTTTATCACTCTTATTAGTTAAATGTTGATCTGTGTTAATTTTTCTCTGTTTGAGTACTGACAATACACGCAAACCAACAGACACACGATGAGAAGGTATTGAGCCTCAGTGAATGATGAAGATGAAGAGTTGTGTTCTTTAATGTCATGGCAACCATTGTCACCCGCAGCCAGACCTCCGACACCACGTTCAACAGCAAGTTACGGAAGCTAGCTTATTACAGCTTTGAGGGGCTTTAGTTCTCTTACAGGCGTGTTTGGCACTTGAAACGACGGATGAAAGACTCCTGGTGTCACAAAAATCAGCAACGAGCTGCTTTCCCACCGGAAACAACCGTAACTGTAGTTTACGGTACCATTTGATAATGGGTGGGCTCGGTTCGACTGGTCCGAAAAAAACGAAGAGAAATGGAGCTATCAATCAAAGTCAGAATATATCCGTAACTTGAAAAGCCTCGAAATTCTAAGGAGACCGGTTTATTGCCGATCAAACACGTTTTAAAGCTTTGTTGTGTCAGCTACAGCTAACAGTATAAAATTCATTATATGCAGCCCACCACTGCGAAAAGTATTTCCACACAGTCGAGACACTTTTCCATGTGGAGAAAAACGGTTTAGAACAGACACGTAACCCAGAAGAAGAAGAAGAAGAAAATAAGAAGGGCTTACCTGGCGGCAAAGAACTCTTGTTCTGACCCATGAAGAGAAGCTGTTAATCGCCGAGCTGCTGCGGGATGTGCGCGAACTGTGTGCGTGTTGCTCCTGGAGGAAACATGGGAGGAACGCAGCAGAGCCCGGGCTGATGTCACCGGAGGAGGGAGGGGCCTCACCGGACACATTTCCATAAAGACATGATGTCACTTCATCCGGACTCCACACGAGAATTTAGATTGATTACACCACATTAAACAAGGCTTATGCTGCATATACATTGAAAGCTATAATTAGTTATTTTAAAGACTTAGAATTACATTGCATTATTCCCCCATTAACAATATACATAAAAGGCTATTACACAATAATAATAATAATAATAATATATACTATACTCTACTATACTATACTAACTATACTATACTCTATAATTTTTTTTCTAACTTTGGTATGCCTTCACTGAATATATGTGTCAAACTAATCTTGAATTTTATCTATCTATCTATCTACTCTTAAGCTTTAGCTAACTCAAAGTTTGTGATTCACCACTAGCAAGATCCAGAAGGGAAAAGGGTAGCATTATTCCTGCATGATTGATGTAAATAATCCATTATTTGACCAGAATCTATAACAGATTATTTCTTCTCTTCACACTTACCACATTGAAAAAATTACAGAACTTTTAAATGCTGGAGTTATGTCTAAGGCTATCTGATAAATTGGGTCAATATTTACACTACATTTAGCTCTGGTTTGGTCCCATCTCCTAAAACATTTGATATTTAGATATGGATTTGTTAGTAAAAGCAATACCTTCCACATTACTCATAGTTACAGTAGTTCATCTGTTTCAGTATAAACATTTGACAACTTCACTTTAATAATAAACACTGGATTCACAACAATAAAAAGAAAAATTGTGCATCGAATGAAATTGAAATACATAAATAAAAAAAAAAGAGTAACATGAAAAAAATCAAACTTAAACACTCAATATTCATGAAGTCATTTTCAAAACTGACTTTTCCATCGGCCATAACACATTTTAAAATTGTATTTTATTCAGAATATTAAAATATTAAACGCAGATGTACAAATCATTAAAATGTTGAGCTTTATGAGTATTTCAGATTCTGGCAATCCATCCAACTTAGTCTGAGATACCGATGATATTTTTTGTTTCATGTTCACTACCGTACATATTTTTCCCCAAAAATAAGGTCCCATGGGTTCAATAGCTAGACTCTGTATAACCAAATACTTTCCATCAACCTCAGTTGTACTTTGTGTATGTACTGATATTTAGAAATGGCTAGCATTGTAATTATCTGAAATAACATTGTACACACAGATAATATAGCTGGTAACAAATATGCATGTTAACATTGACCTTGTTGTGTTATATTTATATAGTGGAAATTCTCATAAATCATAAACATGACATAAGTGAAATTAGATTATACATTTTATCAATGGAAAACCAAAGAATACAATAGTTCAATAAATTAAGACAACAAATCAGTGAACCTTTACTTTCTGTGAAAGACAACAAATCACTGAACCTTTACAGGTACCCATTTCTCATGAAGACATAGATAAGATCTTGGAAACAACATCTAAGGACGACGCAGACCACAAATCTCCAATCCATTCACTTTCACCAATCAACTCCTGGGACAGAAGAATAGTGGCAACCTGCCGTGTCCTGTGGAGGAGATTAACCACCACCTCAACATCACCTTCAGCAACCCCTTATGGGAGCAAGACCTCAGACCATTTGAGGCACTGGCCACCCCGTGGTGTAGTTTAACAACTCTGAGCCTACCCTAAAAGAGGTCAAAGAAGCAGTAATGGCTCCAAGATCAAGCTCCATCCTAGGCCTGAGCAGTGCCCCATGCAGAATCTACAAGCAGTGGCCTGTATTATCTCGCTGCTCTGTGTCAAAGGGAATATCTTCTTCAAGAGAGTCTCCCAACGGCTAATGTAATTCTTCTTGAAAAAATGCTACATCGACACCTCAGTACAGAAAGGGGGAGTCCCTAGAGTACTGGGATGCCTTGAGCACACAGGGGAAAGTAAGTTTCACTTTGCCATAGGACAGATCAATTCCAACTATGAGGGACAAACCGATCAAGAGCCTGGGCAAGGTCTTCAACAGCTCCCTGAGAGATTCCAGCAAACCAAAGAAGATCTGGCAGCATGGCTCTCAGCGATAGACAGGTCAGGGCTACCAGGAAAATTCAAAACCTGGATTTACCAGCACAGACTCCTGCCAAGGGTCCTTTGGCCCTTGCTTGTCTATGAGGTTCCCATGTCAACTGTTGAGGCACTGGAACGTACCATCAGTCAGTTCCTCAGGAGATGGCTTGGGCTTTCCTGATCCCTCAGCAGTATTGCCCTGTATGGCCATTCCACCATGCTGCAGCTCCCGATCAGAGGAATTCATGATCACACGGATCAGGGAGCTGATGATCATGATATCAGGACTCCTCTGACAGAAACATTGCCACTGCAGGAATCTGGGTGAAAACAGGAAGAAAGTGGAATGCTCAAGAAGCTATCTCCAGAGCTGAAACACGGCTACAGCACAACATCTTGGTTGGAAACACAGCGGTGGGGCCCCGGCGGCAGGTTCCCCAAACCCCACTATGCCACACAAAGCCAGAGCAAGGTAGAGGCAGCAAATGGTCCAAGATGAAATTAGAGCTGAGGTGGAGGAGCACCGTTAAAATTGTAGTTATGTACCAACAATGTGATTGGACTAGGTAGGAGAACGCTGAGCAGCGTATTATCACCTAGTCAGAGATCTGGAGAAGTGAACCACAGCACATCAAGTTCCTTATCCAATCAGTGTACGACATGCGAATCCGCAGCGATGGGGCCTAGCAAACACGGAGGCATGCCAGCTCTGCCGCAAGCAAGCCTCTCTGGAGCACATCCTCACTTGCTGCCCGAAGGCTTTGGGGGAGGGTTGATATCACTGGTGTCATGACCAGGTACTCAAGGTTCTGGCAGAAATCGTCAGCACAGCACTTTCCACCTGTAAGCTCTAGCATACCCCTTTGCAGAGCCGGGAAGAAGGCACAACACCAGCCAAGTCCCTCTGGTGGGCTCCTATCCACGGCAAAAGACTGGAGAGTCCAAGTCGACCTGGGAAGACAGCTCAAGTTTCCAGAACACATCTTGGCCACTTTGCTTTGTTCAGATATGGTGTTAACCTCAGAATCATCAAAGCAAGTGGTCCTTGTTGAGCTGACTGTCCCCTGGTAAAACAGAATGGAGGAGGCTAACGAGCGCAAGAGGGCAAAATACACCGAAGACCCGAAACACCCTGTGACCTCGGATTTCTTCACTAAAGATGTGTCCAAGTAGCATCAGGTGGTGTATTTAAGAGTAGTCATGTGACAAAACAGTCAGAGCAAAGATAAGATAAGAAATGCCTCCCCTGTAATCGGAAGAAACATAAGTGAGTACTCATAAATATCTTTAGGCTTGTAGTCATTACATGTACTTGCAAAAACTACATTTACAGGTATTGAGGTAGTGCCTCCGTCTTTGTGAGCTAGTTAGCATGCTGGAGGCATTTAGCTTAAACCACAGCTGTGCCTAAGTACAGCCTCACAGAGCCACTGGCTGTAGGCTCTGGTAATAATAGAACCATTTTTGAAAATGATTTAAAATATCTATATATTCCATTTGGAGGATTGTTGGTTTGTTTCCCAGCTCTTCTGGGTTGCATATCGTTCATCCTTGAGGAAGACATTTAACTGATTTGCCTCCGATGGCGTGTGCCATGAGTATGTAGTTTCCTCTGTATATTGCCACCACAACCAATTGTCCATTTACATTGTGTGTAAATGGACAATTGTAGTGTAAAGCGCTTTGAGTGGTCAAAAAGTGGTAGAAAAGTGCTATATAAATGCAGGCTATTTACATTATCAAGATCATCTCATATCATGCAAATAGACAATTTAATATTTTAGTACTAGGTAAGTTCTAAAGTTGTTTTTTTTAAATTGTCACATTACCCCCTCAAAAACAAAGAAATGCACACAGTCTGGATTTAGAAACTTTTCCATTTCAAGGCTTGTTCGTGCCAACTTGCCTTTGTGATATCATTAAGCAGCTCCCTCCACCTGTATAGGATCCCAGTGTAGCCCACCTGCCAATCATGAAGCTCATAAAAATAATCATGAGACAGACCACAACAACCTGTGCTTTTCAGAGCTCCAGCGAGCACTTGAAAAGAGCTCTGCAAAACAACATTGAGTTGGATTTGTGTACTTTAAAAATGTCTGATATACTGTAGCTTTGAAGGTCCCATATCATACAAAGTGAGATTTTAATTAATTTACAATATAAAATATACTGTATATGTATATAGATAGCAGTGGTGACTGCTGGTTCTTTCAAGTAGGGAAATCTCGTTTTTGGCCTTGTTAGTTTGTTAGCTTGTTAGCTTGCTTGATAGCTGTGATTGCTGAGTGAGGCCCACTAAGCAGTGTTACTCACTGCTTAGTGGGGAGAGTAAGAGCAGAGTGACAGAAGTCTATGAACACCAGTACAGTCTCCAATAAGGCCTAAAAGATGCTAATAAAATATTTTTTCTCTATTGGTGCTTGTTTGTTAGATTATTATTTTTAGAGATCACTGACTCATTTCGCTGTCAATAAAAATGAGACAAAAGATGCAATATACAAGTTTTTATGAACCTATGAGATCCACACATACACTTAAGCCCAAAGTTATTCATACTCCTATCAAATACAATGAATTTCTTGATTTTTTCTACTTACAAATTTGTATTTCACCTCAGGTTTTACTTAAATAGGACTCAAAAGAAACTCTTTCAACTAAAAAGAATAGAATAGAATAGAATAGATAAACTTTATTGATCCCACAACGGGGAAATTTGTGTGTTACTGCAGCGTTACAGATAAAGAAAAAGTAAGATAAAGTTGAAGAAGATAAAAAAAAACTAAAAAAACTATAAAAAAAATAAAAAACACACAACACAATGTACAAATTCGCAGAATTTGTTAATCCGCATACACAGTATGCATTATCGACAGAATGGAGAGAAAATGCTAATAAATAGTAAGAAAAAAAGTAAAAAGTATGCATAAGCAAAGCATATATACATACATACATGGACGTACATACCTACATACATACACATACACACATATTTGCATATATATATATGGACATACATATCCACGCACATACCCACATGTACACATACATAGCTAATGCACACTTAAGGTGCAGGGTGTGTGTGAAGAGAAAAAAGTGACCAGTGAAAAATGACAGTGACTACAGTGAGGTTTATGTTTATGTTATGTTATAAAGTCTTATTGCTGTCGGGATGAATGATCTGCGAAAGCGCTCCTTCTTGCAGCGAGGGTGTTTGAGTCTATGGCTGAAGGAGCTGCTCAGCGCACCCACTACCCCATGCAGAGGGTGATGGAGGTTGTCCATGATGGATGTCAGCTTTGCCAACATCCTCCTCTCTCCCACCACCACCACCGACTCCAGAGAACATCCCAGTACAGAGCTAGACTTCCGTACCAGTTTGTCGATTTTCCTTCTGTCCCCGTCTGAGCATCCGCCCCCCCAGCAGACTACTGCGTAGAACAGGGCAGATGCTACGACGGAGTCGTAGAAGGTCTTTAACAGAGTCCTGCACACACCAAAGGACCTTAGTCTCCTCAGCAGGTGAAGTCGACTCTGGCCCTTCTTGTACAGGACATTAATGTTAGTGGTCCAGTCCAGTTTGTTGTTCAGGTGAACACCCAGGTATTTGTAAGAGACCACTGTCTCAATGTTTTTTCCCTGGATGCTCACCGGTGTGGTGGGGGGGGGACTTCCTCCTGAAGTCCACAACCATCTCCTTTGGAGATCCCACCAGGCAATTCAATGTAAAGACAGATGCCTCCGAGGTGGGGGAGAAGCTGCACCTCTGCATCTTATTCTCACACTGGTTTTCTTCAAGCAGAACTACAACATGGGAAATAGAGAGCTATTTGGAGTGGTCCTAGCCCTGGCGACACTTGCTGGAGGGGGCCGATATCCCCTTTTAGTATGGCCAGACTATAAGAACCTGGTGTACATCTGGACAACCAAAAGACACAACTCCTTCAGGCCAGTTGAACCCTTTTCCTAGGTCGCTTGAGCTTCAACTTGCCACCTGGCCTCTCCAACCTGTCAGAACACCTGCTACCTAACACTTCCCTTTAGTTTATTGTGCTAGCCACCTGCTTCATGGGAGCAGTTCACTGGGTGGTCAAGCAGCTTGTTAAGCAGCCATTTTGGAACTTGACCATTCCAGGTTACTGTCACCTCAACTCACACATCGAGAACATTATGCTCCCAAAATGCAGGCTTATTAGAGGCTCCCAGGATTTCTAAAAGAAAGTGTGAGTCTCCTCTTCTGTGGAATCGTCTTCCTTTTTCAGTCTGGCAGGCAGACACCCTTTATACATTTTCGGATAGGCTGAAAATGTTCCTTTTTCAAGAAGCGTATAGTTAGGGCTGGCCCTGGCTGGCCCAATGTTGTAATGCTGCGATAGGTTAGTTTGCCGGGTCCTCATGATATGTTGTGTTTTCTCATCCACAAAACATGCTAAAGTGCAGCCACTGAGGGATCTTCGGGTGTTAAAGGGTCTGATGCTGTCCTGGTTCACTTGGAAGCTGTGATGGATCCTGTTGCCTCATCCTCCATACAATTCATTATATGTCTGTTATTCTATTTGATGTAATATTCATCTTTTCCTGATTCGAATGTACTCTTTTCATCTGCATACATCATCTATTGCATTCCTGTCTCTTCTGGAAGAGGGTGCCTCCTATGTTGCTCTTTCTGAGGGTTTTCAGGGAATTTCATCTTGTACAATTTTAGGTTCTAAGGCAGCGGTTCTTAACCTGGGTTCGATCGAACCCTAGGGGTTCGGTGAGTCAGTCTCAGGGGTTCGGTGGAGCCTCCACCGCAGAGGTCCACTCCTCACTCTAGTCTGCAGTTAGTTGGCACAGTCATTGAATGCGTTAAGGTTAGGGTACGGGGGATGAGCATATGAAACTGGTGGGGTTTGGTGCCTCCAACAAGGTTAAGAACCACTGGTCTAAGAACAGGTGATGTAGTGTTGCTTTTGTACAAACTGTAAAGCCCATTGGGGCAAATCTGGGATTCTGGGCTATACAAATAAAATTGAAATGAATTTAATGGGTGAATGAACACACTAATTTGAAGTGCTTTGAGTGGTTGAAAAGACTGGAAAAGCGTTATACAAATGCAGACCATTTACATTAAACAAGCCTGTGAGCGACCGACGTGGTCACCCAACAAAAGGGATCAGGGCAACCAGAAAAAGAAGTGGAAACAGGAGGCAAAGGAACTCACGTAAAAATCATTTATTGGCGGCGGTACAAAAAAAGAAAACACAACGCTCACGCCAGCAGGGAAAGTCCACCTAACACCAGGTGGACCAAACAGGCAACTCCACACGCGTCGCGTCGCGTCCCACACGCAAACCCGTCCGGGGGGAACTCTCTCTCTGCTAGTCAGTTCTCCCTTATAAACAGGTGAGAAGGGGAGGGGTCACCACCTTCTCACACTTCCCTCCCCTTCTGCAGTCTCGCCAACTGGGTGGCGAGACAAAAGTCCGCGACCGTGGTCTGTGTCTGCCTCGGGGCCCGCTCGACCACTCTCCATTTCCGGTCGTAGCCCCGCCAGCACTTCCGCTAGCACTTCCGCTAGCACTTCCGCTAGCCGTCTCCGCTAGCCGTCTCCACTAGCCGTCTCCGCTAGCCGTCTCTGCTAGGTTCAAGGTTCAAGGTTCAAGGTTTTTATTTGTCGTTACAGCCATATACACAGTATATAGTGAGACGAGACAGCGTTCCACCGAGAGCAATTGGTGATAAAAAAGAAAAGAAAAAGTGCCTAAATGCACTGAACAGATTAAAACACACAGTGTCTATACACAAACATACCTGCATACATACTTTATCTTACATACACGCACGCACACCCTGTAAACAAAAGTGACTTTTTTGCAGAGCACTGTGGCTAGTGGTGTGGTTACACAGATTGCACAGACTGTCCTGATAAATATGAGGTAGATAGTGCTAGATAATGAAAGGTGATAAAAAATATATATGGTATGAAATATGATAAAAGAAAGTGCATAAGGTGCAGTGTGCTGGTTGGACTGGTATGTAGACTACAGTCCAATAGTCCTGGTGCTGTTTAGCAGTCTGACTGCCTGGGGGAAGAAGCTCTTCCCCATCCTGGAGGTGCGGGCAGTGATGCTGCGGAGCCTTCTACCTGATGGTAGCAGCGTGAATAGTCCTTGGGAGGGGTGGGTAGTGTCTTTGATGATGTTTACAGCTTTCCGCAGGCAGCGGGAGCTGTAAATGTCTGAGAGGGGGGGCAGAGAGACTCCGGTGATCCTCTCTGCTGTCCTCACAATCCGCTGCAGGGCCTTGTGGTCTGCAGCAGTGCAGTTGCCATACCATGATGTGATGGCGCCGCTGAGGATGCTCTCAATCGTCCCTCTGTAGAAAGTTGTGAGGATGGAGGTTGGGAGATGGGCTTTGCGCAGTCTTCTTAAGAAGTACATACGCTGCTGGGCTTTCTTTATGATGTGTGTGGTGTTCTTAGTCCATGAGAGGTCGTCTGTTATGTGAACGCCCAGAAACTTTGTGCTCTGGACGATCTGCACTGGATGATTGTCAATGCACAGTGGGGTGTGTGTGTGCGATGACCGTCTGAAGTCGATAACCAGCTCCTTTGTTTTGACCACGTTGAGGAGCAGGTTGTTGTCGGTACACCAGCTGCTGAGTTGTGCCACCTCCTCTCTGTACGGGGCTTCGTTGCCTCCGCTGATCAGGCCCACCACGGTCGTGTCATCAGCAAACTTGATGATGTGGTTTGAGCTGTGCGTTGCCACACAGTCATGGGTGAGGAGTGTGAACAACAGCGGACTGAGCACGCAGCCCTGGGGAGCTCCTGTGCTCAGTACTGTTGTGCTGGATGTCTTGTTTCCGATCCTGACTGCTGCCTACCAGGAAGTCCAGGATCCAGTTCCGGAGTGTTGTGTTGTGTTGTGTTGTGTTGAGTTGTGTAGCCGTCTCCGCTAGCCGTCTCTGCTAGCCGTCTCCGCCAGCTCCTTCGCTGACCGTCTCCGCTAGCCATCTCCGCTAGCCGTCTCCGCTAGCCGTCTCCGCTAGCCGCCTCCGCTGGCTCCTTCGCCAACCGTCTCCGCCGGCTCCTTCGCCGCCCGTCTCCGCCGGCTCCTTCGCCGCCCGTCTCCGCCGGCTCCTTCGCCGCCCGTCTCCGCCGGCTCCTTCACCCACACTCTCACCGACACCGCCGCCAATCCTCTCGCTCGTGTACCATTGTCTCGCTCCGCGAGCTCCACCTCCTCTCTCCAGCTTCTCAGGCGGCACCACAGATCCCACCGCTGCCACCAAATGTGAGCGACCGACGTGGTCGCCCAACAAAAGGGATCAGGGCAACCAGAAAAAGAAGTGGAGACAGGAGGCAAAGGAACTCACGTAAAAACCATTTATTGGCGGCGGTACAAAAAAAGAAAACACAACGCTCACGCCAGCAGGAAAAGTCCACCTCACACCAGGTGGACCAAACAGGCAACTCCACGCAAACCCGTCCGGGGGGAATCTCTCTCTGCTAGTCAGTTCCCCCTTATAAACAGGTGAGAAGGGGAGGGGTCATCACCTTCTCACAAAGCCCTGTGCCAGTATCTCTGTAAAATAGGTTGATATAGACAACGATGGGTTAGGGTTGAGTGATACGCTTCAAGCTATGGTTATTATGCAGTGGTGATTTTGTTAGTGGTGAGTAATATTAGCATTAGGCCTATAGACTGGAAGACAGGTACTATGAGCTGCATTTTGAGTGGCAGCAGGGAGCAGAATTGTGTCTGAAATGTCAAAAAAATGGCAAAAGGTCACAAAGTTCAAGGGGGCCACATAGTTTCGCAAGCCACTGTATATTTCAGATGCTTCAGCATGCAAAAAAGATTGGATAGACACAGCTACTCATATAACAAGCTTATTCTGTAAAGCTGAAGGCACAACTGAAACAAATAACAGCAAAACATCAAAGTCAATTTTATTGTCAATTTCTTCACATGTACTTGACAAACAAAGGAATCGAAATTTCGTTTCTCACTATCCTATACGTTTTACATGTACAACATCAAAGTGCAGGTGCGCAAGATGAGACAATCCTAAACTACAACGGTAAAGTGCAGTAGCTTAAGGCTACTTTTGCCTAATCTTACTAAACTAAAGTAGAAACAAACAAACACGTATTACAGGACAAGACATGAGTACCCCAAGACAAGACATAAGTAGTAGGGTGTGGAAGGACAAATTCAACAAGACGAAACAGACAAAACAAGACAGTACTGATTGTCCCAGCTATGTGCATTGTGAGGTAGTTGTTGTAATGTAATGGCTAGTGCAATAACAATATATATAAATATACCAGCAGCGAGTCTGTGCAAATATTTGCATGTGCGGAGTGTCAATTTAGGTGGGTGGGTGGGGGGGAAGACAGTCCAGTGACCTAGACTTGGTTTTCCAGCCTGGTGTTCCTTCTGGCTGGGGCTGGGGGTGAGAGGGAGGAGGGGAGAGAGTTCAGCAGTCCCGTGGGTGGGGAGGGGAGAGAGTTCAGCAGTCTCGCGGCCTGGTGGAAGAAGCTGTTCGTGAGTCTGGTGGTGCAAGAGCGGAGGTTCCTGTATCTCTTTCCAGAGGGCGGGAGGCTGAACAGACTGTGTGCAGGGTGACTTCTATCCGTGGCAATTGTGATCGCTTTGCGGCTGAGGCGGGTGGTGTAAAGGTCTTGCAGGGAGGGTAGTGATACACTAATTATCCTTTCAGCTTTTCTCACGATGCGTTGCAGAGCCTTCCTGTTGTAGTCAGTGCAGCTCCCGCCCCACACGGTGATGCAGCCGGTCAGGATGCTTTCGATGGTTCCTCTGTAGAACGTGGTCATGATGGGTGGCGGCGCACTTGCCCGCTTCAGTTTAAGCAGGAAGTAGAGACGCTGCTGTGCTTTCTTGGCCAGTGATGCGGTGTTGGTGGTCCAGGAGAGGTCATCACTGATGTGCACCCCCAGGAACTTGGTGCTGCTCACCCTCTCCACTGCAGCACCGTCGATGGTCAAAGGGGGGTGGAAGCTCTCTGAAAGCTGACAACAATCTCTTTGGTCTTGCTGATGTTTAGTAGGAGGTTGTTGTCTTTGCACCATTTGGTCAGAAGCTCTACCTCTTTCCTGTAGTGGGTCTTGTCGCCGTTGGTGATGAGGCCCACCAGTGTTGTGTCGTCTGCAAACTTCACAAGGTGGTTGGAGCTGTGGGTTGGTGTGCAGTCATGTGTCAGGAGGGTGAAGAGGAGGGGGCTGAGCACACAGCCTTGTGGGGCCCCTGTGCTCAGGGTGATCCTGTCTTAGATGTAGTTGCCAACACGCACCGCTTCAGACCTCTGGCTGAGAAAATCCAGCAGCCAGTTGCAGAGTGAGGTGTTGAGGCCCAGTTTGTAAATGAGTTGTTGTGGTATTATGGTGTTGAATGCTGAAGTGAAGTCTATGAACAGCATTCTCACATATGAGTCTTTCTTGTCCAGGTGGGTGAGTGCTGGGTGGAGGGCAGAGCAAATTGCATCATCTGTGGATCGCTTTGCCCCGTAAGTGAACTGGTAAGGGTCCAGGCTGGGGGGCAGGATGGATTTTATGTGTGACAGGACTAGTCGTTCAAAGCACTTCATGATAATGGGTGTCAGTGCCACAGGACGATAGTCGTTAAAGCAGGATGGGGAGGTTTTCTTTGGTACAGGAATGATGGTGGCAGCTTCGAAGCCTGAGGGCACAATGGCTTGCCTCAGGGAGGTGTTGAAGATGTCTGTAAAAACATCTGTCAGCTCCTCTGCACAGTCTTTCAGCACCCTACCAGAGATGTTGTCTGGACCCGCTGCTTTTCGGATGTTGACGGCAGAGAGTGTCCTCCTCACGCTGGTAGCAGACAGGCACAGGGGCTGGTCGTGCAGAGGTGGTGGTGTTTTCTGTGGGTGAGTGGTGTTCTGGTCCTCAAAACGTTCGAAGAAACTGTTTAGGCTGTTGAGCAGAGTGATGTCGCTCTTGCAGCTTTGTGGTGCAGGTTTGTAATTTGTGATGGCCTGAATGCCTTGCCATAGGCTCTGTGCGTTCTTGCTGTCCTTGAAGTGGGAGGTTATCTTGTTTGTGTACTCTTTTTTCGCCTTCCTGATGCCACGGGACAGGTTGGCTCTCGCTGTTCTCAGAGCTGATGCATCTCCAGCTTTGAAGGCCTTGTCTCTGGCCCTCAACAGCCTATGGACGTCTCCTGTCAGCCATGGCTTCCGGTTGCCCGCATGGTGATCCTCTTGATGTGGGTCACATCGTCTGTGCATTTGGTGATGTAGGAGGTCACTGTGTCTGTATATTCTTCAATGTCTGTGATGCCGTTGTAGGTGGCTGCTTCCTTAAACATTTCCCAGTCTGTTGTCTCAAAGCAGTTCTGTAAGGCTGAGGTCGCCTCCTGTGGCCACACCCTTATTTCTTTCAGAACAGGTTTGATGACTTTTACTTTCGGTCGGTATGCAGGCATTAGCATAATGGTGAGGTGATCAGAGGCGCTGATGTGGGGGTGGCTTTGTATGCTCCTTTTTGCTGAGTGTAAACACAGTCCAAAGTGTTGTGTCCTCTTGATGGAAAGTGGATTTGTTGATGAAACTTGGGAAAAACAGTTTTGAGATCAGCATGGTTGAGATCTTCAGCGAGGATAATGAAACCGTCTGGTTGTGCTGTTTGTTGTTCACTGATAGCCTGGTACAGTTCGTTCAGCGCCGCACTTCTGTTGCTGTTGTTAGTTGGGGGGATATAGGTAGCGACCAGCAGGATCGAACTTATCTCCCTCGGCAAGTAGAAGAGGCGACATTTCACGATCATGAACACCGCCAGAGGTGAGCAGTGTCTGTATACTACAGTGGCATCCCGGCACCACACTTCGCGGATGTAAACACACACGCCACCACCGTCTTCCCTCCCTCTACGAGAGCCCTGTCGGATCTGTAGCATGTTAGCTGCTCCAGTTGTATCGCGGAGTCCGGAATGTTATTATTAAGCCAAGTTTCAGTAAAAACAAACGTGCAATAGTCACTCACTTTTCGGTTCGCTGATCTCAGAAGTCGGATATCATCCATTTTATTGTCCAGTGATCGTACGTTTGCTAGAAGGATAGATGGTATGGCTGGGCGAGTTGGCTTAGCCTCTAGCCTAGCTTGGACACCTCTGCACCTGCCCCGCTTCCTCGTCCTGGCGCACCGCTTCCGACGCTTCCTTTCCGGGGGAGGGGTAGCAGGCGAGTCTGGTGAGTTAGCAGGCCAGCGTAGCAGTCCTAGTTCCGTAAGCGAGTTCTCCAGTTTCGTGTCCAAAACTTGGCAAATCTTGCTTCTCCGGATGTGTAGAAAAAACTGTCGACTGTACTTGATTCTGACTTGGACTGGCAGGAGAAACTTTCGGACAAACACTTGTTTGACGAACAAAACAACGCATTGTCGGGAGAGCGAGAGGCCGCTGCGTCTACATGCACCGCCATCCATTTCTGGTATCTTTCAAAGTCAAAGTCAAAGTCAAAGTCAATTTTATTGTCAATTTCTTCACATGTACTTGACATACAAAGGAATAGAAATTGCGTTTCTCACTATCCTATGCGTTTACATGTACAACAACATCAAAGTGCAGGTGCGCAAGACGAGACAATCCTAAACTACGATACAACAACAGCGGTAAAGTGCTAAACTAAAACTAGAAACAAACAAACATGTATGACAGGACAAGACATGAGTACCCCAAGACAAGACATAAGTAGTATGGAGTGGAAGGACAAGTTCAACAAGATAAAACAAAGCAAAACAAGACAGTACTGATTGTCCCAGTTATGTGCATTATGAGGTAGTTGTTGTAATGTAATGACTAGTGCAATAACAATATATATATAAATATAAATATACAAGCAGCAGGTGTGTGCAAATTTTTGAATGTGCAGAGTCAATTTAGGTGTGTGTGTGTGTGTGTGTGTGGGGGGGGGGGGTAGTCCAGTGACCTAGTGCAGAGTAGATTTAGGTGGGTGTGTGTGTGTGTGTGTGGGGGGGGGGGGCAGTCCAGTGACCTAGTGCAGAGTAGATTTAGGTGGGTGTGTGTGTGTGTGTGTGGGGGGGGGGGGGGGGGCAGTCCAGTGACCTAGTGCAGAGTAGATTTAGGTGGGTGTGTGTGTGTGGGGGGGGGGGGAGAGAGTTCAGCAGTCTCATGGCCTGGTGGAAGAAACTGTTCGTGAGTCTGGTGGTGCGGGAGCGGAGGCTCCTGTACCTCTTTCCGGAGGGCAGGAGGCTGAACAGACTGTGTGCAGGGTGACTTCTATCGTTGGCAATTAAGATAGCATTGCGTCTGAGGCGGGTGGTGTAAAGATCTTGCAGGGAGGGTAGTGGTACACCGATTATCCTTTCAGCTGTTCTCACGATGCGTTGCAGAGCGTTCCTGTTGTAGTCAGTGCAGCTCCCGCCCCACACGGTGATGCAGCCGGTCAGGATGCTTTCGATGGTTCCTCTGTAGAATGTCGTCATGATGGGTGGCGGGGCACTTGCCCGCTTCAGTTTACGCAGGAAGTAGAGACGCTGCTGTGCTTTCTTGGCCAGTGATGCGGTGTTGGTGGTCCAGGAGAGGTCATCACTGATGTGCACCCCCAGGAACTTGGTGCTGCTCACCCTCTCCACTGCAGCACCGTCGATGGTCAAAGGGGGGTGTTGGGTGTGACCTCTCTGGAAGCTGACAACAATCTCTTTGGTCTTGCTGATGTTTAGCAGGAGGTTGTTGTCTTTGCACCATCTGGTCAGAAGCTCTACCTCTTTCTTGTAGTGGGTCTCGTCGCCGTTAGTGATGAGGCCCACCAGTGTTGTGTCGTCGGCAAACTTCACAAGGTGGTTGGAGCTGTGGGTTGGTGTGCAGTCATGTGTCAGGAGGGTGAAGAGGAGGGGGCTGAGCACACAGCCTTGTGGGGCCCCTGTGTTAAGGATAATCCTGTCTGAGATGTTGTTGCCAACACGCACCGCTTGAGGCCTCTGGCTGAGAAAATCCAGCAGCCAGTTGCAGAGTGAGGTGCTGAGGCCCAGTTTGTCCAGTTTGCAGATGAGTTGTTGTGGTATTATGGTGTTGAACGCTGAGCTGAAGTCTAAAAACAGCATTCTCACATACGAGTCTTTCTTGTCCAGGTGGGTGAGTTAGTAAACATGCTGCTAATTGAATAAAACTTTATAAAAGATTGCAGATTTCTTTGATACAAAAAATGTTGGCTTATAAAATAAACTATTTCAGATTGAAACTTGAACCATAGGAGCTAGTTCATTTTAATTTGTCCATCAAAGTATCTGCATCCAGCTACAACCAAAGGAGAGTAAACTGTCCAAAAGTACCCAAACCAACATATCAGCTCCATATGCAGATTGTTGTGCGTTGCCATCATAAGTGAGTTTTGGCCTACTGTGAAGCCTGAAGCCAGACAATAGCCACTTTCCCATTGCACAGCCCGGCCGGCTCGGGCCGTAAGGGGGGCCCCCCGGTGCTGATAGCCTCAGGCCGCTGGCCCTATGTCCTGAGAGCTGTTGTTTGCACATTACGGGCTACTAGTATCTCCAGGTTACGCCCTCGCTTGGAAAAAGTCACTGATCCAGCCCATTTTCAAGCAGGATAGGCGGTTACACTGCATAGTAACCAAGCAACAATAAACAAACATGACATGCAGGCTACAGCAACGGCACAGATTTTTGACTAGCGACGCTTCTTGCGTTTTGGAGGCGGACAAAGTGCCTTATATGTCGTCCTAATATGATGTACAATGCAAACGTGTAGTAAGTTTAGCAATTTGCACAAGGCCACAAAAAACACACATCATGTCGATAATACAAACACTTACCAGACTTATCTTGCTCCTGTGGGCTAACATTTGTGTCCGGCTCTTCCTGAATAATGGTCATGGTGACTCAAAATAAGGACATTTTTTGGCTGTACGCCACTGCAGTTGTTGTGTATCTTCGCCGCCTCGTACTGGGCTCGTAGCTTTTTCAGTTTTTTGCGGATTTGCACCGTTGTCTGCTTTATGCCCAACTTCGCCAGTTCTGCAGCGATGCGTTTCATCACATCTTCGTTCCTGCACACCCCGTCGATTTTCCCCTGTACATCGTCCTATGCCCACACCGTGAGGAGAGCACGGACATTGCTCGCAGACCAGAATTGCCGCTCCATCTTCCAAATACTTCCAGAAAAACAAAAGCAGTTAGGAATTCCGTCGGTGACAAGAGTTACGGATATAGATACAGGTAAGCCAGCCATCCCCGCTTTATTTTGGTTCCAGATGGTGCCCCCGCCCCTACCTGGACACCACCTCTAGGCCCGCCGCGTCCCCTCTAGGACCATCATTTAGGTTGGGCCAGAAAATCAAGGGCCAGCCGGCCCGGGACGGCCCCGTTAGCACCTCCCCCCGAATGTGTGAAACCTCTTCGCACCGAGCCGCCCCTGTAGGGTCGGCTTCGGCCCGGTAATTGGAAAGCCGCTTATGAGTCCTTGAACACATGGTCCCCTAAGAGAATAAAAACCCTCACCACAGGACTTCCTATACAATGTGATAATACCTGCTTTTCCAGCAGATCCAGCAGGCTACCTAATTGTCTGTATAATATGAGTCAGCTTCTGTATCTACAGTGTAGTTACTGGTTTCTAATGCACAATTTTTGCTGCAATCTCTCCTGCTCAATCTTTACTCAGTACATCACCTGTCCCAACAGAGACAATAAGACATTGGAAATATTATGTGAACATCAAGGAGGCATAATCTGTATTACCCCCTCCCAACCAGAGCTGACCACACCATCATCCATCTACAAACCGGTACAAACCTGTTGTGCACAGGCAGCCTGTGAATGTCATTGTGGTGAAAAGAGGACTGCTTAAAGTGAGAAAGCTCTGAAGAACTGCTTTAGCACCACTGTGTGGACTGAGCTCTGTGAAGCACATGGGGAGGACATCAATGCCAATCACTAACACTATAACGGGCTATATAACCTTCTGCTTGGAAAATACCATCTCTCCTGAATGGTTCAGCGTTATGCAAACAATAAGCCGTGGATTAATCCTGACATAAAAGCTCTCCTGAACAAGAAGGAAAGAACTTTCAAGATAGGGGACAGGGAGGAGTTCGGGGCTGATCAGGGATGGCAATTTTTCTGATAACACTGCTATTGTCTGCTTGATCAATGCCAATAAGGATGCAGAGTGCAGAAAACTGATACAGGACTTTGTGACTGGTGCCGACCAAACCACCTCCTCATAAAGATGTTATAAGCACACCTCTGCATAACACTGTATCCTTATTAACGTATAAGAGAAAAAAAAAGAAAGAAATATAGACCAACTTACAAGAAAGAATAGCTTTATTAACTGTAACAGAAAAGATTTAAAGTGCATCGGAAATTCAAAAATAAAATTAAATCTTTAATTAAACTATGAACATATTTTGACCATGTCAAACCCTATGATACTGAAAAATAAAATTACATAAAATTGTCTTATCAGCATGATTGGGGTGTAATGTGTGTAAAGTGCTGCTTCATGCTGTCCGCTGCCAACATTTTAAACCGGTAACACACAATTCCAGAGTAAGGCCAAGCGCTACATACGCTTCGTCATATTTCCTCGTTTTAGCTTTCAGAAGACTTTCGTTTGCCTCTTAATCTCCGTCTTTCTCCGCCTGCCTTCTCATCCCTCTTAAATACAGTTGTTTTTGTAAAGATGGAAAAACTTAAAAAAACTGCAATGCTTTTAACTAGATACAGGGGACATATCTGTAAAATCTTTGGATTTGGTGAAATCTTTGGTAAAATCTTTGGATGGATACTTTGTATCCATTCAAAGTGTCTGAGGGAGTGATTTCGGAAGTCCTTCCTTCCTGCAGCTGTCAGACTATACAACAAGTACATCTCTCAGTAACCCCCCCCCCCCTAACAGAAAAAATGGACATTGTATACATAGACCAGTGCAATACATTTATACTTATATTTATATATATCTGTATATATATGTATATATCTATATATTGTTTTTAATTTAATTTTTTTAATTTTAATTTTTCTTTTTTAATTTTTTTAAAAAGTTTTGTAGCACTGTGAATTTCCCCACTGTGGGACAATAAAGGAGCTATCTAATCTAATCTAATCTAATCTAAAACAACCATTTTAAGGCTCAAAGCTGTATTTTATGCCTTTGAGTCAGGACAATTTTGAAGCAGAAGTAGCAGAAGAATAACTTCCTTGGTTCTTGTTGTTGAAGTTTGCAAGTGAAAGGTGCAAAGTTAGTATGATTTACCTTCTCCATTTTCTGTCATATATTGAAATTGCTCACATATCATCTTCATGTATGGTCTTTAAATGCTTTAAACAAAAAAATCGTATATGCTTCTATGTGCTTGCGATTGCTTGATCTTACTGCAATTTTGTAAACTTTTTAGTCAACATTTTAGTAAACATACATCTCCTCTAAGATCAACAAAATAACATACCATAAATAGTTTCTCTGTAATGTTTCCACCTGCACACATCGTCTACTGCACGCCTGTCCGTCCTGGAAGAGGGATCCCTCCTCTGTTACTCTTCTTGAGGATTCTTCAGTTTTTTTCCCCATTAAAGTTTTTTTTTTAGGGAGTTTTACCTTGTACGATGTGAGGGTCTAAGGGCAGGGGATGGTGTGTTGCTTTTGTACAAACTGTAAAGCCCTTTGGGGCAAATCTGTGATTTGTGATTAGAATTGAATTGAAATTGAAATAGTGCCGTAAACATACAGTACATAGAAACTTTTTAACTTACCTTTTTAAAAGGGGCTCTGAAGCGCAACCTTTGATCAAGGCTGTGGTACTCATCTGAATTAACCTTCCTCTAGTGTTAGGGTCGGCACCGACCCGTTTTTAAATTTAAATGCTTAGAAGTACTACATAAATTTGTTTATTGCATCAAGACTTTTTGACTTTGTCAGGAACTTCTATTTAAACAAAATAAAATAAAACCTTTGTGGTGTTAGGGTCAGTTTTGACCCAGTTATAGTATAAGATTATAAAACATAAGTGCTAAAACTGAAATCATAAACACACTATCAGCCAACAGCCTACAGCCAGCTCCTTCTCCAACCACTTAAACTTCAGTTAGGGGGTTATTTCTCTCTCTCTCTCTCTTGTTTGACAAACAAACACGGACATGTCCAGGATTGTAAGGGCAATTCCATTTTAGAGTTGGTTTCTTGTAGAGTACACATCTCCATTTTACAACATTCAACAATGAGAAGATTTACTACAAGGCAAGCTCTGGATCATATCTTTGTTGACAATGAAGCAGAGGACACACAGCAGCAAAGTGATGTGGATGAGCAGGTTTCTGAGGAGGAAGACGATGTGGAGTATCAACCAAATGTCATCAAAATGACCCCAGGGATCACAAGGTTTGCTGTGACAAGAGTAAGTGACATCAAGACATGTTTTGATCTGTTTATGCCATTGTCACTAAAAGAAGTCATCATTGCTATGACAAATCTTGAGGGAAAAAAAGTCATGAGCAACATGTGGAATAACATTGGTGAGAAACATCTGGATGCCAACATTGGTGTTCTTCTTCTTGCTGGAGTATACAGATCCAGCAATGAGGCCACTGATAGTCTCTGGAATGCATCAACAGGCAGGAATATTTTCTGGGCAACAATGTCACTTCAGACCCTTTGAATGTTATCAAGAGTCCTCAGATTTGACAACAGAAACACCAGAGCAAGTGTGGTGTTTCTAAACTGAACTATTCAGTGGATAGATCTCCTGCATGTCATGTATTAGTTCTAAAATTGTATTTAAATTACAATTTCTGATCCAAATGTAGCTTCAATGATAAAATAGAATGAACATAAATGTTTCCACATTTGGAATACAAACATTGTATTGCCAAATTATTCACTCACCCATCAAAACAATCATAGTCAGGTGTTCCCATCTCTTGCCAAATATTTCACTCAACTGTCAACTGTCAGCTGTATTATAAGAAAGTGGAAGTGTTTGGGAATGACAGGAAGTGGTAAGACAACTACGGATGGAGCACAGTCAGTTAATGCTGGACTGCATAATGCAAAGAAGTCATCAACTTTCAGCCGCAACAGACCTCTGAACTGAGCAGCTGCATCTAAGCCATACGCCACCAAGGTTAATGCAAAGCGTTGGATGCAGAAGTGCAAAGTACAAAATGGAGCCTGGAGTTCAATGGGGTGATGAATCGCATTACTCCATTTGGCAATCTGATAGACAGGTCTGGGTTTCGTGGGTGCAAGGAGAACAATACTTGTTGGACTCCATTGTGCCAAGTGTGCAAGGTTTGGTGGAGGGGAATTATGAGTTATGGTGTTGAGGTATTTTTCAGGCACTGGGCTTGGCCAGTGAAAGGAGTATGAATGCTGCAGCATATCAAGACATACATCATATTGAACCCTGAACACTAGGAATGTGATGTAACTTAAATTCACATGAATATATATACATATATATATATACACAAAGCTATTAAGAAATTAATATATATTTTGCACCCATATCTCCATATCTTATCAGCCTTCAAAAAGTGCTCAAGCTCTTTTGTTTATATACTACAGCCAGTGGTGACCAGCAGTGGTGTGACCAGCAGCAGTGTGGTCATCAGCGTTGAGGATAGCAGCGATGTGACCAGCAGTGGTCTTGCCTGCAGTGGTGACCAGCAGTGTGACCAGCAGTGGTGTTGCCAGCAGCAGTGACCGGCAGTGGTGTGGCCAGCAATGGTGGTGAGCAGCCGTGCAGTGTGACCTGCAGCTGTAATCAGTGTGGCTGCTGGCAGTTACCAGCAGTGCTGCGACCAGTAGCAGTGTGGTCAGCAGTGGTGGTTAGCAGCGGTGAGGTCAACAGCGATGACCTCAGAAGCTGTGTGGTCAGCAGCAGTGACCAGTGTGGTCAGTAGAGGTGTAATCAGTAGTGCTGTTGACAGCAACGGTGGTCAGCAGCACTGTAGTCAGCAGCAGTGTGGTCAGCAGCTGTGTGGTCAATAGTAGTGTGATCAGCAGATGTGTTCCCAGCAGCAGTGACCAGCTTTGTTGTGGTCAGCAGCATTGGTCAATAGTGGTATGGTCAGCATTGGTGTCACTAGGAGCGGTGTTGCCATCAGTGGTGACCAGCAGTAGTGTGGCCAGCAGCAGTTGTCAGCAGTAGTCTGGTCAGCAGCTGTGTGACCAGCAGTGTTGTGGTTAGCAGCGATGTGACCAGGAGCGGTGCAGTCAGCAGCATCGTGACCAGCAGCTGTGTGACCAGCAGTGATGTGACCAGCAGCGATGTGACCAGCAGCTGTGTGGTCAGCAGCTGTGTGGTCAGCAGCGCTCATCAGCAGTGATGCGGTCAGCAGCAATCTGATCAGCAACAGTGTGACCAGTAGCAATGTAGTCAGCAGTGGTGTGGTCAGCAGCGGGGACCAGCAGCGGTGTGACCAGCAGTGTTGTGACTAGCAGCGGTGTAAGCAGCACTGCTTATCAATGATGTGGTCAGCAGCGATGTGGCCACCAGCAGTGCTGTCTCCGGGAATCATTGGTTGATTTTTCTTTTTTATGTTGTTTTGGGGGAAAGGTATACAGTTTCTTTTTTGAAGAGATCTATATCTGCTGTCCCTGGTGGTTCTCACTTGCGATGCAGCCACAGGATAAGGAACAAGTTCAGAAAATAATCACTACAACTTTAATGCTGGTCTTTATTTTATTGATACTGACATCCACTTGCAAATAATACGCAGTGGACAGTTAATTTGAATTCATACAGCATTTACATTATTTACAGTCATGCTGAGCAAGCTGTTTGGTAGGGGATGGGCTAGGATCTTCAACAGTACTCTGAAATACTATGTGTTGACTACACAGATTTTGCAGGAAACTTCTGAGCAGTTGCCATGTTTGCACTAATATCTAAACAACATCTTTAACAAGAAGTCAATACATTGATGGACTGGGACTAAAAACTTAAGAAAAAAATCTCTCTCGACTCTTTACCTGGACCAGCTCAACACCCCCATTGATACACATGAAAATATACCAATTGTACATGCTATTTGTACACTAAACAAAAATATAAACGCATCATTTCCATTTGCAAATATTATTCACAAAGGAGAACAAAACATCATGATAGACGTTGATATTGTAATAAGTAATAACTGTAACTTACAAAAACTTCCACACAGTGAAATAAAGCAGGGAAGAGCAGAGAAACAGCTGAGGCAGCAGAGACTCAAACTGAGATTAAATGAAATGATTCTTCATAAATTGCGTTAATAATAAAATTACCATAATACACTCTACTGCATGTCACTGTCACCATCCTCCACCCCCATGTAGAGAATTACACTGCTGACTGCCTTGAAGCAAAAGTTGATAGCCACCCTTCTAATCTACCCTACTCACTCTGCAGTGATCTGGCTTTCTTTGTTGTGTTGCTGAAAACCACACAACAGAATTTAGAAGAAAAAAAAAGGGGGGGGGGTGTATTTTGACAGAGGTAGTCTGCATTCTGCATTTAATTTAAAAATCTGTATTCATCCAAATTAAGTTACTTGTTCCTAAATTACCTCTTTGAATTTTTTTTTTAACCTAGTCTAGTTCGAATCTATAGCTGCACAACCCAAATTTTTTCCCCTGGAACCCTCTGTATAGACTTCAAATGAAACAGTTGGCTGTTTTTCCAGGTTGTCGGCCCCTCTTAAATGATTTTCACATTACTTTTTACTTGGTAAAATCTTGAGATACACACAAAGTAACACCCAGTATGTGCTATTTTGTAAGTAAAACTGGGTGTTAGATCTACTTCTGCTTATCCCAGCATACTCAGTCACTGATTATCTTCTTTGACCTATGGCTCCAGTACTGAGTGCAGCATTAGACTGAAAAAAATAAGACTTGAATATTGACAGGAGTGGACTGGAATACTGAATTTAATGCAATAATACAGTAAACAACTATACAGAAAACAATGCGTACACACTTTGAATCTCTCTGTCACGCACACAAACACAAACACACACACACACACACACACACACACACACACACACACACACACACACACACACACACACACACACACACACACACACACACACACACACACACACACACACACACAGCTGAAGGTCACACAATGACTATAGCTAACATTGCATTAACAAACAGAGTGCTCAGAATCTCTGAAGAGCTTTCACTGTCTGCCTTGTTTGGTCCACCATTTAGCAGTTAATTGGCTGTTGCCATAGAAACTGATGTTTCTGTTGCCCCAGACCCCATAACGATATAATGGAGGGCCCTGTTTTTTATTTACATTCATAAATGCCAATTAGATGGTTTAATAACTAGCAACAGAAACTGAGCAGTCCAAGTTGATGGAAAAAAGGTATTGTTACTGTTATTAGGTAAGTTTATAGAATAATGTTAGAGCATAGAGGCTACAGTGTTATGCTAAATTATGGTATTATTTATTATTATTATTATAATTATTATTATTATTATTATTATTATTATTAGTAGTAGTAGTAGTAGTAGTAGTATAACAAGATGAGGGCACCTTGTGGCCTAATGGTTATGGTGCATTATACCCAACCTCAACATTCAAGGTTAGATTCCTGGCCAGCAGACTGTTGTTGCATGCCACGCCCCTCTCTCTTCTATTGTTTCCTGTACCTCAAATAAAGGAAAATCTGCCAAAACATAATCATAAAAAATAGGTTCACAAAATGAGCCAGGCTGAATAAATTGTGATTATAGGTAGACTTTCTTTGACTGCCCATTTAAATGTTGAAATCCACACCGACTCCTTACTGCTACACAGCTCTGTGGGCTCACAGTCTGGCCATACTCCGAGGTCAATTCCATTACATTTATAACAAAATTCTCTCCAGTCATTCAGCTGTTTTTTCAACCCTTGAGAAAAATGAGCTAAAGACGAATAAGCTACAGATGAATAGTAAGCTGAAGATGAATAGTAAAAAACATTGTAATGGAAGGATAATGTAATTATTAATATTAATGTAAAGAAATATTTTATGTAGGTACCCTTGCCATAGCTAACAGCCTTATGTGGTTGCACTACCTATAGTCATGTACACATGGTTGTTAGAGGCCCAATTAAAAGAAAAAAGTATTTTCAAGGTTTTAATTCTGTGTCCCTGCATTAACGGTCATGTGGTATATACCAAATATGATCTATCTACAAATAGTATAGATAATATTTGTTATATACTGCAATATTTGTAAAAAAAAAAAAAAGTCATCAAAGTGCATGTTTTTCTCCTCCTGTCAAATAGTTTGATGACTCATCCTGCACTTATTCAAATCAATTTTGTGTTAATTATTATTGTTATTTTTTAATTGAGCATTTATCTATATGCTACAGTTTGACTTGATTTAAATCTTATGTAACTAGCCAAGCCTCAACAATTTGTTTTAGTGGAAAACACATCACAAAAGACATGCTATATTCTGTTTCACATGCCCTTTAACATTCTATTCTAACTTTTTTTTTTTTTTAACTCAGCATTCATTACTGTATGAATATATTTTTCATCAACTAGGATGAATGTGCATCTTTTTGTTGACTATAGCTTAAATAGGAGACTGTTTGTTTTAAGTCTGAGCACTCTTTTAAGATTGAACAGGCAAACAAAAAAGAACAATTTCTGTCTCGGCTATTCATTGGAAATAACAACAACAATGCTCGCAGATTTGTAAATCTGTACTAAGACACAGAATGCTATGAAATAATTGGTAAAGCATGCCAACATGCACAATAACAATGCTTACATGTACCGTTTCGCAGGTGTATGATCACCATGTTCAGCAATTTTGTTTGGAATGTTAGCATTTGCTAGCTCCTTTGAAGCCCTGGGGTGCGACTACAAATAATTGCTTGATGATTCCATCCCAGAACAGAATGCAGAAATTAAGTCTTTCCATTCCCTAACTTCAAAGGCTGCTACACCCTGCCTTATTTACAAAATTCTCACAACTGTTTTTTAACAGCTCCATGACCAGGTTCTTCAAATCCAGTTAATTTTTTGGGCTGGCTTGGGGATATTTTTCTAACCTTGTGTATCCTTTGTTTATGAACTGACTTTTTCTGAGTCTCTATAAATTAACAAAACACTTTTATATCACCGCTGTAATTAGACCATGAAGCCATGAAGCTCTTATGTGATGAAAGTTGTTACTTTGAGTCTGATCATCATGTTCAATTGTAAACGTAGGTTGGCTCTTTGGGGGCCACTCGGCCAATATGTCAGCTGCTGTGTTTAAACAGAAGAGTCTGAAGAGTTTTCACTGCACCAGACTGTATGTTGCCATGGTGAGTTTACTCATGGAGGGTCATCAGGCATTTTCAGGAACGTCATCTTCTTCCTCCTTAGCCTTTGGCCCTGCCCCTACAATGCCCAACATAGAAACAAGTTAGCACACTGAGAGTGTTAGTTTAAGGGGCTATATGTAACTTACATAAATATTTGTGAACCATGTTACATGTATTTATCATAATGTTTAGTGCACATTTATGAACAGGTTGTCACATAATGGCTGGAATGGCCATCGGAAGTTTCGGGCATTTTGAGGGATAGTCTATTTTTCTTGTATTAAATTTATTTATTGGCGTTGAAGACTTTTAAAAAGCTGAGAATCATTTGGGATTCCAACCATCTGGCCCTTTTGCCCTGCTTGCAGTCAGGAACAAGATACCAGATACACCAGACCAGCATTAAGAGGTGCAGGAAGATGTTCTCTCTTCAAGCCACTAGGATTCTGAATAAGGTCACTATCCCACTATGATCACATGTGGCAAATAAAACGGATTGATTGATCAGTGTGCCTTGTATTTGATTGTATAGCAAATTAGATAGACATTTGCTGAAGCACAATGCAAAAGCATGAGCGGCAGATACAAGTGACATTTTTTCTGTTACATACACAACCTTTAAGTAAAATTTTGTATGTGATGCAATGCCCGTAATACCATTCCAGGTCAGATGATTTGTGGGCACATAGTCGGTTGACTTTTCAGTATTTGTTTCATCAGGTGGGGACCCATCCAAGTTCGATGAATGGTCATAGGTGTGACTGCCAAGGACATTGTGGTTGGGTGAAGTATGTGATTGAATGTCTGAGTTGATGATAAACTCCACCCTTTTTCTGTCTTCTTGCTCCTTATTCGCCAACTCTATGCAAAAAAACACACAGATAGGAATGTTGGAGTTACATTAAACTGTATAATTTTTATGAGCTCTGAACAACCCAAACTGATTATAGCCTTCTTTGGTTCGGGTTTAACCCAACATGCTGCTGGGGCTAGATTTCTATGTGCTGGACACCAACCAGGTATCAATACACAAATCTACTTACAACTAGCCTGGGTATACACATCCTTCATTGCACATGAATTCACTTCAATGTGAAATTTAGTCCAGCAAGGACCCAATTTTCCAATCCCAGCATATCACAGAAAGGGGGAGGGTACAGCAAGGCAATGACAAAACATAGACTTTGTTGGTAACCGTGAATCTAACATGGTGACAGATGATAATTTACCTTTGGATGCAGCCTTAAAAAATGACTGCAAGTTTATTTAGAAAAATTTGCAAATTTTAGGACTAAATAATCGTATCTTTCTCAGGTATCAGGTACATCATCAAATTTTTGTGATATTATTGGCTATAGGCAATGTACAGATGCCTTTGATAGATTGTTGATCATAGTGCCCAGTAAACAGGTCTGGGCTTTCATAAGCTGGGTCTCCATTACAAACACATGAACGGATGGTTCCTAGAACTCATCTCAGTGTGCATTAACACAATGTCTGGTGTTGGCCAGGTTACTTAGCAACTGTAAAAATGACAAAACTACCTATATAGAACCCAAAATAACAATTATCAGGAATTAATGCATTTTTTTAAGAGTTAACTTAAGGTACAGAGTATTAAATTAAGTGACACTTTTAATTAGTATATCATTCAATCAAAATAAAATTGTTGTGTTGGATGTTTTCATTACCCCACAATGAGCCATTTTTATCTACACAGGGAATAGATTTTCCTCATTTGAGCCTGCCATGTTACACTACCATGTTTCCACAGTAGCCCAGCCAAAATCACACAATGGCTCTAGAGACTGCCTTTTGCATTGGATTTTGTAATCTCTTAAATGCTTGGGGTACCGGGTAAACTACACACTGTACCTTTAAGTTACACCTTTAATTTAAGAGATATGTGTGTGGTGTGTGTACCATGCACAGACAGCTCTTTCCAGCGGTCCTTGTTGCTGGCAATGACATCAGAAAGGTGGAGCCGCAGAGCTGGCAGATTGATGGCTGTTAGTGAAAAGTCCATCTGTCCATCGTCACTGTTGCCATAGCGACCACAACTATGTCTCTGCACAGACTCAACGGTAACTGAACCACTTCCTGTTAGACTGGAAAAGAGCAGTGTTATGGACCTGGAAGCCTGCTGATTTAAAATATTGATTTGAAATGTTGAATGTCTATCAAGTTTATGTTCATCATGACTATATCAAGTTGAAACCTGATAAACTTATGATTAACTCGGAGTGGGCCTAAATTAAGTAAAATCTATGTGTAGAAAGTGTTCATTTTAGATTTATTTATAAATGATTTGCCATGAAATAAATATGGTTCTAAATCCAAATTATTCTAGTATTGCAATCAATTTGTTACTCAATAAATTAACATAATGACAAACCCACCTGTGCTTGTCCAATCAAGGGCTTACCTTCTTGGGTTTAATACAAGCTAAAAAATTATGTGAAGGTGCAGTGTGATTGGCTGTCATACTTAGTTAAACTAAGCTTTATTATGAGGTGAGCATGAGACACTTATCAATCACATTGTACTGCGGACATGAAGATTTTTTTTTAACCTAAAGAACAAAATCCACTAGCTATTAGGCCTAATTAGGCAAAGTAAATATTGTTGCCACTCTTTTCATGAAGCAACTTCAATAAATAAATAATTAGTTGAGAATTCCAAAGATTTGGCAGAATGGAGATGTTCTAATGTAGCTATCAAACTAATTATCTTTTCGAGAAGAGAACAAAAGCACTGTAGTGACTGGGTTTAATGTAATTCTACAATACTCAGGTCCCAGCTACACTTTTTTTAACAGGATGTAAAAATTCTCCTTTCATACGCTAATCCAATTGACATATATCTCGAAATATATGGAGACAATCTATCTAAAATCCTGTGATACCATGCCAGGCCAGTAGAGCCTGATTAACCAAAATTGTGAAAGAACTTTTGGGTATGTACAGAGTCATTGCCGGTCAGTGTTTGCTGCCCATAGATGTATTATATTCTTATAATCCATGCTGCTGCTGCATTACTCCTGCTACCTTGCGTGGTGTAAGTATCATCCTCCTTTACTGGCTCAGTGCAGCGTGGTAGTGATTCAAAAACACAGGCAAATCTAAGGTAGAGCATCATTATTATCCACAACTGCATCATAAAAGACATCATCCATTTGCTATCCTCTCACACCAATGTTTTTTGACCATATTCCAAATGTAACTGCCAACTGCATCTATAATCTATGTGGACTTTTAACATAGATTATATAGAGTTGGCCAAATCTAGGGAGCATGCAATGCTTTTGTCTGACGAAGATGATCTTGCCATCTGTGAACATGTGCAAGCTTTGACATCATGAATCTGAAGACCTGGAAAGACCTGGATTGTGATCGCTACATGAACCTACTCAATCTGATACTTTTAATCTCTCCACTTTTTAATCTGGTTTGAAAATCTCTGGATAAGTGCCATGTTGCTGTGGTTCAGAGACCAAATTGCATATAAATGTGTGGAGATAAAAACAAATCTAGAATTGTGTAGCTGGAGCCTAAGCAGTGAGTTATATTGTCATACTGAACACATTTTCTGTCATTTTATTCTATGTTTCTTACTGAAAATAAGACTTCTAATACAAACACACACGAGAAGTGTGCTTAATTCCCCCCAGTAGTTACCGCTAGAAGCAGTACCTGGACCTCCTGTTTCCAGTTTCCTTGGCCCTCCGATCCTCCTCTGTTAAAGGACCAATCACCTTCTCTGTTGTGTCAATCAGAACACTGAAGGTCGGCTCTACAATGAAGTCAATGAAACCTGCAAGTACACAGAGAGACAGCCAGATGGGGGGATGGAGAGAAGATGGGGGAGGAGGAGAAATAGGTAGAATAGAAATTCAGATTTCTTCTTGTAATATAAAAATAAAACCCAAGACCCCAAATGTTACTAGTTGATGGTACATGTTATAACCTGTGGTTATTCAGACATGATTGGATGATATTTTTTCTGACCTATCTGTGATTGGGCAATCATGGTAGCTTTGCGGTCACAGAGAGGAGAAAAAGGAAGGCCAAGCTCCATTTCTTTATCTCCCTGGAAAAGACATAGTCCAGTGGTGAGATGGGAATAGAGTATGTGTGTCTGTGTGTGTATATGTGTGTGTGTGTGTGTGTGTGTGTGTGTGTGTGTGTGTGTGTGTGTGTGTGTGTGTGTGTGTGAATAAAGAACAGGCCCTCTATGATATTGTTATGGGGACCGGGGCAACAGAAACATTTCTATGGCAACAGTCAATTTACTGCTAAATGGTGGACCCAACAAGGCAGACAGTGAAAACTCTTCAGAGATGTTTGTTAATGCAATGTTAGCTATAGTCATTGTCTGATTGATTTCTGGCTGTGTGTGTGCTTGTGTGTGTGTGCGTGTGTACCTGTCTAAAGAATTCTTCCATCAGACTGTGAGTCCAGCGGTAGTGCAGTGGCCAGGCTTTGGCGGGATGACTGATGTCTGCAGCATGAAGCATCAGAGACAAAACCTTGACTTTGTCTATACTGAAGAAAGGGAGAAAGAAAATTGTTTAATAGGAAAGTCATTCATTAAAAATTGACCCACGCATATTGAGAAGTGTCTTTTATTTTGTATTTGTATATTTGTGTACAGTTCCCCATAAAGCAGCTCCTGCAGCATTGTCAACAGGTTGAAGACAGCATCTTCCAACAGTAGTACCAACAGCCTTTGCTCAGAAACCAGTCTGGTTGAGCAGCCTGCTTATGTTGGCCATTTCCCCAAACTCCCACTGATGATCTGGTCTTTCTTATCAGATAGACCAACATCACACAGTCTCTATTATTGAACTGGCTGACAGAATGCATTGCTCATGTCTTTAAATAGTGGTGTAATTATGTACTCTTACCCTGGGTATACCCATCTTTCCTTGCACATAAATTTCACTCTCGCTTCCCTTCATCAAGGGAGCCAAAGGGGTTCAGCAAGATGGTGATGAAACACGTAAGCGACTTTGATAACTTTGGATCCGACATGGCAGCAGATAGCAATTTCCCTTTCAGTGCAGCCTTAGAAATTAATTTAGACTGCAAGTTTATTTTTAAAAATTAGCAACTTTTACCAGTAAACTACTTCATCGTCCTCAGGTATTGGGTATGTCTTTGGTATGTTTGATACAACTGGCTATAAGCTATGTACAGACATATTAGATAGACATTCATAGCACCCAATAAATGACTCTAGGCTAACCGCAAGAGATCTGCACACACAAAAAAAAACCCATAACTAACTGAAATGATCGATTTCCAAACAGTTTGGCTTGTTCCACATGTTATTAGTGCAGCTATGATACAGGATGGTTCAATATTTTGCAACTGTATCTTTTTAATTTTTTGTTATTGCAATGTAATTTATTGCAATAAAGTGTTTCACGTTATGGTATTTGTGATTTTGATATAAAGTTTCTTCTATTGTGATCATATGTAAAACACTTTGTGTGTGTGTTTGTGTGTGTGTGTAGTTATTACTTTTACAATCTGTATAATGTTACTTTATATGAAATTACATAATTACAATAGGTTGTAATGTATTGTATCTAATGTCATAACAGCATTAATGGCATTTATAACAAACCAAGTAGTTTGAGTGTGTGTCAGTTATTTTAGTTGTTGTTCGACTATAGGCTTGATTAAAGATAGCAGTTTTGTGGGGACACAAGCTCATTGGGCAGCAATGTTGGGTAAGTCATCTAGTGTTCTATATGATGTTGTATATAAAGATTTATAAAGTATTAAGATAGCAACTACTAAATGTTCCAATACAATGCTGCTACTGAAAAGTTTATTTTACTGCACAATCAATGTAAGTAAACCATTTTTTTTTTCAAATTTTTCAAATCCCTTTCAAAAGGGAAGTGCCTTATAGTTTATTCTTATTATGTCAATATGTTGTCCTATAATTTACAGTGGACTTGCTATCATAATATTATAACTGGAGTTGGATTTGTTCTATTGTTGTTTTTGTATTTTGAAAGCCACAGTATGGCTCTAGCAAACCTCCACTGCTCTGCCGCAAATGAGCATACATAATTTCTAAGCCTTTCAATGTAAGTACAAAGGAATGATATGGGAAACATTACACAGTAAAGTTTACTGATACTTTTATAGACCATCCTTCCTATCAGTGATTTAAGAGTTTTTCACAAAGTTAAAAAGGTTTTTGTCATAAGATCTAAATCTGAACATCCCTTATAATAAATATGTGGCTAGAAGGAAATTGATGCAAGGGTCACTACTGGAAGGATTAGTGAAATCATGGTCATGAATCCATTTTACCATTTTCAACACATTTAAAATTGCTTTTGTGAACAAAATGTGCCACAAACTACAATGTAGAGGTTATTTTGTCTTTGTTTGTGGTTGTACGCTGCATATTGTTGGTTGTGCTATTTGTGTAATTCATTGACATGCAATGTGTTTATAATTTTTTGTATGACTCTGTGGACTGTTTTTTCAAAAGTTACATAAATAATGATAGACTTTATATAGAGTTTCACAGCAGTTTTTTTTCAAAACAACCTTTATGTAACTGATAAAACAAAAAAGGGGATATACAATATGATCTGCTGATCAGGGGTCAGAGGTCACTAACCTATGTGTCTGTGTCAGGGTGTTTTTCATGGTCTTGATCTGCTGGAAGTGACAGGACATGTCTGTGGACATCACCATCTCTATCACCAGAGCCCTTAGCTCCCTGTCAATAATCAATACTCATAATGAAGATAATCCGTTAAAAATCACACCAATATAAACATTTATCAATAATCAATGATGTATGTATGTGTGTGAGTGTGTGTGAGTGTGTGTGTGTGTGTGTACGCACACCTCCAGTCATCCTTGTTCAGGTTTACTAGGATGTTCATGTCCTCCTCTGCCATCAGCTTGTAGGCAGCGCTGACATGATGGTTCTCTAGTACCGACCTGTCATTGTACAGAGTGGCCACCTCTGACCTGACAGAGAGACAAAGCATCCAATTTAGAATATAGATAAAGACTGATCAAGCACCCAAAAAAAACTGTTTCAGGACACATTTACAAATTTTAACCAAACCTTTTAACCAAACATTTCTATGCCCTGATTCCAGGGAACACTATGTTCTGTAGATTTCAATACAAAATGGAAAAATATAAACAGCAAGCAATTATAAATAAAACAAGACTCATTGATTTGTTAGACTGGGAAGCACATTTTAATAGAAATAACCTCTTTGTATAAATAAATAACATATTTCATGAATTTAAAGACAAAATGCTCTATTACAACATTATCATTATCATTATTACTGCCTGTGTTTTTTAATGTTGTTTGCAGCAACACTTGTGATCTGAAAGGAAACAGCCAAGATGGAGGACACAGAGACATGTGCTGTGTTTCATTATTGGTTTATTTTGCCCCCATTCACTTCCCGTTGCCGTCATAAATGTTGTTCTAATTGCCTGAAAAAATTAAAGTGGTCTTGAGAGGTCAGCCCTCAAAGGGCTGGAAACAGAGGGAACAATGACAGTCGCTTCAGAAGTGTATGTCTCTCACAATGCATTGTACTTGTGCATTTGGTACAAAAAAATAATAAAATTGTTTGCAGAACCACACACAAGAAACCAACTGGAGATTAATCCTTGATATCTTGGAATCTGGAAGATAAAGAGCAAGTGTGTTTCATTTTCTCCTTACGTCTTTCTGACTTACGTTGTTATGTAGCACCAAGGGCTGAGGGGAAGTGAACAAGAGAAAATCAAAAATGAGTATTGACTGCTGTGATCTAACCTCTGAGGTTATGTTGACATGGCATACACTTGTACGCCAGGGCTGTGCAGCAGTGTAGAATCATAATACACAGATATAGACACATACACACACACACACACACCTACACACAGACAAACACACACACATACACGCACACACACACACACACACAGAGCAATACCTGGTGTGGATGTGGAAATTGTTGGTGGTTCCAGTGTGTTCAAAGTCGTGAATTGCTGCAGCAAATACCATTGCAAGAATCTCAAGTTCACTGAGCCAGTGCTAGACACACACACACACACACACACACACCAACACATAAGTCTGTTACAAAGCTAACGCAACCAGGAAAACCAGAGGAGATACTTATGCATATACATGTATTTTTTAAATTTAAAATCATTTTTTGTGACATATGGAATTCTGCCTGACTGAGTCTGTGTTTATGGAAAGCCCCACAAAGTGAAAAGCCAAATGCTAACTTTTATTTATACAAGGCTAAAATGGTAACAATTTAACTAGCTGAAAACTATATTGACCTTACTTGTTAGTGAGTGACTCTTTACTAGTTACCAGTCAGAAAATCTGTGTTAACTAGTTAACTAGTAAAGTTCAAAAGGCCATTGCTAATCTCACTAGTGGACAAGAGTCACTTGCTAATATCACTAGTGACTTTTTTAGCCTCACTAAATAACTAGTAAATTCAAAATAGGTTACTAGTTAACTAATCACATTTTGACTTGTTCACTAATTATGGCAGTGACATCTAATATCAAGGATATTAAATAAAGGTTTTCTATACATTTTGAGATACAGCAATTTCAAAGCAGAAACATTCACCCATGGAGTTGACAGCTTATTTCATTCTTGAAATATGTCGTGTAACATTATAAAAAACACCACATGAACATTTCCACTAGGGGAGGGGGGGTATTTAAGTAGTTAATACCAAAGTCAGTCAGTCATTTTCTATACCTGCTTATTCCTCATTAGGGTCGCAGGGGTCTGCTGGAGCCTATCTCAGCGCGTTACGGCGAGAGGCAGGGATACACCCCAGATGGTCGCCAGCCAATCGTGGGGCACACACACCATTTACTCACACACTCACACCTACGGGCAATTTAGAGTTGCCAATTAACCTGAGCATGTTTTTGGACTGTGGGAGGAAGCCGGAGTACCCGGTGAAAACCCACGCAGACACGGGGAGAACATGCAAACTCCACACAGAAAGGTCCCAGACCCAGGACCAAGGAGGTCTTGAACCTGCGACCTTCTTGCTGTGAGGCAACAGCGCTACCCACTGCTCCACCATGTCGCCCTAATACCAAAGTGTAAAATACAATAAAAAAATACAACAGAACAATCAGTTATTGTGTGTGTGTGTGTGTGTGTGTGTATGTGTGTGTGTGTGTGTGAGAGTTTGTGTGTGTTACCATAAGCCCAGTGTGCAGCATCAAGAAGTGAGCGGTCTGCGTGACATCAGCAGCATGGATCAGGTTGTGGTAGGGGTTCCTGTGTTTGCTGTAGCCATTCTCAAGAGCTTCAACAAACTGCACCAGAGCCTGCAGTGGGATCTGAACACAGGACAGCTGCTGTTACTGGTGCACTAAGTATCACATTCACCCCATCTACACACGCAATATTATACTTTCTGTGTTAATATTAGTCTATACTTATAATTCTTTGATGCTAAATTGTTGCTCTCTGCATAATGAATCTTTGCTTTTTAATATGTTTTCAATATTTTATGGACAACAATTGAGCTCTATAAGCTTTATGAGGAATAGGATACATTATATCAGTCTTTGGATAGACACACAGTATTTATTATTACACTGTTGAATTACTCTCATTATGATTTCTGAATTATGAATTAAAAAACAAACAAACAAACAAACAAACAACCTGCCTTATTTTTTCTCAATGTGAAGCAGCTTTAGCCCTCACTCATTATGATTTAGACATAATCCCACCCACCCCGACTTTAGGCTACATCCATCCCACATATCAATGATATGAAGTTGCATGTACCCTGAACCTGTTGATGAGATCATAGCGGGTCAGCAGGTCGTAGACCAGGAACTTGAGTGCATGGTCTCCAGTAGCCTCGTGAAAGGAGAAAACATTAAACGACCACTGATCCACCTCCTGGGAAACAACCAGTAATGATGTGAGTCAATAACATCAAACTTGCTATTATACTTGCGATTATACCTCATACAGTATAGTTCAACATAGAAACAAAAGAAAACTTTGGAAGTCATGTATCTGGTCTGCTCAGTCTTTCTAATGTACTGTTGTGCTGTTTCTGGCCAATAGAGAGCAAGCATTTTGAGAGGAAGTGATTACTGATAAAATAATAATCATAATTGTAATCATCCATTACATTTTTAAAATGTAATGAATGATTTAGTAACATAGTGATAGTATGATTCATAAAGTGGCGTTTCTGTGTTTATGTCATGAGAGAAGTATACATTACAATAAATGTAACCATTATTGTAACTGAATTTACAGAAAGGCCTGAGGGTAATATATCATCACCTTCTCTTCATTTCCTTTTTCACCTTTAATAATAATCTTTTCCCCATTCCCTGCTCTTACTCCATTCCTTCTTAACCCTTTTTTTTCTTTACCCTACCTTCTTCCCTAACATCCTTACCTTTTCCTGCTTTCCCTTCATGATCTATGCCCTTACCTTTTTCCCTACCTTCTTAATAGATGTTCCTTATTATTATTTTTTCCCCCCAGGAACCTCTACTTTAAATGTGCAAGAAAATCACCAAACTTTGCACAAAGGTCCCACACCTAATTTACTCATATGCAAACATGGTTTTAATAGTCATGATGGTGGCAACTATTTAAAGTTAGAAAATTTGAAAAACTGAAAATTCATAACAAATCAAAACAACACATTCAACACATTCGTACAACACATTGTTGTACATTTTGTTATTACTCATAATGATCAAATATCATTATCAATTATGTAATTATGAACAGGGCACCCCTGGAGATTCCAGACCAATAACCAATAAGGCAATACAGTTTAAAAAAGGTGGTAACTTAGAAACACCAATATTTGTAGAAATATTGATATTTCTAGAGTGAACAGCATTGACTCTGTCAACCAGCTTTGTCTCACAGTATGCAAGCAAGAATCACCATGACAACCTCTCTTTAAAATTTAATAGGATTTATTATCTTCTGCAAAATTAATTTACAAATCAATATCACTTCTGAATAGTAAAGCCTATTATACACTACAACTACTAACTAAAATGGTAAATAGACTGCATTTGTTTAGCACTTATCCAGTCTTTTCGACCACTTAAAGCGCTTCACACTACAAGTGTTCATTCACCCATTTACACACTGATGGCGGTGGCTATATACAGTGCCGCCCACACATCCATGAACTAATCATTTATACAGTACACTGATGCCATCAGAGGCAAAACAGGGTTAAGTATCTTGCCCAAGGACACAATGATAAGGAACCCAGTGGAGCCTGGAATCAATATCAGCGTTTGCAAACTGTCAAGATCTCTCCCTGAAGGGTTTCTCATCGGTCAACTGGACGTGGTGTTGGGGACCCTTGGCGCAATCCACATCAAATTTATATCAAGAGAAAACAGCACTTTGGTTCAACATCCTCTTCACCAGTTTGTTCTTCCACTACAGGGACTGGGGAGTCTCCGAAGTTGAATGAAGGTAAAATAATTTGCACTGGGAAAAAGTGGGTGATAGGCTTACCTCTCTTTAGTGTAACAACATGGGTGAAGACATTTTGAATTGTTTTGATTCATTGCAACTGTAAATCATCTACAGTATGCATCTCAGGTCTGACCAGTACTTCAGAGAAATGTGTCTCCTCTGGATAATCCACAAGGATTAGACTGCTAGAGGTCTGCTGTGGATACCTAGGAACTCCTGCCAGCCTCATAGACTCCCCAGGAGATAATGTCACTGGCTTATTACTCGTAAACCGGATAACTCCCCTGTCCGTGTCTGCTCTGTGTCATCTGGCTGGTAAGCCTCCACAATAGCTTTCTCATAAGCATCTTTTATCATTGGATGAACAGGTAAGGTTGTGAGAACGTTTTCCCCTACTTTGGTTTACATGCCACAAACAGTTTCTTCACCACAGAGGTGTGTAACTTTAATCCCCCCAAATCTCTGAATTCTCAATAGTAGTTAATAGAACATGTCTAAGGCTTTTTTATAGAAGGATCTGTACAAAAGAGTAACCTGTGACCCACTGCCCAGAAAAGCTTTGGCGTAGATACCTTCTATTTAGACAGGAAGTATAGAGGTTAGCCCTACTAACCCTACTACTAAATACAAGGTAATAGTCTCATTGATTTGAAGCATATAATTTTTAAGGTTCACAACAGAAGAATCCCAGACAAGCCCCCACAAATGTAGCCTTGCAATAAATGACCAGGTTTCTTGTTTCACTTTATCTACGGTATTAAGAGATCCACTGAAGGTAGGCACATTAAACTTATTAGGAGAAAAAATCTTGTCACCCTATGAATTCTTAAATATTTGAGGCAGCACACTATAATGCCTACATATCTTAGTTATAATTTTGAATATATTTACTCAGACACAGTTTACTTGTAATAACTTGTAATAAAAAGAACAACAGTTAAATTCATTAACTAGTAATTTGTTTCACAAAGACGACCCCAAAGATCTCTTCTTGGCAGCAGTCCTCCAAGCTTCGTACAGATCATCACCTTCCAATCACGCCTCCATTTGATAGTGACCACAGCAAACTAGCTAAATCATTCACCGGTGCAGGTGTAATTAGCTGGCAGAGTTTCATATAATGTACTTATGCCACAGCAGTTCACTTGCAGAACAATATACTTAGATAAAAAAATCTCTTAGCTTAAAAGAAAACACTTAATTTCAATAGTAACCCGGGCTTCCTTGAATTTCTCCTTACTTCCTCCTCCTTCTTCTGCTAATCCTAAGAACAAACACATATTCCTGCTCCTAATGACGTCAGTGCCGCCTGCCTGTTTGCATGAGTTACAGCACAGAGCATTATTTTCTCTTTCATGAAAACTTATACCTATCCCATTATTAATGCTGATTTCTTTGACAAAATGTTATGTTACAGACATCAGTAGAAAAGTATTACAGTTCACATAAGCACTACACTAATGTTCACTGCCTAGAAGATAACCTCTTACTGTGATGCAGGCTGGAGTTGTGGCGATCTGGAGTCCATTGATCAGGTTCAGTGATTTGGAGCAGCAGCATGTCCTTTTGTTGGCTTTCCGGGTCTAGCTGAATGCTAGTGTCTGCTCACTGTGCGTAGCTCTGAGGGAGAGGGTTGCGACAAAGTAAAAGGAGGAGAAAATAGCGTTTCTCGGCAATCCTTTTCTCAAGGGTGTGCATCGCCTACTTCCCCGGGAAAAACAGCTTGGTCCAGGGGTGACCGGTGACCAAACAGAGGTCCAAATTTCCTCGCCAGAAATGTCTCAGCAAGTGAGATCTTCTTCTTTAGGACTTCTAGAGATGTGCGATTTAACTGCTGGTATGACTGGAAAAAAAGGCAGCGTCTTTGGGTTTTTCCATAGCTTTATAACCTTCGTTGTCACTGCCCAGTGGTGACACTATGATGATTTTCCTGTGACATATCCTGATGGATCAGCCAGTCATCAAGCCATCATAGATTAAAGCTTCAGGTCTTATGATTGCGAGGCACAACACCAACACACAGTCAGTTTTTTAATTATCAAAACTTTAGCACTAGAATGCATCAAAATGTTTGATTGTAAATGTACTTTAAGAACAAACTTAACACTTGCTAAAAAAATGACAAAATTATGGCATAATGGTGGATGATGTTTGGCAAAATACATAATATCTGAATTTATGTTATTTAGACATTTTCTCACTTTAAATTGCAGCCACTGTAAAATTTGAAATTTTTAACACCAATTTTTCAGACTTTGTCTAAAAAGTAGCTGCTATCCTGCCCGCTGGTGACTAGTTCAGTCACTAGTTCAGTCAATGTGTGGAACCAGCCAAGATGTCACATGTTAATTAGTTTAGTGAGATTGTAGATGGTTTTCTATATCTTAGGTTGTGACTTCAACCCTTAGCTCAGGAAAAATGCACATTGTAATGGTAGCTTTCTTCTTGTCCCCTTTGTTGTGATGTGATTTTGGACTGTACAAAAGACATTGATTTGACTTGACTTTCCATCTGAAACGCTTCCATTCTTTGTCTGTTTTTTTTCTTTCTTCTATAAGCTCACATATATTTTTAAAATGTTTCAATCTTATGAATTTGGGTATGATAAAACAAACCTGTCTTTTAGTACAGGAATTCTGACTAAAAATTTTTTAGGTTTTTAGTTATTATTTTTTTATACTAATTTCTGAAACATAGGGTTAAACAGATGATATCATGTCAATTCCTGATAATGAGACTGCTGCAGTAGAACACTTTTTACCTTTAGAGCCATTAAAGCTGTGGGAGGGTATATCAGACCAGCCATGTTGGATGTCCGTCTGTACATCCTGATGTCACAAACACATACAAATATCATATACAAAACACATATAGATCCAGGCAGTTGCATGCATATAAACACAGACCTCCAGCTCCCCTCCTCCACAGTTTCTGACCAGGATGAATTGTTTATTGCCATGGCAACCATGCTCTGAACACACAGTGAGTGCTGCTCAGTGCTGTTGCAGCAGATATATTGTTTTATTCATGCGTCATTAAGCTACAGCAGATGAACTGATACCTTCCTATCACTCTGAATCATTTGCACTCTAATGATATTGAGCCTCATAGTTTCCCTGTGATGATCTCTGTCTGCAACTCGCTCACAAACTAACTGCATTACAGTTCTTGTTTAACCTCATAATCACATCTGCAGCAAAATAACCGGATGTCTTCCAATGTTTATTCTGAAGAATTTGATGATTGTTTTCCTTGCTGTTCAGATTTTTGCTAAGGGCAAAAATAACTGAGCTGACTCAGTGTTTGTTTCCGTTTGGTTGAGGATAATCCACAGACTGGACTTTCAGGAGTTATAGGAGTTATTATTATTATCTGCAACCAAGAAGATTTAACAGTTTCAGTATGTGTCACGTGGTGAGGTCAAGCTGGGGTTTTGTTTTGTCTCCATGTCTTGTCATTTCCTGTTTTATTTTGATAAGTAACTTTCCTCTCGTTTCAGGTCACTTGCCCTTTCTCAGGAGTCACTGATTTGATTGTCTTGCCTGCCTTGATTGTTTCCACCTGTTCCCTATTACCCTGTGTATATATTGTCTGCGTCTCCCCTTGTCTTGTGCCTGAGTGTTTCGTCCTGTATGTCCACCCCAGCCCTTCTGAGACCACAGCCATAGCTGCCTTGTCCTCTCATGAGTGATTTTTGGTTTGTAAATTTCATAGTTTAGTTGGATAAGTTTAGTCTAGTCAGGTCAGTCAAACTAAAATGGGAAAGGGCGAAACACAAAACAAAGTTGAAAGAACACTTTGACTAAAAATCATTGAAGCAATAAGATATTAGAAAGGAACGCGTACCAAACAATACCCAAAACTCTGAAGGGTATCGGTATTCTCTTAACCATATCTAATTTGTATTTTGTTTGCTTGTTTTGACTGTTTTATGGATTTGGTATATAGTAAAATTAAAAAAAACAACTTATATTTTAATACTTCATGGTAATTGGGTATTTTAGGACTAAAAACGTTCAGTGTTTTAATCCTCCATATTTTAAAGACTGTTTGTGGTCAGTTTAATCTAGTCCTGAAGGATCAGCGATGTTATGGATACCTACATTTTAATATACACTGAACAGAGATTTAAAACGGAGATTTATGCATAGGGAGCGAGCTTGGATTTCTTAATGCATTCTTTCATTCAGGCTAAGTTTTTTTTTTTTTTTTCATTTTCTAAAAAATCTAAGGTTCTCCTGCACAGCCTCTTTACCTCTCTACAAATATGCCAGCTTGCACTGCATGCACAATGCTCCTGAATCTTGGCTTCTCCTCAGGACGACGCTTAGCCATGCCCATCCGCCTGCTAAAGGTGCATGCTAGCCAGTCACGTACTTCAGTCGGCACCGACTCCACCTGTAGGTCACTGAGCTCATCCTCAGTGTCCAAAAGACGCCTGCAGAGCAGAAAGAAAGTGGTCGCAGGTTAAACAGTTGACAGAGAATTATTTTCCATACATCCGACCGCCCTCTGTCTCACTTGGTTTCATCGGTGTAAACAGCATCCAACATGGCAGCAGTGAGTTCCAAGTGCCTGCGGAGCTCCTGCAGGTCCACAACACCATGGTCCATCTGTTCCAGGATCCCTTTCAGCCTTGATAAAACATATCAGATCACACCTTACAACACATACTTTCCTCTCTTGAACATACAGTGGCTTGCGGAACTATTTGGCTCCCTTTTGTGACCTTTTGCCACATTTCAGGCTTCAAACATAAAGATATAAAACTGTAATTTCTTGTGAAGAATCAACAACAAGTGGGACACAATCATGAAGTGGAACACACTTTATTGGATATTTTAAACTTTTTTAACAAATAAAAAACGAAAAATTGGGCGTGCAAAATCATTCAGCCCCATTGAGTTAATACTTTGTAGCGCCACCTTTTGCTGCGATTACAGCTGCAAGTCGCTTGGGGTATGTCTCTATCAGTTTTGCACATTGAGAAAATGATATTTTTGCCCATTCCTCCTTGCAAAACAGCTCGAGCTCAGTGAGGTTGGATAGAGAGCGTTTGTGAACAGCAGTTTTCAGTTCTTTCCACAGATTCTCAATTGGATTGAGGTCTGGACTTTGACTTGGCCATTCTAACACCTTGATATGTTTTTTGGTGAACCATGCCTTTGTAGCTTTTGCTTTATGTTTGGATCATTGTCTTGTTGGAAGACAAATCTCCGTCCCAGTCTCAGATCTTTTGCGGACTCCATCAGGTTTTCTTCCAGAATGGTCCTGTATTTGGCTCCATCCATCTTCCCATCAATTTTAACCATCTTCCCTGTCCCAGCTGAAGAAAAGCAGGCCCAAACCATGATGCTGCCACCGCCATGTTTGACAGTGGGGATGGTGTGTTGAGGGTGATGAGCTGTGCTGCTTTTACGCCAAACATAACGTCTTGCATTGTTGCCAAAAAGTTCGATGTTGGTCTCATCTGACCAGAGCACCTTCTTCCACATGTTTGGTGTGTCTACCAGGTGGCTTGTCTAACTTTAAACAACACTTTTTATGGATATCTTTAAGAAATGGCTTCCTTCTTGCCACTCTTCCATAAAGGCCAGATTTGTGCAGTATACGACTGATTGTTGTCCTATGGACAGATTCTCCCACCTCAGCTGTAGACCTCTGCAGTTCATCCAGAGTGATCATGGGCCTCTTGGCTGCATCTCTGATCAGTCTTCTCCTTGTATGAGCTGAAAGTTTAGGGGGACGGCCGGATCTTGGTAGATTTACAGTGGTCTGATACTCCTTCCATTTCAATATTATTGCGTGCACAGTGCTCCTTGGGATGTTTAAAGCTTGGGAAATCCTTTTGTATCCAAATCCAGCTTTAAACTTCTCCACAACAGTATCTTGGACCTGCCTGGTGTGTTCCTTGTTCTTCATGATGCTCTCTGCACTTTAAACAGACCTCTGAGACTATCACAGTGCAGGTGCATTATACAGAGACTTGATTACACACAGGTGGATTCCATTTATCATCGTTAGTCATTTAGGTCAACATTGAATCATTCAGAGATCCTCACTGAACTTCTGGACAGAGTTTATTGCCCTGAAAATAAAAGGGGCTGAATGATTTTGCACGCCCAATTTTTCGTTTTTTATTTGTTAAAAAAGTTTAAAATATCCAATCAAGTGTGTTCCACTTCATGATTGTGTCCCACTTGTTGTTGATTCTTCACAAGAAATACATATACAGTTTTATATCTTTATGTTTGAAGCCTGAAATGTGGCAAAAGGTCACAAAGTTCAAGCGAGCCAAATAGTTTCGCAAGCCACTGTATATCTGATGGCAGTGTACAATCACACAATCTGTCATGTCATCATTAATTAGTTGTTGCTAACAGCAGCTCAGCTTGTTTCTCTAATAACATAGGAGCTGACATGGAGGAAATGCATTTCCCAAATGCAAATGAATCCAATGAGTCAAACAGGTGAAAACACTGATAAAGCAGTTTATTGTTTAAAAAAATCTGCTAATGCTAACATTTGTTCAGTTTGTTTGTCTGTTAAATTGATGTCAAATTCCTTTAGGTTTGAACATTGTTAGAAACTGGCTGTCAGATACAGGTTAACTCTTGTTTAGGTGCATTATGCCTGAGCTGCAAGAAATTTTGGAACTTCTAGGTGCATTATGCCTGAGCTGCAAGAAATTTTGGAACTTCTCAAGATATCAGTGCTTTTTTATCTACTGTGCCATGCCCAACATTATCACAGGATGTACAAGAGCAAATTGGAACTGACTAGGGGAAATTAAAGAGGCTATACAGATACTACAGAGCAGAAAATCTCCAGGGGAAGATGACCTCCCGGCTGAATTTTATGAGGCCTTTTCAGATCTATTGGCGCCAAGACTACCTAAAGTTTATAATGATGCCTTATTGTGAGGGTATTCCAGATAAGATGCAGACAGCTATAATTACATTAATTCACAAAAAAGGGCAGGGATCCACAACTCTATGGCAATTATTGTCCAGTGTCATTAAATAATGTTGATGCTAAGCTACTTGCTAAAATTCTAGCTACTAGATTGGAAGGGTTATTGCCAAAACTTATCCACCCTGATCAGGTGGGTTTTATTAAAATAGACATCATCTGATAATCTCCGCAGGCTTTTTCATCTTATGTGGGAAACTGGAAGAGAATCAGATGTAACTGTAGCCCTCTCACTTGATGCAGAGAAAGTATTCGACAGGGTGGAGTTTGCATACCTGTTTCAGACATTGGAGAAATTTGGGCTGGGAATGTCTTTCACTAGCTGGGTTAGATTACTTTAACACAACCCCAAGGCAGTCTAATGCATTTCAGCTTCACAAAGGGACACAACAGGGATGTCCCTTATCCTCCCTGTTATTTGCCCTGGCCATGGAACCACTGGTCAATGCCATTAGACAAAATGGGAATATTTTATATATACTGACGAATCGTGGGAACAAGTAATTAAGTCATGGTACAAAGTTTCAAGAGAAACACAGACATGGTTGATGTGTTATAAAATTATCAATAGGATCTATTGTTAGGACTTAGAAATTCATATTTGTATTTGAGGTTTAACACTGAATGTGGTCTGAGATATTGTTTTTTATCAACAAGCTGCTGACCACTGCTCTAATACGTCAACCATTAGTAAGTCTCTTGGGTGTGGTACCTCAGGCGAGTGAGTTGAATGTCCACCAAACCTCCTGGTGCCAAACATCTGTAATAGGTAGATGCAGGATAATATGGCGACATTGGAAAACACAAGTAGCCGTGTCAATGGTTGAATGGTTTAATGAGATGTCTAGGATTGCCTCTTATGCTGTGTAATAGAATAATATATAAGAGGATGTTCATATGAAAACCTAGGGCCCCTATTTGGATGTAATAGAGTAAGTGTGTGGCCTGTTGACCTTATTTATTTATTATTATTATTATTTATTTTTTTAAATTTTGTATTGTTTGCATTATTATTGTTATTATTTTCAATTCCTTTCTCTCCCTCCTTCTTCTTTTCTTTCCCCTTTTGTTTTTATGATGATAATCTGACATTCAGTGATGTACAAATGCATAAATAACTCCACTCATTCTTTATATATAGTATAAAACTTTGCTAGTCGATATCTGCCTCTGGTCCTTCCTGTTCACTTGTGGTTGTTCTATGTTTGGTTTTGTTGTGTTTGTGTTTTTGTGTTTATATTTGTGAAAAATCAATAAAAAATAATTGTGAAAAAATAACAGATTAGTGTCAGTTGAAGGTAAGAGGCGAGAAGTTCTGTCTCCAAATGTCAGAATTTTGTCATTAAAGAAGCCCATGAAGTGGTTGCTACTGAGAGGTGTAGGACTACATGGATCAGAAAGATCCATCCATATACTTTGCACCCACACAACTGCTGCGCTGTTCACACCACAAAATATAAAAATCCTTTTCCTCCAGATGGACACATGACACACTGTCTTCTGTAAATCAAACAGCCATAGAAAGTTACAAAAATAAACATGTTTATTTAGAGACCTTTTCAAATAAATAGTTGGTCCTTGTTCCTCCTAACATGCACCACCCACCTCTTTTTTTATTCTATTTTGCATATACAAATGGAAAAGCTTATGATAGAAGAATTGAAAAGTCTAAATGTATGTATGAGGACCCATTTAAAAGGCAATCAGCTATAGATTTTTTTTTTTAAATATGCACATTTAGTATAAAAACACAACCTGAACTACACAGTGGTGAAATGTAAGTAAGTGAGTATTTTTCTTCAATACTGTACTTAAGAAATTTAATGTTGTATTTGTACTTTACTTAAGTAAAAACAATAATGCGGAATTTTCTTTTTACTCCATTCCTCAATTTTGTGGCAATTATCTGTACTTTATACTCATTGAATTTTAGAAATTGAGGTCATTACTCCGTATATTAGGTACATTTTTTTGTCAAAAATCATGGAGGCTGGATTACAATTGATGCACATGAGGCACATGCGCAGGGGCCCATGGCAACCAAGAGCCCCGTCCCATGCTAAGCGGGAAGTCAATAGTAGAAAAAAAAGCATCAGTGATGAAGAATGTTGTGTTACACAATGTAAAGCCCTTTGGGGCAAATCTGATTTGTGATTCTGGGCTATACAAATAAATTGAATTGAATTGAATTGAATTGTGTGATTTTTTTTTTTTTTTTTTTTTTTTTTTACAAAAAATGCTAACTGGATGATGCTGCCATCATCTTCATGTTATCCTAGCCTTCGCTAACATCACAGAGGTTTTGGAGCAACTGGAGGAGGATGCCAAACTGGCACACCTAGTGCTAGCACCATGGTGCTATGAGCAGGGGAGTCATCCAAGGACTACATTTTATAAGGTTTGTTACATGCTGCTATATTTATACTTATATTGTTAGCCATTACATTACAACAACAACTACCTCAAATGCACACAGCTGGTAAAATCAGTGTCTTGTTTTGTCTTGTTGGATTTTTCTTTTCATACCCTGTTACTTATGTCTTCTCTTGGGGTACTCATGTCTTTTCCTGTCATACCAATTTTTTTGTTCTTAGTTTAGCAACACTAGGAAAAAGTAGCCTTAAGCTACTGCACTTTACTATTGTTAGAATCTAGTTTTAGGATTGTCTTGTCTTGCGCACCTGCACTTTAATGTTATTGTACATGTAAAACACATAGGATAGTGAGAAACGAAATTTCGATTCTTTTGTATGTCAAGTACATGTGAAGAAACTGACAATAAAACTGACTTTGACTTGATTTGATGACAGCCATCATAAAGCAGGAGAGGCTATGACTTTTCATAATCAGGCACAAAAGTACTCAGCATTGATGGGATAGTTGGTCTCTCAAAATAGAACTTCTCGCTGTGCCAGTTGGGTGTCCAATGACTTGGACAGTGTGGGAATTGACAAGTGCGGTAATTATGCACAATGAAAAATGCATGCACAGAGGGATTATCTGTAAACTACTCCTCTGCTCCTGCTATTTCAATGTTTAACATTTACATATAATGTTATCTTACCTAAAAAAAAAAAAAGCTTGTGACATTGTATTATTAGGATCCATTCTAATTGGATGAACCCTACTAGGCAAGGCAAGGCAAGGCAAGTTTATTTGTAGAGCACAATTCATACACAGGGCAATTCAAAGTGCTTTACAGTTACACAAAATCACAAAAGGAGAGCAACACATACATAAAATCACAAAAGGAAAATCATAAAACATAGAATTCATCAATAATTTAAAAAAGAGTGAAGAGTGTAGATAAGATACTTTCAGTTTTCATATGCACGGTTAAACAGAACTGTTTTCAGCCTGGTCTTAAACATTGTCAGCGTTGAGGCCTGTCTCACATTCTCTGGAAGACTGTTCCAGATTTTAGCTGCAGAAAACTGGAATGTAGCTTCACCATGTTTAGTCCTGACTCTGGGCACCTGCAGGAGACCAGTCCCTGAGGTTCTCAGGGTCCTAGATGGCTCGTATGGCTCTAACATGTCATAGATGTATTTTGGTGCTAGACCATGAAGAGACTTGTACACAAGTAAAGCTGTTTTAAAGTCTATTCTCTGAGTGACAGGAAGCCAGTGCAGAGACATGAGCACTGGACTAATATGGTCATATTTTCTGGTTCTAGTCAGGACTCGAGCTGCAGCGTTCTGAATGTTCTGTAGTTGTTTAACAGCTCGTTTAGAGAGACCAGTGAGCAGGCCATTGCAGTAGTCTAACCTGCTGGAGACAAATGCATGGATCAGTCTCTCCAAGTCTGGTTTAGACACTATATTTTTGATTTTGGCAATGTTTTTTAGATGGTAAAAGGCTGTTGATATTGTTGACTTTATGTGGCTGTGAAAGTTCAGGTCTGAGTCCATTAGCACCCCTAGATTTCTAACCTGTTTTTTTGGTTGTAGAGAACGAGACTGAAGGTGACTGATTACACGTTCTCTTTGCTTCAGTGGCCCAAAGACGATTATTTCAGTTTTTTCTGAGTTTAGCTGGAGAAAGTTGTTTTGCATCCACACAGTGATTTGTTCAATACAGCAACAGAGTGAATCCACAGGCCCATGTTCACCTGCTGTCAGAGACACATAGATCTGAGTGTCGTCTGCATAGTTGTGGTAAGACACATTGTTGCTGCGTATTAGTTGGCCTAACGGAAGCATGTACAAATTGAACAGGAGGGGCCCCAGGATCGAGCCCTGGGGAACACCACAGGTCACAGACATTTTGTCTGAAATGCAATTTCCAATTTCAACAAAGTAAGTTCTGTCCTCAAGATACGACCCAAACCAGTTTAGAGCAGGACCAGAGATTCCCAGCCAGTTCTCCAACCTCTGTAAAAGAATATCATGGTCCACAGTGTCAAAGGCAGCGCTCAGGTCCAGCAGAACTAAGACTGAGACTCTGCCTGCATCTGTGTTCAGGCGGAACACAGATGCAGGCATGCACCACCGTCACTGAAAATTATAAGAGAAGAAGAGAGCTCTGAAAATCAGTTGCTTCTGACCGGACCTTTGCTGGACAGTGGTTCTGCCAAGGCTTAGAGCTCTGGGAACACACACACACAGACACAGACACACACACAAACACACACACACACACACACACAGACTGTGACCTGTGGTTGGTAGTTAGTAGTTGTAAGATATAATAGGAGCTGTTAGATAAATGTGATATTGATTGATTATAAATTAATTTACATGACAGTTATCATGGTGTTCATGCATACTGTGATAATATTTCCTCAAATATTGATGTTTCTCAGTGTGCACCCTTTTTAAGACTGCATCCCCTAATTGGTTATTGGTCCAAATTCTTCAGTGGTGACCCGTTATATCATTAATTTTGATTGACAAATTAATTAACTATAATTATCAATCATCTATGATAATTATAATTACTACTGATTACCAAACTTAGCTCCTGCAATTCGTATTAATACATTTGTAAAACACAACATTGTATCTGTTGCATGCATATTGTGTGTGGAGTATGTGGAGTTTTTACAGATAACCCTAACCCTAACCCTTCATATTTTTGTTTATTACCCTGATAATACAGTGGCATTTGCAGTTAGTTTAAGTTTAAAAAGACACAAAGATCTTCAAATATTTGAGAAATATTTTTGATTACATTGTTATTGTTGATCCTATTTATTTTACCAATCCCTTCCTCCTCCTAACACATCAGTAAACACATTTATTATTTCTGTTTGTTTCTAACTTTTGCTAATTGATCATTACTATGATTTATTCCATGGTTTAAGAAACTGGCAGTAATATGTATCACTGTGACACTATAATCATATTTGACAATGACAGGGAGACACAAGACTCCACTGTGGTCAAGCATCCTGATGTTGTCATGGTTACTAAAACCCTTCCTGTAAACTGGAAAATCTGGGAGGGGAGAACTAAAAGTTTGAACTCATCTTCCTGAAAATATATAGTACATGTAGTATACAGTGATCCCTCGCCACTTCGCGGTTCACTTATCGCGGATTCGCTATTTCGCGGATTTTCATAATGCATTTTTTTTTTTTTTGGTGCATTGTGTTCTGCATTCTGATTCGCTAAAAACTCACTCCTGCTTATTGTATCAAAACATGCTACGAATTGTGCTATCATTTTGTCGTCTCGTTTGCAAAGAAGAAAAAAGAGCGACAACAGCTGCCTATCACTATGTTCTTCTCCCGAACAAACACACCTGCACCGCGGGCTTCAGAAGAAGAGAACACTGCAGAGCGCAGTCAGGATGCAGCGGCCCAGTCTGAAGAGCAGTGAAACGGCCTACACGCGAGTCACTGTATTTGTATACATGTAATAGTTGCTATTTGTAAAAAAAAAAATAAAGTTTTCTATTTCGCGGATTTCACTTTTCGCGGGTCATTTTCGGAACGTAACCCCCGCAATAAACGAGGGATTACTGTATATACCGTATTGTTATACTATAAATATTTATTAATTATAATAATATCTTTGCTAGTAGTGGTAGTAACTGTACTGGTGAAGAGGTTTTCAAATTAAGTAGTGGGTTCAAAGGTCATTACTGTAAAAGCTCTGATATCATAATGTGTGGTTACTTTTTGATCCGAGTCATAGCAAGCCAGGTGTGGAAGGTCAGCTGTGAGAAGACAGATCCACATTCTTCAAAGTATATTTTTTTGGCTTTTTGTGTCTTTATTGCTAGTATAGTGGAGAGAAACAAGAAAAGGGGGAGACAGAGAGAGTAAATGATCTGCAGTAAAAGGGCAGCCCAATGCAGGATTTAAAACCGAAGCCTGGTTTAAAGACTGTAGTCTCTACTGGCAGCTGGATGACAGCTGTGTTAACCACTGCACCCCACAGATCCACGTTCTTCACACAGAACTTCTACACCAGCCTTTTTCCAACCTCTGAGTATCTGCTTTCAGATTTCAATCAATCAAACACTGTTGATCTGGAGTTGTACCCACAAAAACACTTTCGCCTAAAAATAGCTCCTAATTGTTAGGAGATAATTTAGGAGAAATACTGTAAATAAAGGTGCATGTCAGTAAAGAAGACAGATTTGAGTGAGAAGTAAATAAGCCCACTTGCCCTCTATTTAATTCTCCTGAAAATAGCTAGGTAAATAGCATGCAAGAATGGTACCCGGCCAGAAACTAAGGATGTTGCTGTTCCTAGTAACATGTAAACACATCAAAACAAAACTAATGTGGGGCAAAAGTATGTTTTGGACAACATGTGAAATGTTATCAATTCTGAGAGGTCTAACATGTTTATATTATGTTATCTAACTTAACTAAAAAATAAATTCCCCTTAGCTTGTGAAATTGTCACAATTAGAGTTGCATATTTATGACATTTTCTTTAAGTGATATTAAACACTTTAACAATCAATAATTATCATTTGCCCAAAAAAAATTATAAGATATAAATCATGTTTTCTTTCTTTTAACTCCTTGCATTAGAGACACAGCTATGTGTCATTCATATTAAAACGATAAGGCTGTCCCGAAGCTATGCCTGTTCCATTGACTGTATGGTGCAGCAATAGTTGGAATTTTTATATAGTAATATGGCATATCAAATACTGTTGCTCTAACTTTATTAGTCCATATTCTCCCCTAGCTAACATGCTTTCAAGATGTTGCTCAGACCAGGTGAGTGTTGCTGATACAGTTCCTTTTGTGTTGGTTTTGTTGGAAATATGTAATATATTCTTGCTTGTACTAAATAAATAAAATATAACACAGTATGCATAATAAGTAGTTTTTTGTAACCTTTAAGTAGTGTGGATGATAAGTCCTAAGTAACCTTTGAATTCAGCACTTACTTGTAATTGTATATTTTTGTATGATAGTATTTCAACTTTCATTTAAGTAAAGGACCTGACTACTTCACCCAGCCACTGTCAGTCTTTTGTTTTCTTTTGAAACCTGCACATTTGTCTTGATCGTCTGTGGAGGTGTGTTGGGGAATCATCATGACACTGTAGATTGTGACACATGTCACAGAAGTGAGGGAGAACAGGATGTCAATTTGGGTCATGTCAGAGAGAGAATTCGTCAAATGTCTGTCTAACTTTTTAAGTGTTTAAAAGAGCTTTCAGTATGCACTATAACCCCAGTCACACAATGCACAATGCTAAATAAATAAAACACACTAATACAGTAAAACAGTGAAAACAGCATGAGAGTGACTTCAAGTCAGTTCAAAAGTGGACCAAAAACAGATAGATACAAAGTTAAGGTGTGTGAGAGCCTCTTGATTATTGGTTTGTACTTTAGACTCAAAGCTTCCATTCTCTGTGTGTCTCTTACCTCTGTGATGTATTTTTGTACTTCTGCCTGTAAAGAAAACAAAAACATAATGTCAATTATTTAAACCAAATAATCTGACAGTCTGTCTAGGAGTTCTGTGCCACTGTTGGCTTAGTAGTTGCCTTAGTTTCAGTTTCTTAGTTTATGTCTTTGAAAATATATTGCAGGGTGAAAGTTGCAGCTGCTACTAGTGTGGATTGAATGGATGACAACAATCTGTTAGTGAAAGTGAAATACGAATATTTAGAGGGCTGTCACGCTAACTAAACCTTGCTTAGATAATGATTAAAAAATTAATACAAAGATGAATCTCTGGTTCTCTTTGAGCTATGAAAATTATTTTGACAAACAATAGCTCACAGCAACATTTGGGGAAATAACAATTAACCACTTCATTTTTGGATCTATGAACTTACATCAAGACAAAAAAAAATACATATACTGTTTTCCCTACAAACAGAATATGCCTCTTTTCCATGGCAGTAGCTTTGTGTGTACTATTACTGGTAGCAATCCTTCAGCCAGGACCACCTTTGTAGTTTAGATATTTCTGTCAGAGAAGTGTTTCTCCCACAGTGTTCTTTTTTTTGTTATCTCTTGTGCTCTCTTTGCATTTTCATGATCTAAAGTGGGCTTCATGGATCATTGGAATCATTTCTGCTTTCAGTCTTTAAGAAACAAGTCAGTAGTTCTGAAATAAATCAGTCCTTCTGAGTTATCACTAAATGTCCAGTATGTCTTTATCTCAGCCATTTGGCTAAACTGCACTGCACTTAAAAAACATATAATTAGCCATTGCCTTCATTTGCTGAAATATTAGATTGATGAAAACGATTATGACAACACTTGTCATAATCAACAATAATCATCAACATTCACATATGGAAATAAAACAATGGTGATGTAACATGAAGCTTGGCAATAAATTGCTTTAAAAATTAAGACCGTAAATCACTTCTAGAAGAGACTTAAGAGAAACAAGTATCTGGGTTGGAAAGGTGTCCTAATGTTCCTTGACTGCACAGACACCAGAATTTGATCTGTTAAACTGAAAACTTCTTCCAAGTCCTTCAATCTCTGAGCAAAATATTTCTGTAGAATAACCCTGATGTGACTTAAATATACTAATGGGATACTTGAATTTCTATTTAATTCAATGGTATGTTCGATCTCTGACATTTCTGCAAACACACAAACTGTGAAATTCTGCTGTTGTTTGGCTGTGTTTTGTGGTAATTAAATGATTTAATGCTAAGTCTGTTATCTCTAATATATACTGTTCAGTCTGACTTATACCTTCTCATTTGCCAGAGGAATAGCTTGGTTGGATCTTATTTTGAGTCCAGGTGGATCATGTTACTTATCCTGGCTGGAAAACGTTGCTATGCTGTTTCTTACCTGGCTCTGCTCTGCCTTTTCTAGCATGTGCATCATCAAAAAAACCTTTATAATAATAATAATCATAATAATAATATTTAGTAAATCCCTAAGGCTCCTGGGTTATTCTTTTTCTCTTTCTTTTCATTTTTGCACTCTTGACTTGTGGTGAAACATGTTGGCAGACTGAAGTGCTAATTAAATAGCATTACATTTTTGATCAAAAGCCAAACCATTTTTGTATTGGGGGTGGCAGGGGGGTTAGAGTTAGGGTTGGACCCCTGTTTCAAGGACAATAAAGATAAAAAAACAAATAGAAATCATTCATTTAACAAAAATATTATACATTTCTTCCACAAATATGCATATTTTGAAATAGAATGCAATGCCAATTCACCCCCCCCCCTTTTTTTAATCAGATGTGTGTAAAACCACATTGCATAAATGGACCTGAAAACTTTATTGGATGTGGGAAAATGTCAAACAATGTTGCAGCCTTGTCTTGTTCCTACATTTGCCAATGTTCCCCTCCTTCAACCATCTGTCCTTGTGTGTCTCTGTGGTATAGCCATAGCCCTGGATCCTGCCTGATTGCACTCACCTCTGTTTGTCTTCACACACCTGTCTCCCATCAGCTAATCAAGGCTGCATGCATCCACTCATCAGAAGATTGTTTTTCTACTTACCATTGTGGTGACCCAGGCCAAGCAACCATGTTGCCTCTGTTCAGAACCTGTGTTTTTTCAATCATCATCTGTCCTGTGTCATAGATCTCTCTGCCATCTGCTTTGGCACCTGCCTGTCTGTCTCTTATTTCTGCCTGACTACAACATCATCAGGTGGTTCCCCACCTTACTCATGCCTGCCTCACTGCCTTGACCATCTTCATTCTCTGCTTTCCAAAATAAAGCCTCATTATTCATTCCTATCAAGTTGCCAGTGTCATGCACTTGGGACAACAAAAGTACTATGAGGGAGTACAAAGATGTCCTCACAGGGTTAGGACCTGAACAGTATCACATTCAGTAAACTGCTGTTTGTTCTCTTTCCTTACTATGCACTCACCATTGTTCAATAACAATTTATGATACTGTCTGATAAGTAAATAATTGAGTAACTAAGGATAAGGATCCAATTACAACCTTGTCTTAAAAAGGTGCATTAGTTAGTGAGGGGTCAAAGTAGTTTAAAATTTTTGTCTTTGCATTGTGCCCAAAAATGTTGGGTGTCTCCCCCCCCCTCTAAAAAGAATAGAAATGCATATAGCATAAGCTACTTAATTACTCCTTATTGTAACACAAAACATGATTGTTATGATTGTACTTTTTTTTTATACCAATCCATAATCACAAGGAAATCGAACATTTAAAAACTAAGCCTATTGCATGTTCTAAGATGGACAAACCTGAATTTGATTGGTTTTGTATTTGAGGCATATGTGAGAAGCAGATTATTAATAAAAGACTTATTTTTGAAGGCACAAAAAACAGTTAAAAAAATGCAAAACCAGTATAAGAAAACAAAATCAAATCAAACCATAGATTATTAATCTTAACACAAAACTTTAATATGAAGGTAGGAACTTTAAATTTGATGAATTTGAAATTACAACTTAACAACATAAACTAAGAACATGAGAGGCAGCATGAGTCTTCACTGCAATGTGCACATTAAAATCTTCAGATAATAACTTCAACGGAATAGAAGGCAGAACATTTGCCAGAGGAGCTATGTATTTATTCTCTTCTCCTGTTTGATGGTGATCTATGCAACCAGTTGTGCTGCTTTTTATCCTAGGCTCAGCCAAGTCTTTACATAATGCAGTGGATTCCACTTTTCAACTGGTGGTTACAGTGGTCACAGTGCTGATAAGGAGGGAGTTTGCTTGATTTTTTGTTGTCATTTTACTTTGATATTCAGATATGCTATTGTTCATTGAGCTATACCCTGGTTCATATTCAGCATGGCAGTGTGTCCACAACTTCTTCCTCCTATTAGGAATTCTGCATCTTCCGATTGCCTTGTACTCATTGAACCCAAGGCGGGCTTCTTGTTCACTCACATGTACGGCTCTAGTTAAGCATTCAAATTATATTCTCAACACATCTGATAAAGGATTTATTTCCATCCTTGTTCTGTTAGATCAAATCTTGTTACAGACACTAAAGCATCTTATTGGTATAAAAGGGACTGCACTAAACTGGTTTAAGTCCTATCTCCCAGATCGTTCCCAATTTGTCCATATCAATAATGTTTTTTCTATCCATACCAAAGTTAATCATGGGGTTCCACAAGGTTCTGTGCTTGGACCAATACCTAATTCACTGTTGCGCAGACGATACATAACTGTATCTATCAATTAACCCAAATGAAACCAATCAGCTAGCTAAACCTTGAGCTTGTCTCAAGGATATAAAATCCTGGATGACCTTCTTCTACTAAATTCAGACAAAACGGGGGCGCTGCTGCGCTGGTGAGATGCAGACGTGATTTTCAGCAGCTCCCAACAGGTGGAATTTCAAACTATCAAAAATGACCATTTAGCCGATGTTTTATTTTGGGAATACTTGAGGGACTTTCATAACGCATCCTGAAACAACAATTTCAAGTTTTGAGTTCCAAGGATGGCGGGCAGAGGCAAACCTAATAAGCAAACAGCATCGCGTGGAGGTGCTAACCCAAATGCTAATGCTAATGAGGATGAGGAGGTTACCGCAACGATGCTAAGAGATATGATGCAGTCTCTGAAAGCAGACATCTGTAACACAATCGAGGAGGCTGTAAAGGGACTTCAAACTGGTATTGCCGCTGTTAAGTCTGAATTTAGTACAACAACGGGGGCCTTGCAGCAGACCATTAACGTACAAGAGGAGAGACTAGCTGCAGTGGAGGACTCCGCAACGAAGACTAGTGATGGCTTAGCTGAAATGGAAGTGACAGTGACTGCACTCAAAGGTGAGATTCGTGCACTTCAAAGTAAATGCGAAGACCTAGAGAGTAGGTCGAGGAGAAACAACTTAAGGATAGTCGGTGTCGCAGAAGGGGTAGAAGGCAAAACTCCGACAGCATTTGTCTCCAACCTCTTAAAAGACCTGTTTGATCTCGATGATCAACCTCTTATCGACCGGGCTCATCGTCTATCTCAAGTTAAACCGAGGACGGGACAACCACCCAGGCCCTTCATTCTCAGGGTGCATTACTTTCACGTTAAAGAGCAGATTCTCCGCCTAGCTCGAGAGAAGGGAGACCTCGCATACAACGACAAGGCCATACACATCTTTGGAGATCTGACCGCTGGAGAGGCCAAGAGAAGGGCGGCTTTCAACGACGTGAGGAAGATCCTACAGAACATTTCAGGCGCCCGGTTTGGCTTCCGACACCCGGCTACGTTCAGAATCACACTGCCTGGCGGAGAGGAGCGTCGCTTCACAGATCCAGAGAAGGCTATGGACTTTGTCAAATCAACCTCGTCTACATCCCCAGGTTCGGACTGATGATCTCTATGACTACTGCGATGGTCTTTGTCCTCTGAATTCAAAGGTTATTTTTTTTTCTCCCTTCATAATTTTTCTCCATAATGGTTAATACGTTGTGAATGCTTTAAACTTAATTCTTGATAGATAATTCACGCTGCTGCGTATTGGCGATTTGGGCAGGCTACAGTATATGCCTGAATATGCTTTTTGGTCGTACAATCATTATTCTCTGACACCTGAAACTAATGTTTTATTTGTGTTCTTTACGGATTGGATACAGCTGTGGTTCCACAGCTTTAAAGCCAGGGTTGAAGCTTAATGTTGGGGTATAGAGTGAGTTTGCGCCCATGTTGGTGGGGTGCTTGGTGGGGTGGGGATATTGGTATTGATGTAGTAATCTGTTTTCATGTTTTTGTGTGTTTTGTTGTTATGGCCACAATATATAATTTTTGCTTCACCTTTACTGTGGTACAGAGTATAACGGTATGTTCTCTCTTATAACATGGCTTGCATTAATTTTGCTAGCTGGAATGTTAAGGGACTAGGTCGGCCTAGTAAACTTAATAAGGTGTTGGCCCATTTAGACAGCATGCATATACAGATTGCATTTCTTCAAGAAACACATCTGTCTCCTTCTGAGCATGTGAAATTGAGAAGAAGGTGGGTCTCCCAGAGCTTTCATTCTCTTTTTAGTAGTAGGGCCAGAGGAGTTGCAATCATAATACACAGAAATGTTTCATTCACTGCTTCAGATGTCATTGCTGACAGAAATGGGAGATATGTTATTGTGACTGGAACTTTATTCAATACTCCTGTAGTGCTGGCCAATGTATATGCTCCTAATTATGATGATGAGGGTTTTTTTGTTAGATTTCTGTCATCCATCCCAAACCTTGACTCTCATCATCTGATAATTGGAGGTGATTTCAACACGTGCCTAGATCCAGTGCTGGATAGATCATCCAAGAGACAAATAACTATATCCAAGTCTGCAAAGACGATAAATAGCTTTCTCAAGGATTATGCAGTGACAGATGTATGGCGTTCTCTTAACTCAACAACCAGGGCTTACTCTTTTTTTTCTAATGTTCACCAAACCTTCTCCCGTATTGATTATTTTCTTTTAGATAAGAAGCTTCTTCCATCAGTTAGGGCTTGCACATATGAAGCAATTGTCATTTCAGACCACTCACCACTTTCCCTTAAATTGAAATTCGACCATATACCTATCACTCATCCACGCTGGAGATTTGATACAAGTATGCTTTCAGATGAAGACGTAGTTAACATTATTGCCTCTAGCATTCATGTTTACAAACAAACTAACTGTACTCCAGATGTGTCTCATAGCACAGTTTGGGAAGCTTTTAAAGCGTTTATGAGGGGTCATTTAATATCTATGTCATCTTTTGAAAAAAAAACAACGCGTACAGACAACAAACCGTCTGATTGATCAAATTCGTCAAATTGATAATCAGATAGCCAATGGCCCATCACCTGGTCTTATTAAGGATCGACTTCTTCTCAAGACAGAATTTGACACATTTACATCACTGGATGTTGAAAAAATGCTTCTCAAATCCAGGCATTCACATTATGAGTTTGGTGAGAAAGCACATAGGCTTCTTGCTCACCAGCTCAGGCAGTCCTCTGCTTCTAATATAATTTCTGAAATTAAAACTCATTATGGGGTTACCCGGGATTACTTAGAAATAAATAGTGCTTTCAGAGATTACTATATATCATTATATACTTCTGAACAAAACTGCACCCTCCTTGAGATGGAGCAGTTTTTCACAGATATTACTCTCCCCAAGATTGATCAAGTCACCATGGAATCTCTAGACAGTCCATTATCTCCTGAAGAGATTGCAATGGCTATATCTGCTTTACAAACCAACAAAAGTGGCCCTGATGGGTTTTCAGTTGAATTTTATAAAGCATTTTCTGCTGAGCTGGTGCCACTTTTATTAGATATGTACAATGAGTCATTTGAATCAGGAAGTCTGCCCAAAACATTATGTGAAGCCTCTATTACATTGCTATTAAAGAAAAATAAAGACCCTCAACTCTGTGGCTCATATCGCCCTGTGTCTCTTCTGCCAGTAGATTTTAAGATTTTAGCAAAAGTCCTGGCCACACGTCTGGAATCCATACTTCCGGATATAATCTCTCCAGACCAAACTGGATTTGTTAAAAACAGATTCTCCTTTTTTAACATACGTCGACTTTTCAACATAATCTACCATCCCTCACAGTCTGCTACACCTGAAGTGGTAGTCTCGTTGGATGCCGAAAAGGCGTTCGACCGGGTGGAATGGAGGTATTTGTTTTTTACATTAGAAAAGTTTGCCTTTGGACAAAATTTCATTTCTTGGGTCAAGCTGTTGTATGTAGCCCCTATGTCTTCAGTGAGGACAAATAATGTTTCATCTGAACTTTTTTCTGTTTTCCGTGGCACACGACAGGGGTGCCCTCTGTCACCCCTGCTGTTCACTATTGCCATTGAGCCATTAGCATCATTGTTACGTCAGACAACACAACTAACAGGGATTTTCAGAGAGGGTCAAGAACATAGGGTCTCCCTCTATGCGGATGATCTCTTATTATACCTCTCTGACGTCTCCCATTCCCTACCATCTGCTTTAAATATATTAGAAACATTTGGTAAACTGTCAGGATATAAAATTAATCTGTTCAAGAGTGAGCTTTTCCCAGTCAATGATGCTGCATGTTTATTATCATTCAACACCTTCCCTTTCAAAGTAATTTCTAAATTTACTTATCTTGGAGTCAATGTACCAGACAAATTTTCAAAACTTTTTAAGGAGAACTTTCCCCCTCTCATGACTAAAATTGAACAGCTCTTAAAACGTTGGACCCAACTCCCTCTGTCAGTAGCAGGACGAATTAACTCAATCAAAATGTCTATACTCCCGAAATTTACATATTTATTTCAAAATATTCCTGTTTTCATTCCAAAGTCTTTTTTTCGTAAATTTGACAGTATTCTTTCTTCATTCATTTGGAATTATAAAACTGCTAGGGCTAGAAAAAGTCTTCTGACACAGCCAAAATGTGTTGGTGGCATGGCTCTTCCAAATTTCCAACTCTACTATTGGGCATGTAACATCCGACCCATGTTGCATTGGTTATATGAAGACACCGGTGCTGATGCACTTTCTTGGCAATCTATTGAGTCTAAGTCATGTAAACAATCCTCATTGGCTGCCCTCGTATATGCACCTCTATCATCATCATACACATCTTACACAACTAATGTGTTAGTGAAAACCTCTTTGAAAATATGGACTCAGATAAGGAGACATTTTGGTTGGCAGTCCATTTCACTTAAATCCCCTGTCTATGCCAATCATTATTTTAAACCGTCTGTTATAGATAAAGCTTTCCTTATATGGCACAATGCAGGCATTACACAATTTCAAGATTAATATCATAATGGCATTTTTGCCTCCTTCCAATATCTTTGTGATACTTTTAATATCCCTAGAACTCATTTCTTTCGCTTTCTTCAAATCCGTAACTTTATTAGGAACATCTCCCCAGTATTTCCAAGACAACCTCCTGCCACTTCCTATGACCATATATTGAATAAGCCTTTGTCATTTAAGGGTATTATATCAGCCTCTTATGGGATGCTGATGACACTTTCACCCTCTAACATCTCCGATTTAAAATCTCAATGGGAAGGCGAATTGGGGGAACCAATTTGTGAAGACTCTTGGGAGGCCGCCCTGGGCAGGGTTCATAGTTCTTCAATCTGCGCCAGACATGGGTTCCTACAATTCAAGGTCTTGCACCGTATCCATTGGACTAAACTCAGACTTTCTAAACGGTTCCCTGATGTAGACCCATTATGTGACCGCTGCAGCTGCAGTCCAGCATCACATACTCACATGTTCTGGTCTTGCACCAAATTAGCGCAGTATTGGTCTTCCATCTTTGATTTGTTATCAGGCTTCCTAGGACAGGCAGTCTCACCATGTCCCTTGGTTGGGTTATTTGGGGTGGTGCCTGATCATCTGGGTCTAACTAGGGCGCAATCAAATAGTGTCGCTTTCCTAACGCTCCTGGCCAGACGGTTGATTTTGATAAAATGGAAAGACAGCAAACCTCCAACATTCATACATTGGGTCAAGGATGTCCTTTATTTCCTCAAACTCGAAAAAATAAGATATTCTTTGAAAGGATCAGCGAAAAAAACTTACAATAAAACATGGGGACCTTTTCTAGACTATGTCAAGATACATACCACACTTCTAGAATAAGCAGAGAACAAATATACACAGCATAAGGTTGCAATTAGTTATAATAACAGCTTGTAATAAGTGGTCACCCCCTCCCTTAAATGTCTTTTGTTATTGGTATTTATTTTTTTGTTTGTTTGTTTTTGTTTCTGTTTTTGTTTTGTCTCTGCCTATTTTGTATGTTTTTTTTTTTTTTTTTTTTTTTTTTTTGTCTCTTGTATTCATTGTTACTGTGTTTGTAAGTGTATATTGATCATTACAAAAAATGTAAAAAAATGTTTCAGATGGGTTCCAAAATGTAATGTTCAAATTGAACAGCAATAAAAAAGAATGGAAAAAAAAAAAAATAAATTCAGACAAAACAAAAATCATTTTACTCTGGCCCGAAATCCTGAGGAACTCAATATCCAGTGATATACAGTGAAGAAAACAAGTATTTGCTATTTTGCTATTTCTCCCACTTAGAAATCATGGAGGGGTCTGAAATTTTCATCGTAGGTGCATGTCCACTGTGAGAGAGATAAACTAAAGAGAAAAATCCAGAAATCACAATGCATGATTTTTTAACGATTTATTTGAGTGATACAGCTGCAAATAAGTATTTGAACACCTGTGTGTCATCTAGAATTCTGACCCTGAAGGACCTGTTAGTCCGCCCATTAGAAGTCCACCTGCACTCCATGTATCATCCTTAATCAGATGCACCTGTTTGAAGTCGTTAGCTGCATAAAGACACCTGTCCACCCCATACAATCAGCAAGACTTTAACTTGTAACATGGCGAAGACCAAAGAGCTGTCCAACGACACAAGACAGAAAATTGTACACCTCCACAAGGTTGGAAAGGGCTACGGAGCAATTGCCAAGCAGCTTGGTGAAAAAAGGTCCACTGTTGGAGCAATCATTAGAAAATGGAAGAAGTTAAACATGACGGTCAATCTCAATCGAAGTGGAGCCCCATGCATGATATCACCTCGTGGGGTCTCAATGATTCTAAGAAAGGTGAGGAATCAGCCCGGAACTACACGACAGGAGTTGGTCAATGACCTGAAAAGAACTGGGACCAACGTTTCCAAGGTTACTGTAGGTAATACACTAAGACGTCATGATTTGAAATTATGCATGGCACGAAAGGTTCCCCTGCTTAAATCAGCACATGTCAAGGCCCGTCTTAAGTTTGCATATGACCATTTGGATGACACAGAGGAGTCATGGGAGAAAGTTTTGTGGTCAGGTGAGACCAAAATAGAACTTTTTGGTCATAATTCCACTAAGCGTGTTTGGAGGAAGAAGAATGAAGAGTACAATCCGAAGAACACCATCCCTACTGTGAAGCATGGGGGTGGTAGCATCATGCTTTGGGGGTGTTTTTCTGCACATGGGACAGGACGAGTGCTCTGCATTAAAGAGAGGATGACTGGGGCCGTGTATTGTGAGATCTTGGGGAACAACCTCCTTCCCTCAGTCAGAGCATTGAAGATGGGTCGTGGCTGGGTCTTCCAACACGACAACGACCCAAAGCACACAGCCAGGAAAACCAAGGACTGGCTCCGTAAGAAGCATATCAAGGTTCTAGCATGGCCCAGCCAGTCTCGAGACCTGAACCCAATCGAAAATCTTTGGAGGGAGCTCAAACTCCGTGTTTCTCAGCCCAGGCACCTGACTGATCTAAAGAAGATCTGTGTGGAGGAGTGGGCCAGGATCCCTCCTGCAGTATGTGCAAACCTGGTGAAAAACTACAGGAAACGTTTGACCTCTGTAATAGCAAACAAAGGCTACTGTACCAAATATTAACATTCATTTTCTCAGGTGTTCAAATACTTATTTGCCGCTATATCACACAAATAAATCATTAAAAAATCATGCATTGTGATTTCTGGATTTTTCTTTTTAGTTTATCTCTCTCACAGTGGACATGCACCTACGATGACAATTTCAGACCCCTCCATGATTTCTAAGTGGGAGAAATAGCAAATACTTGTTTTCTTCACTGTAGCTATCCTGGATGACATCTCCCTGGCCTCTAGCTCCACTGTGAAAAACCTGGGAGTCATTTTTGACTAAGACTTGTCCTTCTCTGCCACATTAAACATATTTCTAGGACTGCACTCATTCACCTACACAGCACAGCAAAGGTCAGACACTTCCTATCTCTGAAAGATGCTGAAAAACGTACCCATGCAATTGTTACTTCCAGGCTTGACTACTGCAATTCTTTACTGTCCGGTTGCACCAAAAAGTCTCTAAGAATTCTCCAGCTGATCCAGAATGCAGCTGCATGTTTATTAACTGGCACTAGAAGAAGGGAGCATATCTCACCTGTATTAACCTCTCTACACTGGTGTCCTGTAAAAACTCGAATAGAATTCAAAATCCTGCTCCTCACCTATAAAGCGCTCAGCAGTCAGGCGCCATCCTACCTAAGGGATCTCTTAGTCCCATATCACCCATGAAGAGGATTACGTTCCTAATATGCAGGCTTATTGGAGATTCCCAGAATTTCTAGAATTAAAATGGGAGACAGAGCCTTCAACTTCCTGGCTCCTCTCCTGTGGAATCGTCTTCCAGTTTCAGTTTGGGGGCTAGACACCCTTCTTTATTTAAGAATAGGTTAAAAACGTTCCTGTTCGAAGAAGCGTATAGTTCGGGCTATAGTTATGCTGCGATAGGTTAGTCTGCTAGGTCCTCATGAGATGCTATAAGCTTCTTTTTCTTCTTCCATCTGTGATACTGATGAACCACTATTGTACTTTTAAATCTGCTGTGTTCCTGGATTCCTGCCCTGTGTTTTCTCATTCACAGAGCATGCTGCAGTGCAGCCACTGATGGATCTACAGATGTTGGGAGGGTCTGATGCTGTCCTGGTTCACCTGGAAGCTGTGATGGATCCTGCACCTCATCCTCCACTTATACCTAAATTCATTACATTTCTGTTTTTCTGTTTGTAATGTCCAATTTTCCCTGTATTGTTTCCACCTGCACAGATCATCTACTGCAGCCTGTTTGTCCTGAAAGAGGGATCCCTTCTCTGTTTCTCTTCCTGAGGGTTCTTCCAGTTTTTTTTCCCTGTTAAAAGTTTTTTTTTAGAGAGTTTTTCCTTGTACGATGTGAGGGTCTAAGGACAGGGGATGTTGTGTTGCTTTTTTACAAACTGTAAAGCCCGTTGGGGCAAATCTGTGATTTGTGATTCTGGGCTATACAAAATGAATTGATTGGAATTGAATTGAATTGAATTGAATTGAATTGAATTGAATTGAATTGAATTGAATTGAATTGAGAATTGAATTGGGCGACATGGTGGAGCAGTGGGTAGCACTGTTGCCTCACAGCAAGAAGGTCGCAGGTTCAAGACCGCCTTGGGCCTGGGTCTGGGACCTTTCTGTGTGGAGTTTGCATGTTCTCCCCGTGTCTGCGTGGGTTTTCACCGGGTACTCCGGCTTCCTCCCACAATACAAAACATGCTCAGGTTAATTGGCAACTCTAAATTGCCCATAGGTGTGAGTGTGTGAGTGAATGGTGTGTGAATGGTGTGTGTGCCCCACGATTGGCTGGCGACCATCTGGGGTGTATCCCTGCCTCTCGCCATAAATGCGCTGGGATAGGCTCCAGCAGACCCCTGCGACCCTGAAAAGGAATAAGCGGGATAGAAAATGGATGGATGGATGGATGAATTGAATTGAATTGAATTGAATTGAATTGAATTGAATTGAATTGAATTGAATTGAATTGAATTGAATTGCATTATCATTATCATTATCATCATCATCCATCATCATCAAAAACTTGTGAATGTGTATTTTCTACGTGCACCGGGTCTACAACTGGATGAGGACAATCATAGCCCAGCATTGACTGTGAATGACCTCTGTACAATGACAGTGATATAACTAAAGGATTAAACCTGAATGAAATATTGAGAAGTTTGATGCAAAGGCCCTAAGGCAGATGCTGCATCATTAGGGTTAAAAAATAATTAAAAAAAAAAAAAAAGGTTAATTCGTAATTACCTACAACAGCAAAGTTAGCCTTTACAAGTAACATAGATTACACTGCAGAAACACACTGGAGCAATTAAGAAGCACTTTATTAATAAATGTAACTATATTAGGCTACACTTGTGCAAGGATTGGATTCTAGATAACAGTAGCCAACTTCCCAGCTGCCTTACGAAGGGAATTTCTGCACACAACTAAGGGTTTTCAGAGGGTTGGGCTGTCTACTCTGGCAGCATCACATTCAGTAAACAGTCCCAAAAAAAAGTCCAAACATACAGTAGTCTCAGTCTGAGTTTATATGCACTCATCATTGTTCCATAACAATTTATAGCAGACTTTTTGTGTCTGTTATAAATTGTGTCTGCTATAAACAAAACACTTTTTGTGTTTTGTTGCCAACTAGTTATTAAAACAAGTTGCTATGTAGCAAATATAGTCTGTTAAACAGAAGATTTGCCAAGGGGCAAAAATGTGTGTGTATTTCATAAAAGTGATATAATGTATTTCATTTTAGCACTGCCACCAATGCAAGGAAAATAATGAAATCAAACTATGTTGGTGACGTTTTTCGCTGTAACATGATAAATTAGATCACAGTAACATTTGGAGAATAAAAAAATTATAAAATTATTACATATTTATATATCTGAGTAAGTCTAGAGAATATTGTGTTTTTCCATCACATAATTTGTTCTTGATTTTATGTGCTTGAATTAACTGTGAATCAATTTGTAACATATTTTAAAAAGTGCTCTATAAATGAAGGTACATAACCATTCCTAGGCTGTCATCTCAACTTTGCTAGACGGAGCTGAGAGTGTTTTCAACCAGACACAAATATCATCACAATAAATATCTATAGTGTCTTGCTCAATGGTGAAACCCCTAGTGCATTAGATTTCCCTGACCAAAATGTGTTGCACACACCACTTTCAGATCTTATGTATTATATCACTTCCCAGAGATGAATGTTGTGGTCCACAGCATCAAAGGCTGCAGTTAGGTCCAACAGAACAAGGATTACGTGGTCACTAGAGTCATTTGCCCAGAGGATGTCATTAAAGAAACCTTAGTAGAACTGACTCTGGGCTATGCCATGTTTGAAAGCCAGATTCACCAACCTCCAGGATGTCACAGTACACTTGTCTGAAAAGGACTTTTTTTTTAGATAATGGAAACATTTGAGATTGGCTCAAAATTTGCCAGTATACTACAATCAAGGTCGAGTTTCTTCAGTAGTGGTTGGACGACAGCATATTTAAAGCTTAGGGGTACAGCACCAAAAGACAGAAGATTGGTTATAAGATGTTAATATTATCTAGCTTACAAAGGTGACTCAAAGGTCTGTTTGAGTTTTTTCACATTTGCATGTTTGCATGCTTGCACGCTCTCATTGCCCCAGATCATAGTCAATACCCTCAAGTCATTTTCAAAATCTAAGAAAAGGATCTAATTATTCAGTTTATTAGCCCTGACCTGGTTGTCAAAAGTGATAGGCTTTTTTTCTGTTTCCCTTGGTTGTGTGGTTTAACACAAAAAGAAAATGTATAGATCATTAAAAATCCTCCTCCTTAACATGGACTGGAGGATCATTAAAAATCCTCCAGTCCGTGTTAAGGAAGAAACCGCTCAAAGTTTTCACACTGTCCTCCATGCACTGCAGCACAATCTTCTGCTAGGGCTTGTGTGCTATGCAAAGATATTAATGTTTGCATGAAATAGACTGTTCACTAAAATGTTCAGTGTAGTAATAAAAAAAGTCTCTTTTCCTAATATCACAGCTATGTGAGTGCACTCCATAGCTCAGTCGTGTTGTGTCTTGAGAGCAAGGATGCTGCCTGTTGTCTTGATGGGGGCTCTGAACAGTCGGCAAAGTCATGACTCAAGGGTGTGTGCAAGCTTGCATGTTCTCATTGCCTCATACCATTATTGGGGGCACCTTTAGTGTCTCTATGGGTCACATAACATGGAAAAAAATCCAGTCAGGAACTTTTTTGGTGTATGCGCCCAGCTTGCAACTTACATTGAAATGACCAGTGGCCATTATTTAGTCTGGTATCCATTTCTCATAATTCCAACAACATGCACATTCAACTAAGGTAAAATAAAAACAAAAACAGACTTTGTTGCAGCATCATGCCCAGCTGAGCAGTGCCACCATGCTAAGTTTCTGAAGATGCCATTAAATTACAACATAATTGGCTTTAAGCACGCCTGCTCTAATTTAAAATGGTAAGGTTTGTGATGCACTGAGGCTGTAGTCAGTATGTAAACAATCGTGAGGCTATAAAATCAAACAATAAAATAAATATTAAAGTCTGAACCTTTTTTCTTTTGCCTTATCCACTTTCCATGCCCTGTCTTCCACTCTCACTCTCCTGATGTGTCTATCTTGCGAGAGTTTGCTGCATCACAACACTCTATTGTTGCTATGGAAACTATAGAGCACAAGAAGACATGCTGTTTTACATTTTATACAGATACTGTAATGTCACAATATTACTGCTGTAAAATTTGTTTGTAATAGTCAATATCTCACAGATGGACAGACTGACCAGAACCTATGACCTCAGAAAACAAAAACACTCAGTCTCTCTCTTTTCTCTCTCTTCTCTCTCTCTCTCTCTCTCTCTCTCTCTCTCTCTCTCTCTCTCTCTCTCTCTCTCATTCTCACACGCCCACTTTTTTCCACTCATTTTCTGTCAGTAGTCCTCCTGCCATCCTCTGTCATGACAACATCACCATGGCAACCATGCTGAAGCATCCATATAGCTGTCAAATTCCAAAACTAACAGTGATCGAATGATCCTCTCAACATGATCAACAATTATCAATAATGCGATTACATCATTATCAATATTACATCATCAGCCAGCCGATTAAGCTGTTCAGTGGTCTGCGCTTACTTACATTTCTCTGAGTCGACTCAGGACCTGGTTGTTGTGATTCTGCCCCAGAGTGTCCACAAAGTCCTGCACCTCCTCAGTCTGCTGCACTGTTTTTTGTTGCTGCACCTCCTCAATCTGCTGCACTGCTCTCTGTTGCTGCACCTCCTTAGTGTGCTGCACCACTGTATGCTGCTGCGCTTCATCAATCTGCTGCCCTTGTTCAGTCCACTGCACCACCTCAGTGTGCTGCTCCTCACTCTGTGACATCTCCTCTGTCTTTTCTTCTTGCTGCTTCTCCTCCTTCTCCTGCTCCTGGTGATCCCCCTTTGTTAGCTGCTTCATCTCCTTCCGCTGAACCCCCTCCATCCGCTGCACCTCCTCCTGCACCTCCTGTTGCATCTCTTGTTGCTCATCCTCAGTCTGCACCTCCTCTTCCTGTTGTGGCTCCTCCTTGATTTCCGCCTTCTCTTCCTGATGCATCTCCTGCTGCCGTACCTCCTCCTGCTGTCTCTTCTGTTGCTGCTCCCCTGCCTCCTGTACCACCTCACGCAGTTGCAACTCTTCCGCCTCCCTGTTCATCTCGGTGTGGAGGAGAATTACGTGTTTTTTCAGGGTTGAATACACGTCCACGGAGCAGAGTTTGGTTTTTGGGAGATGTCCGAGCGTCTCTCAGATCGATGGGGTCATAAAAACATTAACACCAATCATAGCCAAGATGGCATGGGTTGTTCGATGAAACTTCATCCAACTTACTGTGATCTCGTCAAGTCGTAGGTAGCCCGATCCAGAATGTTGATCTCTACTCTGCTCAGTTGGGGAAGCAGAGGGGTTAAAAGGTCACAGGACAATCGGTTGTTTTTTTTGGTTGAAAAGCAGAAACACAGACAGACAGATAGTGTCTTCCAGTCGATTAAACAAAGTGATCAGCTACTTCCTTGACTGGTTCACAGCTGACAGCTGCAGCTGCAAAATAATCCATCTGAAGAGTAACGCTGTAACAATGCAAGGAGGAAGACTAGCAATAAAGACAGGATGGATGGATGGAGAGAGAATGAGAGACAGAAAGCAGAGAACATATCAGAGCGTTTCCGTGGTAACTCAACAACGGTTGCTAAGAGTGATGGAATCCTGCAGCTGACAGACCTCCCTCTTTCTCCTCCTGCCCTTCCTCCTTATCCCTTCCCTGTTTCAAAAATAAGTTCACAGTCAATTCACATGCAAACAGCACATATTCATTTCAATCTTTAACCCTTGCTTGCCTGCTGTGTCGGAGAGAGTGTGTGTGTGTGTGTGTGTGTGTGTGTGTGTGTGTGTGTGCTGAGTATATGGTTTGCTGTGTATGAGAAAGTGAGCTTCTGTGTGTGTATTTATAACAAAGATGATGTAATGGTCCTGAAAAATAATTGTCACAACCCTACTCCAGTCAGGTGACAGACCCAGACTAAAGCTCCATTCACACAGACTCAGTCATTGCAGTAGCCTCAATAGTGTACACACCTGCCACCAGAATGCACCACCTCCATTGTAATGAATGGAGGACCTGTATTTTTCATGTAATGCCTTGTCCTCCTTTTCATGTAATCCTATTTTAATACATTTCAACAGTTTAAAGTCCAGCTAGTGTCATCTAAAGGCTGTTAGACTTGTTAGAATAACACCTTCTAACAGCATTAGTAATTGTATATCTAAAAATGTGGAGATTCCCCCGAGGGTGCTGCTTAAAGAGAGGTCATGGATCATCCTCTGGGAAGTGAAAATATACACTATAAAAGGCACTTTTTAATTAATCCCATTATGCTATTAATAAAGTTATTGGATTGTAAATCAGACTGCATAGAAAAAGACTCGAGAGTCAAAATCGGAGCTTTAGACATCTTAACTTAGTTCCTGGGTCTATTTCCAAAAATCCTGGATCATACATTCCATTGATGTAATTCGGTAACATACAGTGTGTCATTAATCACATTACATTGACGTTAGGATGTCTGGAACTTAGAAATGGCCCTGGACATTTTTACTCAGACCATCTCATCTGATTGTCTTGCATACAAACACTGAAATATTGACAAAATCAGATCATAATGATCTTTGTCAGACTCTGAAAATTTGGTTCATACATTCTTTTCCTGTTGGTTGGATTATTGCAATGCAGTTTCAAAACAAAAACTTAACCGCCAATTTTGTCATAATGCTACAGCCAGAGTTTTAAAAACAACCATAAAGTTTAAAGTTTACTACCAAATCTCTTCACTCGCTTCTAGTAAAGCAAAGAATTGATCTTGGAAATGTTACTCATTGCTTGAAAAAACAATGAATGGTGCAGCTCCTTCCTAAATCTCCAACATGCTCTCTGAGTAAATAGCAGACAGACTCTTGAGATCCTAGTAAAGGTCTCGTTACTATTTCACACATGTAATACATTAGTACCTAGTTAGTACCATTAGTTAACTACTACTATATCTTGGTTTCAGTTTATTTATTTCAGATAAGGCCAGTGCATATTAATGAATATTAACATTAATATCAATTTGCAAGATTGTGGCCTCACGTTAATTGGCATCTTTAATGGAATTAATTGCATATTTGCTTCGGTTTATTTAAGAACAATCTACTTTATTTAGATAGATTTCATCCCTAGCCCATCCTTGACATGCAGGCTGTACTCCATTCTTCTTTAGCTTAGAACCATGGCCTCAGATTTGGAAGTGCTGCTTCACACCATCATGGTGTAAGGAATCCAACAGGACCAGATTTTCTACAAAAAGCAATGACCCAATATTTAGGCCATCAGACTGCAACCACTCAATACCCTGGCTGCGCATAATATTCTGTCCATAAAGTTTATCGAAAGAATTTGTATCAAAGGGCAGCTCTGGCAGTGTCCGACTTTTACTGGGAACAAGACCAACTAGGAATAAGACCAACCAGAAATGTGGACCAAGCTCTTTCACCAGGCATACAGAGACCAGATGGCCCGAGTCAGCAGGTCCGTAACCCCATGAGCACTCCCCACAGGACCCCCTGAGGGACATAGGTGCATCCAGGTCCACACTCCCATGCACCCTCCAGGACCATGCTAACGCTATAGAGCCTGTCCATGGCTCTGCGACCATGACAAAAATGGAATGCTTATCATGAATCCAAGGTTTGATTATCTTACAAAGATATCCTTCCCCTCCAAATAGACTTTCCCAGGTCTGAGGAATGTGATCCGGCTGTAGTTGGAGCACACCCTCCAAATCCCAGTTTTTGAATAGAGGAACCCCAACCACGCTCTCTTGGTCCAGAGACACTGCCCCCGATGGCCATGCAATGTAGGATCATGTCAACCAAGACAGCACCACAACATCCAGAGCCTTAAGGATCTCCTCCAGCTTTAAGGTATTGCCACTTAGGCGCTTTTTGCCTACCTCTGTGATCTCAGCCCCAGAGATAGACAAGCCCACAAATGGGTCCCCAGAGTCTGTTTCCTCAGTAGGATTGAGGAGGACTGACGTATTCCCCCACCGAACATCCAAAGTTGAGGTCAGCAGCATTCTGTCTAACACAGTGTTGACAGTACACTACTTCCCCCTCCTGAAATGCCAGATTGTGGTCCAGGACCTCTTAGAAGCCATTTGAAAGTAATTCTCCCTGGCCTCAGAGAACTCCTCCCACACCCAAGGTTTTGTCTTTGCAACTGCAGAGGCCATGCTCCACTTGGTATATCAGAAAGGGTAGGACCCTTCCCTCAACATTTGTGCCAACCATCAGGTTTTGGGGACTGCTGCTACTACAGCAGGGCTGCCCAATCCTGATCCTGGAGAGCTACTATCCTACATGTTTTACAAAGCTCTCTACTCCAACACACCAGATTCCAATTATTCACAAGCCCTTGGCAAGCTTCAGCTACTTGATTGGAGTGGAGTAGGAAGGTTCTTAAAACATGTAGGATAGTAGATCTCCAGGAGCAGTATTGGGCAGCCCTGCACTACGGATACCAACCACCTTACGGTCACAGCTCCAGTTGACCACCACAACAATGCAATAACAGCAGAGATCAACTTGGAATCAATCCCCTCCATCCCCTCCCCCAGGACGTTTTTGAACCTCATCATCAAGCCAATCCCCCAGGCCTGGCTTTAGAAGGGGGCCCCGGTAACCCATGTCTGGGCATGGTTAACCTGGACCCAACAATGTTTATCTGGTCTCTCACTGTCATGTGTACCTGGAGCATAAATTCCCTGACAACATGCATCCTGGGATCAGTGGGAGTTGCAAACCTTTCCGAGGATAAGGTGGCAGCTCCAGGAGGGGTTACTGGTTACAGGGTTGGAAAAACTCCAACTGATTAACATTTACATTATCTTTGTTTTGCTATTTACACAATAGCATATATATATATATATTATATATGTCTACCAAAGAATTTTATCCAGACCTATTAGATGGTCTACGAAAGGTCTGCGCTTTTTCTAGAGTCAGAACTTAAGCATTGTGTAGCATTGTTCAGTTTCTATATCCCACATATCTGGAATAAACTTCCAGTGAACTGCAAGTCTGCTGCAGTTCTGTTTTTATGTCAGAGCTGAAGATTTTTTTGTTTGCTGCTGCCTACTGCTGATGTCATTTCTTAATTATTTTTCACTGCACTGTAACTTTGTTCTTGTTTTAATTTTAATCAACAAGTTGTAATTCTTCATCTTATTTATTTTAAATTTTAATTAGTTAAAAAAATCATCATTTTGCGTTGGGTTTCCTTTTTTAATGAACTGGTTTTAAATTTTATCTTGATGCACCTCCTGGAAAAACTCCCCCACACCATAGTCCCCCCTCCACCAAAACCTACACTTGGCACAATGGAGTCCAACAAGTATCATTCTTCTGACGAATCTCCACTGCTATAGAGTTCAACTGCAGCCAACACTTTGCATTGCACTTAGTGATGCTTGGATGAAGTTGCTCAGCCATAGAAACCTATTATGTGAAGCTTTCTGATAACTGTTCTCTGAAGGCCACGTGGAGGTCTGTAGCAATTGACTCTGCAAAAAGTCCTCTTTACTATTTACTCTTTCCCAAACATACCCACATTCTTATAGAACAGCTGACAGTTAACTGTGGGATATTTTGAAAGTGATGGGAACAAGTGATTATTATTAGTTATATAAAATATATTTGAAATAGGTCAGCAAATATTTTGTCAATATAAGATAAGATAAGATAAGATAAGATAAGATAAGATAAGATAAGATAAGATAATGAAATTAATATAGAATAGATGGAGTCATAAAAACATAGACCATATATATACAAATACATATTACATAATGTTCTCTGTCCATCAATATATTGTGAACACCTATTTAACCTTAAAATGTATGTTAAGTTATCTCATTATTTAAGTCTTTAACCCTTACTTTTGCTACTCTACACTCCTTTAACTGACCTGGTGATTGATGACCACTTAACTACCATCCAAAGAGATACTGAGCATAATTATTCAGACTCTGCTGTGCCATGATAGTAGAGTAATGAGGAGGTGGTGTATTTGCATCAACAACAAAAAAAACAGACGTGTAAAGTATTTGACGATAAAAAAATGGACAATGGCAAAAACATTGCAGTTTTGGCAATCTTATAATGTGATCATGTCAAGAAGACAATTTCAGCATTAAGGCACCTCAGGCTGTCTTCTACCAAATTGCAGTCAAGCTTTGCAGGATAATATGACATATGGCTCTCACCAGGGATATCCTGTTCAAGGAAAGGTGACATCCAAATGGAAACCAAAGCAAACAAAGCACCTCCTTATTCAAGATTCTTACCAGGTCTTAGGGTTTTTCAAAGCCATTGTGGGTCCATGGACAGGCCTCCTAATATTGCACCTGCTCCTAATTGGATGCTGCAGCCAACTCTCTGCTTTAATTGATTGTATAGGGTTACCTGATGGAAAGAAAGAAAGATTTTCAAAAGTAATTTAAAAAATGAATATATTTTTTAAACTGATATTTGATTTTAATTGTTAGGATGATTGAATCTTCATATTAGCTACAAATAAACTTTTGATGGATTTTTGTGTATTTTGTCATCCATGACTTCCATTGTAAATGCATGTCAGCATGAACAGGAGAAAGGATTATAAGAGGGATGATTACAACAAAAAAAATTCAATGTTGAGTTGGGTTCCTATTGTTTTAAGAAAATTGTTAACCTGTGCGTTAGGAGACTGCCCTGGTGACACTATCACTTCATCTTCCGCATTCAACATGAAACAATACATTTTTGTTATTCTATTTTATTCTATTGTCATATTCAACTTTTTCTGTTCTAAATTTATGATTTTACATTCTGTGGACAGATCATCTATTGCACGGCTATCTGTCCTGAAAGAGGTTTCTCTTCCTGAGTTTTCTTCCTCTTTTTTCCTCCCATTAAAGGGTTTTTAATGGAGTTTTTCCGCCTATGATATGACAGTGTAAGGACAAGGCATATTGTGTTGCTCTTGTACAAACTGTAAAGCCCATTAAAACAAATCTGTAATTTGTGATTTTAGGTTATATAAATAAAATTAACATGACTTGACCTTTGCCCTGTAGGGTACCCTCCTTTTCACAGGAGCATGTCCTGTATGTTGCCGGCCTCTGTTTGGCCCAACAATGTGATTCAACATTTCAGACCTTTAGTGATAAATCAACAATTAGAGAGTGAACATTATTCCACTCTCTAACTACAACCCTTCTCTAATTTCATTCAACCTGCTTCAAGAATAAGAACACAGAATGATCCACAGGAGCTACTGAGAAGACAGAAAATACCTACTCCATATTTAGTTGTAATGAAGATATTTAACTAGAAGCTATATCAGTATAAAACACTTAGCTTTATACTTTTTAGATAATAATTGTTTATATATGCGAGAGAAAAGTAATTGTCATGTCTCAGCAAACTAAATAATTTGATAAACAAAATAATTGCACATAATCTTTGTTTTAAAACCATCACTCCCTGTTGGTGACTGTCATTAAAAATAGGAATGGTACAGGTAAGAACAGAAGTAATTTGACCATAGAAAAACATAGAGCCTTAAACAAGACAGATGAAGACAGGACAAATAAATAATAAAAGTAATAGAAAAGATCCAGGAAAAAAAAGATGGAAGAAAGAGTATAGGAAGAGAAAAGACTTAACAATTACACAGGGGGGATGTTCTTTAACTTATCCAAGGGGTCAAGTAGTAAAGAATTGCAATTTATTTAAAATTTTAAGTTTGCTACCCCATTTATAACATAATAACTAGGCACTCATGGTATTTCATATTCTATGTGTAGGTGTAATGTCTGGTCTATATATCAAAACACCACCTATAAACACATATCATTATGTGTGTGTATATATATATATATATATATATATATATATATATATATATATATATATATATATATATATAAATATATATATATATATATCCATCCATCCATCCATTTTCTTCCGCTTATCCGGGGCCGGGTCGCGGGGGGAGCAGTCTAAGCAGGGACTCCCAGACTTCCCTCACCCCGGACACGTCCTCCAGCTCCTCCGGTGGGACCCCAAGGCGTTCCCAGGCCAGCCGAGAGACATAGTCCCTCCAGCGTGTCCTGGGTCTTCCCCGGGGCCTCCTCCCGGTGGGACATGCCCAGAACACCTCCCTAGGGAGGCGTCCAGGAGGCATCCTGAGCAGATGCCCGAGCCACCTCAGCTGGTTCCTCTCAACGTGTAGGAGCAGCGGCTCTACTCCGAGCTCCTCCCGTGTGACCGAGCTCCTCACCCTATCCCTAAGGGTGCGCCCGGCCACTCTGCGGAGGAAGCCCATTTCAGCCACTTGTATACGCGATCTTGTCCTTTCGGTCATTACCCAAAGCTCATGACCATAGGTGAGGGTAGGAACGTAGATTGACCGGTAAATCGAGAGCTTCGCCTTCCGGCTCAGCTCCTTCTTTACCACAACGGACCGATACAGCGACCGCATCACTGCAGACGCTGCACCGATCCGCCTGTCAATCTCACGCTCCATCCTTCCCTCACTCGTGAACAAGACCCCGAGATACTTGAACTCCTCCACTTGGGGCAGAGACTCACCACCCACCCCATATATATATATATAGGATAAGAAATTTAGGATTCTTGTAGCACAAAGAAATTAAATGATATAAATAGTTCACAATTTAGCATCTTCTAATGGCTGTTTCAAGTATAATAAAAATGCACCATGTCACAAAACAAAACTGGCTTAATGAACATGGCAATGAGTTCCCTCATGGCAATGGCAGACTGTGTGATTGGTTGGCTGCTTAATGGACTCTTAATTGCTTCTTTATAATCAGCAACAACACAGAAGAGACAATTAAAGATGATGTGTAGGCGGCTGAAGCTGTATTTGTTTGTGTGTTGGGGGGGTGGGTGAGAGAGAGAGAGAGAGAGAGACAGAGAGATAGAGAGAGAGAGAGAGAGAGAGAGAGAGAGGGGAGGTAGAAAAGGAGAGATAGATAGAAAGAGAGATAGAGAGAGAGGGATAGAGAGAGAGAGAGAGAGAGACAGAGAGAGAGGGACAGAGAGAGAGAGAAAGAGATTTGTATGTTCCGGTAATAAATTCAGGTCTTTGTTTGTTGAAAGGCTTTGACAAGACAACAAATAGAACAACACAAACAGAGCTACTAGACATATCAGTTCATTTTAGACTTTCATCTGCCTAGAATTAAAATTTTCTGCAAACTATTTTATGTTATTTGTATGCTATTAACTACATCTTGATAACTTGTAATGTTGAAACGTTATTTAATTATTTAAATATATGATCATATTGTATCACAACAGATGCAAATATGAGTTAAACTTTGACTTGAAATATTCTTTGTCCAGGATATGTCTGTTCAAAATGTGAACATAAAAGTAGTAAAATAGAATTGTTATATTTGATAAACAATGCTCATATGACCCACATCTAAATATATTTGTCCGACAGCTCCATAGACCAAAAACAATGTATTAAGCATAAGTGAATGCATTGAAATACTACAAGATCACATTTTGGAACAGTTAGCTTATGATTTAAAACTGATATATAATGGACAGCTAAGAAAATTCTGACCTGCATGAACCGGAGACTCCGCATGTGGCGTCATTGTTACCACCACCGTCTTCCTGTCCAGAGCCGAGCACAAGGAGCCCATCATCAGCAGGAGCCACAGCAGGAAGAGGAGGTAGAAGGGGACTCCAAACAGATGGAGGACTGTCTTTGTGTTTTTTCACATGTTTGAGAGGCATCTTCTTCCTCCTGTTTTTATCCAATGTTGCTGAGCACTCTATCTGCCGCTCCCTCCCTCTCTTTGAATCTGCAGGTTTGGACATTTCTACGCTTGTTTAGTTAATGTGGCTACACCTGTTTGTTTGTTTGTTCATGTTGCTTTCTAAATTCTGTTTGATCTCTACACTGTCGTATCAACTTTCTACATCCTCTTTGGTTTCAAAATCCTGCTTACTATCCACATCATGTTGTTCATTCCCTACTTCCTGTTTACTTACCTGGGCTAGAAATAGTTGTTGGTATGAATTAATAATTATCAAAGATCATTATTAATAAAAACATTTTTAATTGATTTTATTAATCAAAAATGTATTAAATAAAATGGGGCACCACCGGATAAACCAGAATAATAACTATAATAATCAGTCTTAAAAGATAGTTACCCTAATCAACTCTATGTTAGACATTTCGTTAATAAATATAACAGAAAGGAAGAGATGAATTTGTACACAGGACCAGTCAACTAGCTCCTTGCTACAATATACAGACAAAATACCAGGAAGCTTCTTCTTTAAATACACAAAAGAGTTTTTGACAATCGGTAATCAATTCACAATTAATACTGTTTTTAATATTCTCAACTAAACTAGAACTAACTTAGTAGCATAACAAACAGACAACAACCAAGTAAACTGTGTAAACAAACAAATCAAGCCAACAGTAAGGGGTTGTGTGTATCTGTATGTGTGTGTGTGTGTGTGTGTGTATGTGTGTGTGTGTGTGTGTGTGTGTGTGTGTGTGTGTGTGTGTGTGTGTGTGTGTGTGTGTGTGTGTGTATCTGAGTGTGCATGGGAGAATGCGCGCATGTGTGGGAAGTCTTAAGATGGTAGCTACGCTGGGACTCCCTATGCCGTACTAGAGGTCAGGCTGGGACGGCACACTCCCGGATACTGGCGTGTGAGACAAGATGGCAGCTTGTCCACGACACGTAATTCAAGCAAAGAAAGGACGGGAATGTGTGTGTATGTGTTAATGTAAAATGGATTTTATAAGTATTTGTAGTAAGTGAAAAAAGGTGGGCAATGAGGAGACCAGAGAGAGAGAGAAAGAGAGAGAGACACACTGATCTAACAGGCTATGTCACAGGGACTCGCAGCAGGAATTCAATAGAAAGCGGACTCTGATTGGCCATAGTGCACCACTAGGTGGTGACAACACTAAGGATATGAATGCATGGTAAAATCCATAGATGCTGCTTTTCCAGTCGTGCTGACGGACGTGATGATCGGGAGCACCCACAATCGCTCTTTCCACCTGCTCCACAAAGTTAATGCTGAGCGAGTGAACAATGGGTGCATCTCCAGAGGGCCTGAAAAAAGAAATCCTCTCTGGCTGAGACATTGCTTCTCCCTCCGTTTGGTCGACTGTCACCCCCGGTTCAGCATAACTACGGTTTTCCCATGGATGCAGGTGATGCCCATCAATGAAAGAAGGACAGCTGAAAAACACTGTTTCTCCTCTTTTCTATTCCTGTCACAACCCTCTCCCACTGAGCCACAGACTGTAAGAGGACATTAACTCGCCGCTAGCCCCAAATGAAGAAAGTTACAGATCCTCACAAACTCCAGCCCACATCACTCTGAGAGATTATCTACTGGGCAGTGAATGTTAGTTGTGCTCTTTTAGTTGTTTCACCTGTTATTGTGCCACTTGTTTAACCTTTTTGTTTTCACGTTTTGCACAGATACATTGTTACTACTATCGGCTGATTTGAGGGCCCAGTTAGTAGTGTATAAGTGTATGGTAGGATCTGTTGAGTAGAAGTGATTTTGATTTCTAAATAAATTTTGCAAGATAATAAATCCTGTTATATTTTAAGTTCATATTTAGGGATCTCTTAATCCCATATCAACCATCGAGAGGAATATGTTCCCAATATACAGTCTTTTTGAAGGTTCCCTGAATTTCTAGAATTAAAACGGGAGGCAGAGCCTTCAACTTCCAGGTTCCTCTCCTGTGGAACCGTCTTCCAGTTTGAGTTCGGGGCGCAGACACCCTTCCTCTGAGTTTTTTTTTCTTCTTCTTTTCCTTCCGTCTGTGAAACTGATGAACCACTATTGTACTTTTAAATCTGCTATGTTCCTGGAGTCCTGCCCTGTGTTTTCTCATTCACAGAGCATGCTGCAGTGCAACCACTGAGGGATCTACGGATGTTGGAGGGTCTGATGCTGTCCTGGTTCACCTGGAAGCTGTGATGGATCCTGCACCTCATCCTCCACTTACACCCAAATTCATTACATTTCTGTTTTTCTGTTTTTAATGTCCAATTTACCCTGTAATGTAACCTGCACATATCATCTATTGCAGCCTGTCCGTCCTGGAAGAGGGATCCCTTTCTCTTCCTGAGGGTTCCTTCAGTTTTTTTTTCCCCGTTAAAGGTTTTTTTTTAGGGAGTTTTACCTTGTACGATGTGAGGGTCTAAGGACAGGGGATGTTGTGTTGCTTTTGTATAAACTGTAAAGCCTGTTGGGGCAAATTTGTGATTTTGGGCTATACAAATAAATTGAATTGAAATGAATTATTTGAATTGATTGAATATTTTATGCTTGTATACTGTGACACTATGCTGGTTGACAGAATCATGGGCGATCTCCTCCTTCATTGCTCACTCTGGGAATATCAATATTTCCACAAATATTGGTGTTTATATGTGACCACATTACCTTTAGACTGTATTGCACTAGTCATTACATTACAACAACTACCTCATAATGCACATAACTGGGACAATCAGTACTGTCTTGTTTTGTTTTATCTTGTTGAACTTGTCCTTCCACTATACTACTTATGTCTTGTCTTGGGGTACTCATGTCTTGTCCTGTCATACATGTTTGTTTGTTTCTAGTTTTTAGTTTAGCACTTTACCATTGTTGTTGTATCGTAGTTTAGGATTGTCTCGTCTTGCGCACCTGCACTTTGATGTTGTTGTACATGTAAATGCATAGGATAGTGAGAAACGCAATTTCGATTCCTTTGTATGTCAAGTACATGTGAAGAAATTGACAATAAAATTGACTTTGACTTTGACTTTGATTGCCAAAGTGGTTATGTGTCCGGATTCTCCAGTGGTGCCCAGTTTATAGTTTAGTTGATTGACCAATTAATTAGGATTTAACAATAATTATTCAACCAAATTTAGCTCCTACACACACAACAATGGTGAGGCACAACACTATCTACATCCTGTTCACTCCCTACATCCAGTTTTCTCTCAACATCACATTTACTTCTACATCCTGTTTACTATCTACAATATTCTGTTTATTATCTACATCCTGTTTACTCTCTACATCCTGTTTACTATCTACATCCTGTTGATTATCGTCCTGTTTATTCTCTAAATTCGTATTACTACCTCTATACTATTTTCTATCAATATCCTGTTTCCTATCTATATCCTTAGTACTATCTACATCCTATTTACTCTATAGATTGTATTTACTATCTACATGCTGCTTATTTCTAATTCCTGTTTACTCTTTACATCCTGTTGAATACCTACATCCTGTGTGTTATCTACATAATATTTATTCTCTACCTGTATGTGCTGACCTGTCAGATATTGAGTGGGGTTGTGGTTTCCCTAGTTGTTCATTTTAGTGACTGTCATTGTAATGTAATGAACACATTTAAGATTATTGTAGTATCGAATATGAAGTAATGAAAACTGATCATTTTAGGTTAAAAGAGATCGCAATTAAAAGTGTGAATTGTGAATCATTTACAATGCTACTTAGCTAACTGCTGAGTCATTTAGGCTTTTGTTAGCCTCATTTACATTGTGTAGTAATTGTACTTTGTGTGAATGCGAGTCATTTGGCTATACTTACCTATTTACTTAGCTGCATATTGATTTTTTCAGGATTTCAGGCCCAAGCACAATAATTTTAGTGTTGTCTGAATTAAGTAGCAGAAAATTGCAAATCATCCAGGATTTTATCTCTATGACAGTTTTTCTAGCTGGTTGGTTTCACTTAACTTAATTACAAATATGGTTATGTATCATTTGCTTAACAGTGGAAATTAATATAGATTCTTTTCATAATAATTTTACCTAATGGGAGCATATAAAGAGTGAAAAGTAGTGATCTGAGCACAGAACTTTGTGGAACTCCATCTGTAACTTTTGTATTAATAGCAGCTGAAGGACTGTGGTCCAGATAATAAAGAGATGTTGAGCATTTCTAGCAAAGGGAAATGCACATGTCTTCTCCCTAATCAAAGCTCAAATGCTGGAAAGGAGCTTTGGTTGCTTTTGTTTTTTCTCTTAGTGAGAAGTAATATGTGACTCCAGCATTACGTATGGCTTTCCTGTACACTTTAAGACTCTTTCCATGCGTAGAAAGCTTCTTCCAGTTTGCTGAAATGCCATATTTGTTAGGTTACCTTCAATTTACAGATTTAAGAGTTAAACCAGGGTGCGGCTCTTTTTTGTTCAACTAACCTCTTTTGTAGAGAAGTGATGGTGTCAAGAGCTGTTTGCAGTGAACCTGCAAGTGCTCTCAACAAGTTGATCTATTTCAGGTGGACAAGCATAGAAGCCTGCAGCTGTGGTGAGGAAGAGTAGTGAATTAAATACTGAAGGAATCACTTACTTGTAGTGACTTAGATATAGAACTATCAGTTAGACATCTAGTAACTATAGAAGGAACAGAAGGAATTCCAAAGTTATTAAAAATGGTCTGATAGGAGGGAATTTTGTGAGAAGACAAACACATGTATACTTGAAGTATAATGACTGCTAATTGCCTGAGGGCTGGAGGCAGTTTGAGCCTGTCTGTGTTGGTTTGTAGAGGTTGGAGAGCTCATGGTGTTACTCTCCTTGTGGAGCACAACACCAACTGTGGATGGTTGGGCCAACGCTTACTTCTCTGGTGGACTTACCTGGAGAAATAGTGAACTGAGTGATTTGTGTTCTGATGCCAGTGATGCTGGGACTGGAAGGATTGGAGAGACTTGTTTAGCCATGATTTCTGTTTGTGCTTATAATAATCCTAAATATATATCTATATCTATATATTCATTTAAAAAAAAAACGGGGGAAAAAAAAATAAGAACCCTCAGGAAGGGTTAGGGTTAGGTTTAGAGGAGGGATCTCTATTCCAGGACGGACAGGCTACAATCAGGATTCCGGGAACACAGCAAATTTAAAAGTACAATAGTGGATCATCAATATCACAGATGGAAGAAGAAAAAGTAGCTCAAAGCATCTAATGAGCACCTGGCATACTAACCTATAGCAGCATAACTATGACTAGTCCAGCCAGGGCCGGTCCTAACTATACACTTCATCGAACAGGAACGTTTTTAACCTATTCTTAAATATAGGAAGGGTGTCTGCCCCGGACTGAAACGGGAAGACAATTCCACAGGAGAGGAGCCTGGAAGTTGAAGGCTCTGCCTCCCGTTTTAATTCTAGAAATTCTGGGAACCTCCAATAAGCCTGCATATTGGGAGCATAATGTTCTTGATGGGTGATATGGGACTATGAGATCCCTAAGGTAGGATGGAGCCTGACTGTTGAGCGCTTTATAGGTGAGGAGCAGGATTTTGAATTCTATTTGAGATTTCACAGGAAGCCAGTGTAGAGAGGCTAATACAGGTGGAAGCCTGGAAGTAACAAATACATGGATAAGTTTTTTCGCATCTTTCAGAGACAGGAAGTGTCTGACCTTTGCTATGTTGCGTGGTGAATAAAGGCAGTCCTAGAAATATGTTGAATGTGGGCAGAGAATGATAAGTCTTGGTGTCGAAAATGACTCTCAGGTTTTTTACAGTGGAGCGAGAGGCCAGGGAGATGTCATCCAGGACAGCTATATCATTGGATATTGAGTTCCTCAGGATTTCGAGCCAGAGTACAATGATTTCTGTTTTGTCTGCAATAGTACCAGAAAATTACAGGTCATCCAGTATTTTATACCCTAAGACAAGCTCAAAGTTTAGCTAGCTGATTGGTTTCATTCGGCTTGATTGATAGATACAGTTGTGTATCGTCTGCAAAACAGTGGAAATTAACAGAGTGTTTCCTAATGATTTTACCCAATGGGAGCATATAGAGAGTGAAAAGTATTGGTAAATTAATTAATAAAAGAAACATTATTGATATGGACAAATTGGGAACGATCTGAGAGATTGGATTTAAACCAGTTTAGTGCAGTCCCATTTATAGCAATAAGATGCTCTAATCTCTGTAATAACATTTGATGGTCAATGGTGTCAAATGCAGCGCTAAGATCTAACAGAACACGAATGGAAATAAATCCTTTATCAAATGCATTGAGAATGTCATTGAAACCTTTACTAGAGCTATCTCTGTGCTGTGATGCATTTTAAACCCTGAATGGAAATCCTTGTATAAGTTATTGTTGTGTAAAAAGTCACACAGCAACTGATTTTTCCAGAATCTTAGAGCGGAAGGGAAGTTGGAAATGGGTCTATAGTTGACTTAAATGCTTGGGTCGAGGGCGGGTATATATATATATATATATATATATACAGTGGCTTGCGAAACTATTTGACCTTTTGCCACATTTCAGGCTTCAAACATAAAGATATAAAACTGTAATTTCTTGTGAAGAATCAACAACAAGTGGGACACAATCATGAAGTGGAACACACTTTATTGGATATTTTAAACTTTTTTAACAAATAAAAAACGAAAAATTGGGCGTGCAAAATCATTCAGCCCCTTTACCTTCAGTGCAATAAACTCTGTCCAGAAGTTCAGTGAGGATCTCTGAATGATTCAATGTTGACCTAAATGACTAACGATAAAAAAATAGAATCCACCTATGTGTAATCAAGTCTCTGTATAATGCACCTGCACTGTGATAGTCTCAGAGGTCTGTTTAAAGTGCAGAGTGTCAGGCCGGGACTCAAAAAGAGGACTCAGATGCGGAGTGGAACAGCAGGTTTTATTAATAAATAGGCAACCTCTTCCACAGGGAGCAAAAGAGGGCTATGACAAAATACAAAGAAAATATCTATGGCTATAAATCACTATACTATAAGGGACTAGACTATGACTAGGGGGAGAAATATCTATGGCTATAAATCACTATACAATAAAGGACTAGACTATGACTATGGCTAGGGGGAAACTAAACTATCTTCGAAAAGGCTGGAGGGAAAAAACTCAACTATGAAACAAAATCTCTCCTAAAAACTGGAGGAACTATACTCAATGACTATGAAACAAAATCTCTCCTAAAAACTGGAGGAACTATACTCAATGACTATAAAACAAAATCTTTACAAATAACTGAAAACAAGGGCTGAACTGAGAATCTACAATTAGCTATCTAGACTAAGGCTATGAAAAACTACAACAAAAAATCGCTCCGAAGAGGACAGCACGACAGGCAAGGCAAGGCAAGGCAAGGCAAGGCAAGGCAAGGCAAGGCAAGGCAAGGCAAGGCAAGGCAAGGCAAGGCAAGGCAAGGCAAGGCAAGGCAAGGCAAGGCAAGGCAAGGCAAGGCAAGGCAAGGCAAGGCAAGGCAAGGCAAGGCAAGGCAAGGCAAGGCAAGGCAAGGCAAGGCAAGGCAAGGCAAGGCAAGGCAAGGCAAGGCAAGGCAAGGCAAGGCAAGGCAACGAGAACTGTGACCAGAGGACTTCAATGGCTTGGGTGAACACACGGGCCGAAACACTTCGGCACAAGACAAGGGGAGACACAGACAATATATACACAAGGTAATTGGAACCAGGTGGAAATAATCAGGGCAGGGCAGACAATCAGACCGGTGACACATGAGGAAGGGCAAGTGACCTGAAACGAGAGGAGAGTTAGACTTTCAAAAATAAAACAGGAAGTGACAAGACAAAAACCCCAAGACAGGACAAACCTCACCGCGGTGTGACACAGAGAGCATCATGAAGAACAAGGAACACACCAGGCAGGTCCAAGATACTGTTGTGGAGAAGTTTAAAGCTGGATTTGGATACAAGAAGATTTCCCAAGCTTTAAACATCCCAAGGAGCACTGTGCAAGCAATATTATTGAATTGGAAGGAGTATCAGACCACTGTAAATCTACCAAGATCTGGCCGTCCCCCTAAACTTTCAGCTCATACAAGGAGAAGACTGATCAGAGATGCAGCCAAGAGGCCCATGATTACTCTGGATGAACTGCAGAGGTCTACAGCTGAGGTAGGAGAATCTGTCCATAGGACAACAATCAGTCGTATACTGCACAAATCTGGCCTTTATGGAAGAGTGGCAAGAAGGAAGCCATTTCCTAAAGATATCCATAAAAAGTGTTGTTTAATGTTTGCCACAAGCCACCTGGGAGACACAAACATGTGAAAGAAGGTGCTCTGGTCAGATGAGACCAAAATCAAACTTTTTGGCAACAATGCAAGACGTTATGTTTGGCATAAAAGCAGCACAGCTCATCACCCTCAACACACCATCCCCACTGTCAAACAAGGTGGTGGCAGCATCATGGTTTGGGCCTGCTTTTCTTCAGCAGGGACAGGGAAGATGGTGAAAATTGATGGGAAGATGGATGGAGCCAAATACAGGACCATTCTGGAAGAAAACCTGATGGAGTCCGCAAAAGACCTGAGACTGGGACAGAGATTTGTCCTCCAACAAGACAATGATCCAAAACATAAAGCAAAAGCTACAATGGCATGGTTCACCAAAAAACATATCAAGGTGTTAGAATGGTCAAGTCAAAGTCCAGACCTCAATCCAATTAAGAATCTGTGGAAAGAACTGAAAACTGCCGTTCACAAACGCCCTCCATCCAACCTCACTGAGCTCGTGCTGTTTTGCAAGGAGGAATGGGCAAAAATATTAGTTTCTCAATGTGCAAAACTGATAGAGACATACCCCAAGCGACTTGCAGCTATAATCGCAGCAAAAGGTGGCGCTACAAAGTATTAACTCAATGGGGCTAAATGATTTTGCATGCCAATTTTTCGTTTTTTATTTGTTAAAAAGTTTAAAATATCCAATAAAGTGTGTTCCTCTTCATGATTGTGTCCCACTTGTTGTTGACTCTTCACAAGAAATTACAGTTTTATATCTTTATGCTTGAAGCCTGACATGTGGCAAAAGGTCACAAAGTTCAAATAGTTTCGCAAGCCACTGTATATATATATATATATATATATATATATTTATATTCCTTTTAAACCCCTACCTTCATTTTGTTAACTTCCCCACAAACAATAACATTTAGAATCGTTTGAAAATCTTGTGTCCTTGCACTCTTTTTCAACTGCCCTGCTTAAAACTGCCCTCTCATATCACACTGTTTACTCTCCTCATCCAGTTTACTATCAAAATGCGCTTTACTATTTACATCCTCTTGAGCATCTCCATAAAGGGTGGCAGAGCAGTCGTCTACTTTCGGAGGTTTCATTCCTGGCTCCTCTGGGTCCATGTCAGTGTATCCTTGATCAAAATCTATCAAAATGCTGTTTACTGTCTACATCCAGTTTATTATTTACATACATTTTATTCTCTACAGCAGGTTTATTGTCTACATTTTACTCTCTACCATCCTGTTTATTCTCCTCATCCTGTTCATCAAAATGCACTTTGCTATCTAAATTCTGTTTATGCTTTACATCCTGTTTATAATCTACATCTTGCTTACTATTTAAATGTTTACTATATCTATGTGCTTACTCTCTACGCCCTTTTTTACTCTCCTCACTCTGTTTCCTCTGTGCTTTGCTATCTGCATCCTATTCACTATCTGCATCCTGTTCGCTCTTCATGTTCTTATTACTCCCTACATCCTCTTTACAACAACATGTTTACTCTTCAGATTCTGCTTACTGTCTACATCCTTTTATCAAAATGTACCTTACTTTATACATATGTATTTTCTAGATCCTGTTTGCAATCATATTGCTGTTAAATATTAATATTATGTTTACACTCTGCATCCTGTTTAATCTCTACAACCTATTTAGTATATACATCCTTATTATAATCTATATTATGTTTACTGTTCATCCTGTTTACAATCTAAATGCTGTTTAATATCTACATCCTGTTTATTATCTACTCACTTCTTTTTACCTACATCCTGTTTGCCCTTCATGTCCTGTTTACTTTTTACACCCTCTTGTTCTCTACATCCTGTTTGCAATCATATTGCTGTTAAATATCTGTTTACACTCTACATCCTGACATCCTGTTATCTGCATCATACATTTTATTTATATACATACTCTCTGCATCCTATAATCTTATGGTTGATATATATATATATAGTGACTATCTTGCTTCAGTATAAATGTATCAAATGACTAGTCGCAAATTACTGTATGTGGCTTTACTTCATTTACCTTACATCAGAAGAGACAAACAGATAACCACTTCACCAAGTTCCAACAGGGATAGTCTTCTGTGCTCCAGCACTACATGTGTCGAACAGCCTTGCTGCCCATCTAAAAGCAGCATAGATCTCTGTCCCTTTTATTGAGTCTTTTTCCTCTTAACCTTAATTTCCTTGATGTATTGTTTTAAAACTTCAGCATGTAGCACATGTAGAGATTTTAGTGCAAATGAAAATTGAACAAACCCAAAATTAATGTTATTGTTAATATTATAGGTAGTAGAGTTAATGGGGCACTATTGTGGAGTTTAGTATTTACCCTATTTCACGACCATAAGGCCCACCGTACTAAAAGGCGCAATCTCAGTTCTGTGTGTCATTACTGTATTTAACACACACATAAGGCGCACCTGACTATAGGGCGTGGGTTTTATATACACAAATAGATATAAACAAAAATAGAGCGGGAGAAAAACTGAGTTTGGTTTTGCTTCATTTAAGGATTGATTTATACAAAGTACTAACACTTGTAATCATCGCGTGCATGGTAAAACACATGGATAAAACAAGCACACAAGTGTGTGTATTTGAAAATAGAGCGGGGTAATATCATCAATCAAAGTCCTTATCCTCTGTTTCAAGCAGCGCTTAATCTCCATCAAACATCAAGCTCACTTTCTTTATCATCAGAGTCACTTTCCACCGTGCAGCCCCACGGAATGATGCATTATACAGTGAAGAAAACAAGTATTTGTCACACCGCGGTGAGGTTTGTCCTGTCTTGGGGGTTTTGTCTTGTCACTTCCTGTTTTATTTTGAAAGTCTAACTCTCCTCTCGTTTCAGGTCACTTGCCCTTCCTCATGTGTCACGGGTCTGATTGGCTGCCCCGCCCTGATTGTTTCCACCTGTTTCCAATTACCTTGTGTATATATTGTCTGCGTCTCCCCTTGTCTTGTGCCGAAGTGTTTCGTCCCGTGCGTTCACCCAAGCCTTTCGAAATCCTAGAGTCACAGTCCTTGTTGCCTTGCCTGTTGTGCTGTCCTCTTCGGAGCGATTTTTTGTTGTAGTTTCATGCCTGTCGTGCTGTCCTCTTCGGAGCGATTTTTTTGTTATAGTTTTCGTTAGTCATAGTTCTTGTTGCCTTGCCTGTCGTGCTGTCCTCTTCGGAGCGATTTTTTGTTATAGTTTTCATAGCCTTAGTCTTGATAGCTAATTGTAGATTTTCAGCGTTTTTGCAGATAGTTTAGTTTCTCCCTAGTCATATTCATAGCCTAGTCTGTTATAGTATATCGATTTATAGCCATAGGTATTTCTTTGTATTTTTTCATAGCCCTCTTTGCTCCCTGTGGAAGAGGTTGCCTAGTTATCAATAAAACCTGCTGTTCCACTCCGCATCTGAGTCCTCTTTTTGAGTCCCGGCCTGACAGTACACTTCGGCCAGTATGGACTCAGCGGAGAGAGAACAGCTCACGGCAGCCCTGCGAGCCCAGGAGGCCCGGCTCTCCCGTCAGGAGGAATTCCAGACCGCCCTGGCCTCCCAGATGGCGCTCTTATCGTCGCAACTCCAGGATCTGCACGATCACCTAGTGCAGACGAAGGCTGCACCTGAGCCTCCAGTAGTGGCGCCCACCAACCCAGTGAATCCCGTTCCATCAATGACTGTAGTGGGAGCAGCATGTAAGTTAGCTCCACCAGCACAATTCTCTGGCGAACCGGGCTTATAGACTGTTCTATACATTATGAGCTAAACCCCCTAGCTTTTCCCACTGACCGATCAAGGATTGCTTTTATGATTTCTCACCTGGCCGGGAGAGCCAAGGCTTGGGCTTCGGCAGAGTGGGCCCGAGACTCCTCGGTTTGCAGTTCATTTTCGGAATTTGAACAGACTCTAGAGAGGATTTTTGACCCAGTCTCGACCAACCGGGAGAGGGCTCAGGAGCTGAGCGGGCTGAAACAGGGCAATAACTCCGTTTGTGACTATGCCATCCAGTTTCGCACCTTATCGGCGGGGATTGGTTGGAATATGACAGCCCTATATGACGTCTTTTTAAAGGGATTGGCAGCTCCGATCCAGGACCTCCTGGTTCCTCTGGATTTACCCACGGACCTCGACTCGCTCATCGCCCTCGCTATCCGGACGGATAACCGAGCCCGCCAGCTCAGGCAGCAGCGCACGCGTCACCGTCATCCTCCAGAGGAAGACGGAGAACCCATGCAGCTGGGGAGAGCCCGACTATCGCTGAAGGAACTACAGAAACGGCTACAGGAGGGTCGCTGTTTCTACTGCGGGAAACCCGGCCATCTCGTCACCACCTGCCCTGCCAAGAAGAACCTGGTGGTGAGTAACTTCAAGGGTGCAAGCATCCCACCACGTACACTCACTACCGTCCATGTAAAACACCACACCACCACTGAACTCAAAGCACTTATAGACTCGGGGGCGGACGAAAGCCTGATAGACGGGCGCTTAGCGGAACAACTGGGCCTCGAAACAGAACTTTTAGCTAAGCCCATCCACGCCAAAGCTCTTAATGGACAGGACCTCTTCACCGTCACACACATCACAGCACCTTTCAAATTGATCATCAACAACCACCAGGAGAGCATTCGTCTGTATGTAGTCAAGTCACCCTCTCAGACTCTCATTTTAGGACAGCCATGGTTACACCGCCACAATCCCCACATAGATTGGAGATCAGGGGAGATCCTGAGGTGGGGAGTGGACTGTTTGAAGATCTGTATGAGACTCCCACGGCAAGAAAAAGAGGTCACAGGCAATAGACAGATTTCTGTTAACCCCGTCACAGACCCCAATTACCCGGACCTGAGCTCCATACCCTCCTGCTATCATCATCTTAAAGGGGTATTCAGCAAAACCAAGGCTCTGTCCCTCCCCCCTCACCGACCCTACGATTGTGCGATCGATCTGATTCCAGGCTCCACCATTCCCAGAGGCCGCCTGTACGCGGTCTCCGGACCAGAGAACGAGGCCATGAGGGAATATATCGATACCTCCGTGAAGGCTGGACTGATTCGCCCCTCTTCATCACCTGCCGGAGCGGGTTTCTTCTTTGTGAAGAAAAAAGACGGCTCTTTAAGACCATGCATCGACTACCGCCCCCTTAATGACATAACCATTAAGAACCGCTATCCACTTCCCCTCATGTCATCTGTATTTGACCAGCTCCAACAGGCCCAGATCTTCACCAAGTTGGATCTACGCAATGCGTATCATCTGGTGCGCATAAAGGAGGGTGACGAGTGGAAGACTGGGTTTAATACCCCTAGAGGCCACTACGAATATTTGGTCATGCCATTTGGTCTTACTAACGCCCCGGCTGTATTCCAGGCCATGATTAACGACGTACTAAGAGACTTTCTCGATCACTTTGTGTATGTATACTTGGACGATATACTTATCTACTCCCCTGACCTGACTACCCACCAGGACCATGTGACCCAAGTATTAAAAAGACTTTTCGAAAATGGGCTCTATGTCAAAGCTGAAAAAAGTGAATTCCATGCCGACACCATCTCCTTCCTGGGCTTCATCGTAGCCCCTGGAAGAGTGCAGATGGACCCGGCTAAAATTAGCGCTGTAGTCGATTGGCCCACACCTGATAGCCGCAAAAAGGTCCAGCAATTCCTTGGGTTTGCTAACTTTTACAGGCGGTTCATCAGAGGCTTTAGCGCAATAGCTGCTCCTCTCCATGCTCTTACCTCCACACAGGTGCGGTTCCACTGGTCCCCAGAAGCCGATGCGGCCTTTCGAGCCCTCAAGCGTCGCTTTACCTCGGCCCCCATCCTCACCCTGCCGGACCCTCGACGACAGTTCGTAGTAGAGGTGGACGCCTCTAATGAGGGGATCGGGGCCATCCTTTCACAGCGGTCAGAGCAGGATGGTAAGATGCACCCTTGTGCTTTCCTGTCACGGCGACTATCCAAGGCGGAGCGGAACTACGACGTCGGTAACCGGGAATTGCTGGCGGTCAAGCTAGCGTTGGAGGAGTGGAGACACTGGCTCGAGGGAGCAGACCATCCATTCATTGTCTGGACTGATCATAAGAACCTAGAGTACATTAAGACAGCTAAAAGACTCAATTCTCGCCAGGCCAAGTGGGCGCTATTTTTTAACCGATTCTCCTTTTCTCTCTCATACAGGCCGGGGTCCCGAAACACCAAGCCGGACGCACTGTCTCGTCTCTTCGACCCCGAGCCTGTTGCCAAGGATCCAGAAACGATCCTCCCACGTACATGTGTGGTTGGAGCTCTGACCTGGCAAATAGAGAATGAGGTTAAGCAGGCTAATGGTGAGGCTCCGTCACCTAGTGGGTGCCCAGAGAACCATTTGTTTGTCCCGGCTTATATGCGCCCACAGGTGATCCATTGGGCCCACACCTCACTGCTTTCCTGCCATCCGGGAGTTAGAAGAACGATGTTCGCTATCTCCCGGAGGTTCTGGTGGCCCTCCATGGAGCCAGAGGTCCGGGAGTACGTAGAGGCATGTTCGGTCTGCGCCCGGAACAAGACGTCCTCCGGGTCACGCATGGGCCTGCTGCAGCCACTCCCCATTCCCTCCAGACCATGGTCCGACATCTCGGTGGACTTCGTCACGGGGCTTCCGGTCTCCCAAGGTAACACCACGGTCCTCACCGTGGTGGATAGATTCTCCAAGATGGCTAGATTCATTGCTTTGCCTAAACTGCCCTCCGCCAAAGAAACGGCAGAGATCATGATGAACAATATTTTCAAGGTTCACGGATTTCCCAAGGACATTGTGTCAGACCGGGGCCCCCAGTTCGTCTCCAGGTTCTGGAGGGAGTTCTGCCGATTCGTCGGAGCGAGAACCAGCCTGACCTCAGGTTATCACCCGGAGGCCAACGGCCAGACCGAACACCTCAACCAACAACTGGAAACCGGCCTCCGGTGTCTGGTCTCTCAGAATCCCTCGACATGGAGCCAACACCTGGTCTGGGTCGAGTATGCCCACAACTTACTGCCCACCTCAGCCACAGGTATATCACCGTTTAAATGCGTATTTGGTTACCAACCTCCTGTGTTCCCAGACAATGAGCAGGAGGTGTCTGTTCCCTCCGCCCATGCCATGGTTCGCCGCTGCCACCGCATCTGGGCAGCCGCCAGGGAGGTTTTAATTCGCCAAGGGGACCGGGTCAAGAAAACTGCAGACCGCAAGAGGCGACCCGCCCCAACTTACCGGCCAGGCCAGAGAGTGTGGCTTTCCGCCAAGGATCTTAACCTGAAGGTTCCGTCCAAGAAGCTGGCACCGCGATTCGTGGGCCCGTTCCCAATAACCAAGCTCATTGGCCCTGCAGCAGTTCGCCTTCGCCTGCCCCGATCCCTCCGTGTTCACCCGACCTTCCACGTAAGCCGGATTAAGCCCGCCAAGGAGAGCCCGATGGTCCCAGCCGCCGCCCCTCCACCACCCCCAGAAGTGATAGACGGCGGTCCGGTCTACAAGGTCAAGCGGTTACTGGCAGTTCGCAAACGGGGCCGAGGTAAACAATATCTGGTGGACTGGGTAGGATATGGTCCGGAGGAGAGGCAGTGGGTCCCGGCGCGTTATATCCTAGACCCTACGCTCATCACAGACTTCCACAGGGACCACCCTGACCAGCCTGGGCCGTCGGGAGTCGGCCCTAGAGGGGGGGTACTGTCACACCGCGGTGAGGTTTGTCCTGTCTTGGGGGTTTTGTCTTGTCACTTCCTGTTTTATTTTGAAAGTCTAACTCTCCTCTCGTTTCAGGTCACTTGCCCTTCCTCATGTGTCACGGGTCTGATTGTCTGCCCCGCCCTGATTGTTTCCACCTGTTTCCAATTACCTTGTGTATATATTGTCTGCGTCTCCCCTTGTCTTGTGCCGAAGTGTTTCGTCCCGTGCGTTCACCCAAGCCTTTCGAAATCCTAGAGTCACAGTCCTTGTTGCCTTGCCTTGCCTGTTGTGCTGTCCTCTTCGGAGCGATTTTTTGTTATAGTTTTCGTTAGTCATAGTTCTTGTTGCCTTGCCTGTCGTGCTGTCCTCTTCGGAGCGATTTTTTGTTATAGTTTTCATAGCCTTAGTCTTGATAGCTAATTGTAGATTTTCAGCGTTTTTGCAGATAGTTTAGTTTCTCCCTAGTCATATTCATAGCCTAGTCCGTTATAGTATATTGATTTATAGCCATAGGTATTTCTTTGTATTTTTTCATAGCCCTCTTTGCTCCCTGTGGAAGAGGTTGCCTAGTTATCAATAAAACCCGCTGTTCCACTCCGCATCTGAGTCCTCTTTTTGAGTCCCGGCCTGACAGTATTATTTTATAGTACCTTACTATTACTATTTTGCTATTTCTCCCACTTAGAAATCATGGAGGGGTCTGAAATTTTCATCGTAGGTGCATGTCCACTGTGAGAGAGATAAACTAAAAAGAAAAATCCAGAAATCACAATGCATGATTTTTGAATGATTTATTTGTGTGATATAGCGGCAATTCAAATACTTGTTTTCTTCACTGTAATCTGCTGAAGGTTGCTGCGCTACCGTAGTCCTGGTCTGGATGGAAAAATCGCACAGAAACAAAAGCTCCAAGAGGGACGTCCTCAAAAATGTTCAATTTCTTCGACTAGCTTTACTGCTTTTAGTGGAATGGTGACCGTCGGAACGCTTCTCCCACTCGTTCTTTGCACGGTGATCCACTTCTCTGTGATCGACTGATCGAGTCTTTGCTGGATGATCCACTGATCGGGTCTTTCCTCAAACTCGTGCCACCTGCCTTATGTCTGCAGAAACTTAGCTGCGTAGCTGATTGCCTTTGGTTTAAACTGTGCCTTATAAGCATGTCTCTTTACCATTTTCAGGGTTGTTAAAACAACGTTTTGCATAACGCATGTCCCCCTTATTTCATATACAATCCATGCCCACACTTTCCCCTACATACATACATAGGGCACACCGCACTATAGGGCATATCGCACCTTTTGAAGAAAATCTAAAACTTTAATGTGCACCTTATAGTCGTGAAAGTATGGTAGTTATTTTAACACATCTATGTTTTACAATTACAAATAAAGAAAGTCTCTAACAGACATTCACCTCTGACTGACATCTTAAAGGATAAGCCTTCTGTTCTATCTTATTATCGGTGCACCAATTATCTGTTTATAACTTCAGAACTGTGTTTATAAAGTTTGTTTTCATCAGGCTTTTAACACACAATCCTGTATTTGTTAGAAGGATCAATGTAGTGCTAGTTAAATTTTAATTTTTTTGACACAAAAACGCAAAACTCCTTTATATTTAAAATATTGAAATGAATAAGATATAATAAACATTTGCAATACTGCCATTTCAGCTTTTATTCACCTAAATCTGTGGCTATTACCGACCACTCTGAAACAGTGAGGATTAGTCAAACTTAACAAAAGACAGAGATGAGAACAACAGCAACAACACAAAAAGGAATCAGTAATAACATGCAAACAAGGAAAATATTTTTGAATCAAGTCATTTTGTATCTAAATTTGAACAAATCAACATCATCTACATATATAGATACAACTAGAGGTAAGAGCGACCTACATTTTTAAATAGGGAATTCCTATCACTCCTTTATAAATTCATCCTTAAATTTCCAGCATGTGATATCTTGTGTTGACCATTAAAACTAAAATGATGTGCAGTATTATATCAGCCTTGCCTTCTCAAATCATTGGCTCCTCTTTTTCAGGATCATTGACCAGAGAGACAAATTCTGCTGGGTATAAACAGATCATACACTGTAAAAATCAGAAATATTACCTTACTAAAATAACTACTTCCAGTTCTTATAATTATTAAAAATGTTAATTAAATGGGTTAATTAAAAGAACAGCTTTGTTCTTCCTAAATATCCTGACGATTTTGTTTAGATCCATTCATTGATGGTGTGTTGTAGTTCCTCAGTTGTTCCAGGAAGCCGGGATTAGGGCAGGAGGCAGGCCGAGCTGACTTTACCAAAGAGAGGGCATCATCAAAGGACTGGTTGTTACGTGACATTAGGTAGCCAATGACTACTGCCGGTGCCCGTGAAACACCAGTATTACAGTGGACCAACACCACACCTTTCTGAGGGTGAGAAGGATGCACATGTTAATATTATACATAGATAGACTTGGTGACACTTAAATACCTATGATTTACCTAACCCAACAGCATTTCCTATGCTTCTAAGAGTCAGCGAGTGGAATCTACGAAGCTGGTAATTCAACATAAATTGTATTGATACTCTTTCAACACTAGAGGGCTCTAGAGATCAAGAGAACCACCAGGACATTGCTCTTGGTTTAACCTACCAACACAGTTGACATCACAAGCTCTACCTTTCAGATGCTGGTGTTTAGTTAATAGCTGTTTCTTTGTTTGTTTGTTTTTCAGCAGATTCTCATTAACAGCTGTGCCCCAGCTATCAGACTTGTTTTGCAGGAAGGAAAATGGAACTTTTTTCTTCCTTCAAGGCAGACTATTTTTTGTAGTACTTTGAATATATGCAGACCTGGGTACATAGGTATATGATATATATAGTTCAGATGAAGTTGTGTACAATTAAACACAAAGAAAAGAAAAAAAAAGATTTGTACAAAAATACAGATACATGTGGATGCAATTTCCGTGAACTTTTTGTTGTTGTTTTGTCTTAAAGTATAAATAGAGGACTTAACGTGTTCCTCATACTTACATTAGAGGGGTTGTTAGCATTTTTTTTCTAATAGAGTATTCTAATATTTTATCCTGAAACGGTATTATTACCTTTACCACAATTTAGCAGGGGTAAAAACCTACTAAAATAAATCTAAAAATCTGTACAAGAGATTCAGCGTCTTTCTTTTACGATCTGCATAAGTGCAGAGGCAACCATGAATCAGAAGCATGTGGTAACACAGCCATGACTTAGAAGCTAATTAGTAGGCTGTGGTAACAATTACTCAACAGGTGATTAGATTTTGCACTACACCTAAATTAATCATTACATAGTAGCTTGCTGGTCCGTGTGACATATCAACATGAGTTCCCTCCTGAAACTGCATAAATGAACTGAAACTTGGTCTAGGCTAAAAAATATATATAATATTTGACTACAATTTTTTACTCAGCCACATGATGCTGTTGTGGTCATGACAGCATCTCTAACTGACAGTCATTGCAAGCCAGATGGGCTGCTGGGTAATCTGACCCTGCATTTGAAAGTTAGAACATCGGTTTGATTATTAGGGTTTGAAAACCACATACATAGACATGCACACACACACACACACACACACACACACACACACACACACACACACACACACATACATGCACACACAAATATAATAATGAAGTGGAAACTTCCTGTAATCAAAACCCCCAAAAGACTGATGTGCACATGCGTGTGTGAGGTTTCATGTTAAGGTGAGCATCAGGCTTCACTCCTAAAAGCTTGTATGACACTGAGATCTGATCTGTGTAGGGCTTAATAAAACATGAACAAAAGTCCACATCTATTATTCAAAACAGAGAGGAGAGGAGGAAATACTGGAGAGGAGAGGAAAATGTATCTTATATTTATTCAGTACTGCCCATAATCCTGTGGTGTTATAAGATTGGGTCTTGATGACTTGATGTGGTCATTTATTCCCACCTAAATTACAGCAGCTTTCACCTTCCTTGTATAGAGTCATATGAAAAAGTTTTGGCACCCTTGATAATTATAAATAATTAAAACATTTTCCTTTCTAAATAATAATTGGTTGTTTGGATCAATTTCAGTTAAATATATCATATAGCAGACAAACAAAGTCATATTTGAGAAGTGAAATTAAGTTTATAGGATTTACGGAAAGTGTACTTAAACAAAAGTAATAATGTGCATAAATGCGGGCACCCTTGTTTTATTGATATGAATATCTTTAGCACACATTTTTGGAACACAAAATTAGTTTGGTAAGCTCATTGACCTATCAACTTACATACACAGGTGAAGACGATCATGAGAAAGGGTATTCAATGTGGCTAAATGCAAATTGTTCTCTTTACATCTTTTTTGAATATTGGCAACATGGGAACCTCAAAACCACTGTAAAGATTGTTCATAATCAAGGTTTAAGGGAAGGATACAAAAAGCTAGCTCAAAGATTTCAGCTGTCAGTTTCCACTGTTAGGACCATAGTGAAGTAATGGAAGACCACAAGCACAGTTGTAGTTGAGGCCTGGAGTGGCGGGCCAAGAAATAAGGATGAAGAACAGCATCCCAAGACAAACCCTTGCTACCTACTTTAAAATCTGGTAGTTGTTCTATCATGATGTGGGGCTGTGTGGCCAGTGCAGCTACTGGAAATCTTGTTAAAGTTTAAGGTCCATGGATTCCAGTCAGTATCAGCAGATTCTAGTGAACAATGTTCAAGAATCAGTGACAAATTTTATGTTGCTGGATACTTCAACAAGATGCTAAAATGCTTAAATTCTACTAAGGCATTCATACAGAGGAACAAGTCCAATGTTCTGGAAAGGCCATTTCCTAAAAAATGCTCAAAAATATCTACAACTTGAATACAGACCCTCATTGGAAGCTTTAGGATGAGTTTAAAAGCTGTTACTTCTGCAAAAGGAAGATATACTAAACATTGTGTTTAAGTTTATAATATTTTGTTTAAGTAATTACTGCGCACTTTATGTAAATCCTAAACTTTATTTTACTTATCAAATGTCACTGTATTCTTCTACGATATACCGTAATATATTGAACTGAAATTGCCAATCCAAACTACCATAAATGAAAATGCTGAAAATGATCATGGGTGCCCAGACTTTTTCATATGACTATTTTTTGTCCAATTTCCTGTTTTTGTGCATTATACAAAGCCTGTCAGTTTGTGTTTTCACGATCACCTTTTGGAAGAATGTTGCGCTTCTTAGACAACATGCTGATTGTGAATGGTGTTGTAAAATTTGTTACTGTACTATAGCTGATGAGAAAAAAATAGGACATCAGGGAGGTATGTATCTGCAAGGTGAAATAACATGTTACTCAGACTCTTTGTATTAGAAAAAAGATGTGGAAACTAATTAATTAATGCAGCAAAAGAAAGTCAGTTTTAATAATTGATTCATTGTTCTCATAATATTTTATAAAAAAAAATATTTGTGAAAAATGATATAGTGTGTAGATGTAGGTCTTTGATGCACACACATATCAACAGAGATATATTATCAATCAATTTTATTTATAAAATTTAAAAATAACTAGAGGTGTAGCAAGTAGTGCAGTGGATAGGACATCTGCCACATTTAGAGACCACGGTCCTCACCACAGGCCACCCTGGCCCCAAATCCACATCAGGCGTCCCTTTGCTGCATGTCATCACCCCTCTTTTCCTTCCTATTTCTGTCTCTCTCCACTGTGTGTGTGTGTGTGTATATATATATATATATATATATATATATATATATATATATACATATATAATATTAAAAAATACTTCTCATTTGATCAAAGAAGTGAAAATGAAACAAAAACTACAACAGCAAAGGCACCTGCTGCTGCCGTATTTAACATTGCTGCATTTATTCATTTATTACCTCACAATGAGCTTGCTCGATGAAGTCACTACAGTCCTGTATGTGAAGCAGCAGATCAGCCTCAGGATGGTCCAGAATGCTGATGGTCTTGTAGAGGAACAGGCCAGGAAACACATTCTCCACCCCAAAGGCCACATTTAGGATGTGAGACACCTGAGGAAGACGCTTCAACTTTATCACTATAATCCTGACAAACAACAGGAATTACAAGGAATTAACAGTAAAACCCAGGCAGATATGAGCAGTAGAGAAGTTTCTGTTTTGGTTTGTCATTTGAATGTGTTTTCAGGTTTGTAGGAAAAAATAAACCTACCTTGTGTTTTTTCAGAGTGGCAAAGTCATTCGCAGCATCTTGAGAACCTACACACACACACACACACACACACACACAAACATAAACACACAGCTTTGGTGCAAGACAATGTCTAGACTGCTGAGTCCTGCAGAAGACAAGCTGCTGTGTCTGTGGACAGCATGGATGGAAGGTCAATGCGACATTTATGCTCCATCTGTGAACCTGTGAGCCCTGACAGGTCATGGCTCCCCTAGTCCCCCCCATGTCTGGGCTCATGTTACCGTCTATTTAAGCTGGGAGGCATGAGGTCAGCTAACTGTGTTGGTGGACTGAAAATGGCTTAATGAGGCAGGGAAGGCCCATCTATCAGTTGGAGGGGATTGCCTAATATTGTCATCCACCTGTTTGTCTGTTTATCTAGTTTATAGAAAGAATTTTTATACTGGTGCCTTCAAGATAGCAATTCATTTATTAAATAATACATCCACATAATTTCCATTATTCACTCTTGCAACTTTCCAGAAAAATAAATCTCTGTCTCTCTTTTTCTCTCTCTCTCTCTCTCTCTTGTCTTTTCCCTTTAATCATCCATCCATCCATCCATCCATTGTCTATCCCGCTTATTCCCTTTCGGGGTCGCAGGGGTCTGCTGGAGCCTATCCCAGCGCGTTAAGGCGAGAGGCAGGGATACACCCCAGATGGTCGCCAGCCAATCGTGGGGCACACACACCATTCACACACCATTCACTCTCACACTCACACCTATGGGCAATTTAGAGTTTACCAATTAACCTGAGCATGTTTTTTGTATTGTGGGAGGAAACCGGAGTACCCGGTGAAAACCCACGCAGACACGGGGAGAACATGCAAACTCCACACAGAAAGGTCCCAGACCCAGGCCCCAAGGCGGGTCTTGAACCTGCGACCTTCTTGCTGTGAGGCAACAGTGCTACCCACCGCACCACCGTGTCGCCCCTCCCTTTAATCAACTGTTTTTAAATTGTATCTTAACCTTTTAATATTTCATGTAAGGCACATTTAATTACTTTGTGTTCAAATGTACTATACAAATAATCTTGCCTTTCCTTGCCATTTCCTTAACTTATATTATATGTTTTATATTTTTGTTCTCGCAAATATAATGGTGGTCAACCCTTCTCTTTTACTCACCCAGCAGCAGGTAGGGCTTGACAATGCCAACCTGCAGGTCCCAGGAAGTGTCAGGGACATATCCTAGCATGCTCTCTGTGGGGACAGGGTCCTCGACCACAGTGATTGTAGAACCCTTCCAGGTCTCGATGATGCGGCGGCCACTTAGGGATGTCACACGGGTGCACTGCTTCTTCAGTCGTGTTCGTGAGAAACTCTGGATCTCCTCTGCCAGGGACTGCATCACTAGACTGGACTGGAATGATCTAAATTGCACTGAACTGGACTTGACTGGACTGGGCTAGACAGGCCTTGAGACATAAATAGAAGTAGGTAGTTATATACATAGTTGATATATTTGGGTCAGGTCTGGAGTGTAACAATATTCAGTCTCTGTTTTGTGCCACAGGGTTCTGTATAGTGTCCTGTTTTGCTTGTTTTGTGTATGCTTCCCCATTTAAAGAAAAAAATATCTTTTCACTGCCAGGCAGATGATGAAATTACCATAATTGGAAGCTTTTTCGATGAATGGCTCTCTTTTCACCTGCCTCAAAGCCTGGCTTGAAAAATACAAAAAAATGCATGTGCTTATACAGTTGCAAGTCTAATAAGCATCCACTAAAAAATGAATGAAAATAAATATTCATAAGACACAACAAGCAAGAGAGAGCAGGGGAACAAGTGGGAGAGAGAGAAGCCAATGCTCTCACATTTTTTATGAATATTTCATGGGATTATTATGCCATAAATGTCTGAGCATAATCACGCTTAATTCAGAACTGGTAGTATCAAGATGTTTTTAAAACTTAAATGACAATAATTGCATATGTGACTATTATCTACACAAGGCATAAAATTACATTGTTTCGGTTTCTAGAAGCTTTAATTGAAAACATCTCTGGATTGCTTACATGTGCTCTCACAAATTTTTCCATCAGGTCAATTACAAGGTATCATGTGTTTCTGATCTTGTCATTGTGAGCTTATGAGCATGCCAATGTTTATGCATTTAGTTAAAAGCAGTCCTGGATTCCAGCATTTAGAAGTTTCTGTATCAGAACTTTTCAATGTATGCTGGGATGGGTCCAGCAGATGCCCGCTCTGGGTAGACATCTAGCCTGCCGTGAGTGCATGCATTTTTCCCAAGTACAAAACATTTAACCTATTATAAGCTTAATACAATGGCCATGACGTCAATAAAAGTCAGCAGCAGAGGCACACATGAATATTAAAACACTATAAGATAAACATAGATGCAGATCATATGACTGATCAGGTAGAGAGAATCTATTTTAAGATATTTTTAAGTTATATTAATAGTATAGCTATTTCAGCTATAGCATAAACATTAGCAGTAATGTGAGTGTATATGCACTGTGTGTATATGTATCCTATATTTGATAAAAACCTGTTTCTGCAGATGTTCAGCTTTGGACCAGCTCGGCGTGGAATGGATCTGGTTCAGTTGATGGCAGATCTGTAATAAGTCTAGTTTAAACCCCAGACACCAGACCAGAGTAGTGATCACACTCAATTTTCAAGAAAGAAACACACTTCTTCACCCAGGTTCTGCTACTGCTGACTCAACCTTGCCCACATCAGACCAAATCCAAAACAAATTTCTTTCATAAAGTACATCCGTCTCGACAGTGTTGAACTGTGAACTGTCCTGACTTAGCTGAAGGTGAGATTGAACCGCCACTGTGTAACATGAGACCTGCTGCCTGTCTGTCTCCTTTAACCAGAGCTCTGTATTTCAACAAAACCACCAACTACATAACTGATAATGCCAAAGTCAAATCAACATTTTACATGTATAATAGATTAATGTAATTTGGTGTTTTTGGTTGGTTCTATTTGATGGAAATGAGAAATGAGAAAAACAAGTACTTACAACTTTTTTTCCTTGTCACATGGTCAAGTGTTAGTGCAATGCACATTTTTAAAACAGAGTTAGGCCTCTGGTCTGGAAGAAGATAGGTAGTTAATTGTATATATGTGTTTTGGTCTTGCTTTCAATTTATTATAGAATGTGTGTGATTGCCTGTGATTTCCACAAGAGGGAGCCGAATTCATGGTTTTGTAAGCAGCTAAAGATTTAAGGGAAGAGAAACCAGCTCCTTCAGTCTGTTGCTCCAGCTGATCTCTCTAGACACATCTTCATGCCATGAAATCCAGAATATTCAGACCCCTTTCTGAAAATTATTGCTAATATTGTTATATTGTCTGTATGAATGATGATGATTAATACTATTATGATTATTGTTGTTTACCTTTTCCATCTTATGGCCACACACAAACTGTATATGTGCATACAAATAAGGTATTTTTATTGATGTGAGAAAAATAATTTCAAGACATATAATACAAACTTATTATTCTTATTCATTATTTTGAACCTCAGAATCAGAACTACAGGTTGGTCTTAATCAGTGGGTGAATTGTTAATTGTGTGAACGTATTGTTGTTTTCCCTTCACTTTTTGGTCAGGTGTTTCTTTGGGTAAGAAGAAGAAGGGAAAAAGAAGTTAACCAAAAAGAAGGTTCTGTAGAATTGTTAGTATTTTCTAAGGTGGCAGCTATCTATGGGGGCAGCTGTGTCAGCTGTGAATAGAAGTTTAAAGTAGTCTGCATTGTGGCAGTGTACTGGAGCACTATTTAACCCCAATTTGTTTCCAACGGCTGTTGAGCAGCAATCCTCATGAGCACTAGCACCTTGTCTGGCAGCCTCCATCATCAGTCTGTGGATCTTTGTATGAATGGATAAATACCTGTTTAGCTCGAACTGGAATTCGAGAATGGAGAATTGGAATCGATTACATAAATGTTTGATCATCTTCCTGCAGCAAACTGCTCTAGAGTTCTATTGAAACCTCTACCTCTAAAGGTTGTTGATGTGGTTGCTGTGTTCAGATTTTTTTAAATGAACTGTAGCAAGGTAAAAAATATGACTAAAACTACACCCAGATGTCCCCTTCCATCTCCACAGACCAAGTACATGCAAGGATTTAATAAGAATAGTAGAACAAATCATTTTTCTACCTATTCATCTTTAATGCCTAGATATTATTCTGTTTTCTTATTGAAAGAAATGTGAATGTAAAATTTCATTCACAGAACATAAATATTAGTTTAACAATACAACTCAACTCTGCTTCCTTTATGGCTTCATGTCATCTTACATCCATATGACCCTATGACCTTTCTTCCAGTGCCACCCTCAGCACAAACTACAATTTTAACTCTACCACTCTACTGGTATTCTATAGCTGTAAATCAGTAGGTGTGTGTGCATTTGTGTGTGTGTGTGTGTGTGTGGACAGCTGCAGCCTTATTTATGTTGGAAAAGATTCTGGTAGTTTCCAAGAAAAGTGAGAGAGAAAGAGACAATTTTCTGGCTGAAATTAGACCTTTTCCTTCTCCCCACACACACACATGTGCATACACACACATGCACACAGGCACACAAACACACACAGAGGTCAGGTTTCTACAGAAGTTTGTTTTGCTTCTAAGAAAGAGGAGTGGTGAAGAGAGGGAAACAAGGAGATTGTTGTTGTTGTGTGTGTGTGTGTGTGTGTGTGTGTGCCACTGATAAGATTTTCCTGCCAAATATGAAAGGCTTTCACGTCAAACAGGCTTTCAGAGATGAAATGAGAAAGAAAGATAGGAAAGAGGGGGAAAGAAGGAACAAAGGAGTGAAGAAAAGATGGAAGGGAAAGTGCTGACTCAGTTCTCTGCATGTTGACCCATGAGTCAGAAAACCCAGAAAGACTGTGTGTGTATGTGTGTGTGTGTGTGTGTGTGTGTGTGTTGGCTGTAACTCAACCCTAACATGGGAAGCTCCTCCAACATCTGACAACCATTACTGCTATCACACACACACACACACACACACACACACACACACACTCAGCCTGCAGATGTAGTTTGCAGCGTCATATTCCACTTTAATGGTCCAATAACAGAGTTGTTAATGCAACAAGCCTGTAACCAGTACACACAGATGGGACAAACGGAAGGGGGAATATAATTGGGCCATAAAAAAAGTGTGTGCAAAAGTGTATGTGCCAGATGAAGATCTTACTACAGAGATTAGAGCATCGTATCTGTATGAAAGGGACTACATTTAGCTGGTTAAAGTCATCCCATTCAGATCAGTTTGTCCATGTTAATAATGTCTCTTCTATCTGTACAAAAGTAAGGCACTGGATTGTAGTTTGTGTGCTCTGTCCAACCTCTTCCTTCACATACACCATGAATCAATATATTTTTGCTATTCTAATTAATGTCATACTCAATTTTTGTTCTTATAATTGAATTGTTTGTCTGTTCACATCATGTATTGCATGCCTGTTTACAGAAACACAGAATGTGATGTTATTATTCTTGTGCGGGCACATTCAATGGTGGATTTAATGGTGAGTGGTTGGGGTAACACTGGAATGAATTTATGGGTATGTATCATCAGTAGTGTTCCAGCTGGTCATGGGTTGTTTCGGCCTTTAACACTGTACACCCTCTCCAGTGGCGGCCAGCTACAGGGTGATCAGACTTGAGCTTGCATCTCAAGCCCAATTAGCCACAGCAGTTGCCTTGTTGGTTAGTGGCAGAACTCTCTCTGGAAGAAGAATCCTCCACTCCTTCTATTTTCCTCTGTAAAGTGTTTTAGAGAGTTTTCCCTTATATGATGAGAGTTTAAGGGTAGGGGATACTATGTTGCTATTGTACAAACTGTAAAGCCCATTGAGACAAGTCTATGATTTGGTATTTTGGGCTATACAAAGAAATTTGACTTGATCTAACTCCCTGTACTACTGATGCTCTGATAGTGACTGTGAAGTTAAAAACTGCTGGTTGAGTACAAACAAGCTGTTGGCCAGCTGTTTATTTGACAACAGGGTCAATGACAAATGGGACAAAATACTGTATGTAGCAACTCAGAGAGGCTTCTGACTTTGTTGTCTGAGACATGGTGCAACAGACTAATATGTATGCGTGTATTTGTGTGTGGGGTGTTAGTGTCAGATATGTCATAAGTCTAAGGATAGACCCAAGTGCAGATCAACGATTCCAAAAATCTAACCAGGTTGACAGGCGCAGAAAACTCAAAACCAATTCTAGAAACCAGCAGGATTCAGGCGGGATACACGTGGTACAGACAGACAGGGTTTTCGTGGTGACAGCATTGACGAGCAGTAGAAACAGAGAACCAGAGAACCCTGGAGACGTGGAACGTGGGGTGGACACGGCGCATGGTCAGGGGAAGTTTGAGCCGGACAGCTGTGGGGCTGATGACCTTTGAAATGGGGAAGGGACCAATGTAGCGGGCGGAGAGCTTGCGGGACTCAGTCTTTATGGGCAGATCTTGTGTGGAGAGCCAGACCCGTTGTCCCTGACGGTATCGAGGGGCCTGGGATCGACGTTTGTCGGCCTGGGCCTTCATCCTGGTGGACGAGCGAAGCAGGGCAGCGCGAGCTTGCCTCCATGTTCGGCGGCACCGGCGGATGAAGGCCTCTACCGACGGGACGCCAACCTCCCCCTCCTGGTCAGGGAACAGTGGTGGCTGGTACCCAAGGGCGCACTCGAACGGAGACGTGGGAGTTGATGGCATACTCCGCCCATGGAAGCTGTTGGCGCCACGAGGATTGATTCCGTGATGCCATACAGCGCAGCACCGTCTCCAGCAGCTGGTTTGCCCTCTCCGTCTGGCCATTGCTCTGTGGATGAAAGCCAGAGGATAAGCAAACCGGGGCACCGAGCAACTTACAGAAGGATCTCCAGAAGATCGAGGTGAACTGGGGTCCCCTGTCTGACACCACCCCCTCCGGCAACCCATGTAGGCGGAATACATGCTGGATCATCAGATGAGCAGTGTCTTTGGCTGAGGGGAGACTAGGGAGAGCGATGAAATGTACAGATTTGGAGAAACGGTCCACAACAGTGAGGATGACTGTGTTACCGTCTGAGGGGGGGAGACCAGTCACGAAGTCTATGGAGATGGGGGACCAAGGCCTTCGGGGGACAGACCGGGGTTGCAGCAAGCCAATAGGGCGTTGAGTGGAGGTCTTGTTTTGGGCACAAGTCGGGCAGGATCGGACAAAGTTTGTTATGTCCTCCTATATGGATGGCCACCAAAATCTCCTCCTGATGAAGGCCTGGGTTCGACGGGATCCAGGGTGGCAGGACAACTTGGATGAATGGCCCCATTGCAGCACCTGGGAACGGACAGAGTTAGGGACGTACAAAAGGTTAGGGGGGCACTGGCTGGGGCCTGCGTCATCCTCCTGGGCGGCCCTCACTGCGGATTCCACCTCGAACTGAACTGCCCCCAAAATGCGATCGGACGGGAGAATGGGGTTGGGGTCAGGAACTGATTTTGATGCGGGAAACTGTCGGGAGAGGGCGTCAGGTTTGCCATTTTTGTGACCGGGGCGGTATGACAGTGTGAAGTTGAACCTGGAGAAAAACAGAGACCAGCGAGCCTGTCGGGGGTTCAGCCTCTTGGCCGAACAGATGTACTGCAGGTTTTTGTGGTCTGTCCAGACCAGGAATGGAGTGCCGCACCCTCTAACCAGTGCCGCCATTCCTCCAGGGCCAACTTCACAGCAAGCAGCTCTCAGTCCCCCACATCATAATTCCGTTCAGTGGCGGATAGGCGGTGGGAGTAGTATGCGCAGGGGTGGATGCGATCATCTTTTACCGAATGCTGAGAGAGCACCACACCCACCCCCTCCTCTGAAGCATCCACCTCAACGATGAATTGCCGGTTCAGGTCTCGAAAGGCTGCCTCTGCTGCAGGGGTCCAACGGAACCTAGTAGCGGAGGACGTCAGGGCGGTGAGGGGGGTGGCCACGGTGCTGAAGTTCCGGACAAAGCGTCGGTAAAAGTTGGCAAATCCTAGGAAGCTCTGCAGGGCCCGTCGACTGGTCGGTGTGGGCCACTCCAGCACTGCCTTAACCTTATTCTCGTCCATCTGGATGGATCCTGGGGAGATTACGAAGCCGAGAAAAGTGATAGTCTCCTGGTGGAGACGCTGCAGGACTTTACGGACATGGACCACGTGTCTCTCAATACATCATTAACAAGGGCCTGAAAAACAGCAGGGGCATTTGTGAGACCGAATGGCATGACCAGATACTCTTAATGACCGGAAGTGGTGTTAAACGCTGTCTTCCATTCATCCCCCTCCCGGATACGGACCAGATGGTAGGCGTTCCTCAGGTCCAGCTTTGTGAACACCTTTGCTTCTTGGAGGAGCTCGAACGCTGAGGACATAAGAGGGAGGGGGTAACGGTTCTTGATGGTAATCTTGTTTAACCCACGATAGTCAATGCAGGGCCTTAATGAGCCATCCTTTTTCCTGACAAAGAAGAAGCCAGCCCCGGCGGGGGATGATGAGGGGCAGATGATACCCGCAGTGAGGGACTCCTGGATGTACTTATGCATGGCCTCGGATTCAGGCCGTGATAGGGAGTACAGGCCACCTCTGGGGGGAGTCGCACCGGGAAGGAGGTCAATTGCGCAATCATAGGGGCGGTGGGGGGGTAAAGACATGGCTTTAGACTTACTGAATACTGGTTTGAGGTCCATGTATTCTGGAGGGACACCTGACAGGTCCGGGAAATCCTCCTCTGCCAGGGCAGGTTTCTGTGGTATTTGGGCCTGAAGGAGACAGTGGGACAGACAGAATGGGCTCCAGCCCATAATACAGTTTTTTAGCCAGTCAATGTGTGGGTTGTGCTTAGCCAGCCAGGGGTAGCCGAGAACTACTGGTGCCTGGGGGGAGCTTATCACCAGGAGCCACAGCTGTTCATGGTGGTTGCCTGAGAGGGAGAGATTGACCGGGATAGTGGTATGGGTAATGTTGGCCAATTTCACTCCCGTCAACGCGTTGGCCACCAGGGGACTCGCCAACCTCTCAGTGGGTAGGTTCCACTGCCTTACCAGTTTGTCGTCTATGAAATTCTCGTCCGCACCAGAGTCGAGCAGAACCTCCAGCTCCTGGTGGTGTCTTCCCCACCAGAGGGTCGCAGGAAGGCGAGTGCGTGCAGCAGAGGAGGGTGGTGTGGGTGTCACGCTCACCAGTACCTTCCTTACTGGTGAGCGTTGGCTTTTGCTTGGACAGGCCGCGACAAAGTGTCCTGGCTGACCGCAGTATAGGCAGGACCTGGTGCTAAGCCTCCGCTGTCGCTCCTCCGGCGTGAGGTGGGTTCGGTCTATTTGCATGGGTTCAGGCGAGGACGTTGCGGGGGGCCGGTAGGAGGGTAGGGCTCCTGCCGGTCTGGCCCGGGGGCCCATGTCAGTGGGACCAAAAACCCGGCCCCTGCGGTGTTGCTGGAGTCGGGAGTCAACACGGATCGCCAGTGTGATCAGTTCCTCGAGAGAGCCGGGCAGGTCATGGGCGGCCAACCCGTCCTTGATCTCCTCCGAGAGGCCATTGAGGAAGGTGTCGATGAGCGCATCCGAATTCCACCCAGTTCTCGTGGCGACTGTCTGGAAATCAATGGCATAGTCTGACACCGACCTTCGTCCCTGGTGCCCCTGGAGGAGTTCCCGGGCCGCCTCATGCCCGGAGCGGTCGAAGACCCGCCTCATCTCTGCTGCAAACTCCTCGAAGCTCTCGCAGACTGCCGACCGAGCTTCCCACTTCCCCGTCCCCCACTCTCTGGCTCGCCCCGATGACGAACGCCACTCTCGACCGATCTGTGGGGAAAGAACTCGGCTGAAGTTCGAAAATCAGGCTACACTGGGACAGGAATGATCGACAAGTTCCGGGTTCACCCGAATACTTATCTAGGGGGGGAAGGTTGGGTTCACGGGCTGGTCGGGCCGACGCGGCGGGTTGGGTGGGTTGCGGGGGTGAAGTGCGGTCCTGCAGGGCAAGGTGGAGGTTCCAGAGGTCCCTCGCCATCGCCTCCATCTGGGCCTCCTGACGGCCCAGCATCGCCCCGTGATGTCCCAGGCAGGTTCGGATTTGATCCGCTGGGTCCATTTTTCTGCTCTGGTTCTTCTGTCATAAGTCTCAAGGAAGGATAGACCCAAGTGCAGATCAAAGTGTCTTTATTCTCTTCAGAAGAAAAACAAAAACTCGAAACTAAGGTAGGTTGGTGGGTTCCCAACGATTCCAAAAATCTAACCAGGTTGACAGGCGCAGAAAACTCAAAACCAATTCTAGATACCGGCAGGGTTCAGGCAGGATTTGACAGGCAGGATACACGTTATACAGACAGACAGGGTTTTCGTGGTGACAGCATTGACGAGCAGTAGAAACAGAGAACCAGAGACCGAGCAATGGGCCATGTGGGACTTAAATACCCAGAGTCCCAGGTGGGGATCATTAGCTGATTGGATGTAGTTCATGCGGTTCTCAGGTGGGGGCGCCAAGTCCACCCCAGGGACCTGACAAGATATGCACATCTTATGACTAACTCAGATTGCTGAAGCCTCATATAACCTAACAACTCCTTGTATAAAGTGTGTGGACACACACTTTTTGCCCTCTATCATTTATATCACAAGCACATTTGAAGGATCTTTCAACATCCAGTAGGAACAAGAGGAATCCACAACAAAATTATGAACCTGTCCTTTAATTAACATCGCAAAATGCCTGAATGCAGTGCAAAATGACTGGAGTCAGGGGGGAAATAGCTCACTAGGCTCTCTTTAACTGTTTTCTCAATAACTCATAAGCATTTCGAAACATCCTGACAGGAATTAACCTGTGAGAAAAGCATTCAAAATGATGACACAATGGGGCAGGATTTTAATGTGAAGCAGTTACAGAAAATGTCATCTATTTGTTGTATTTGGTTAGTGCTGACAACAGCATGTAAAGGATGGCCCTATAGACGTAGGATATTACTGAAAAAGAACGTCACTGAAGCAGAACATCACAATAGCAGGACGTCACAAATGCAGGCAGACACATAATGTTATGGAAGGGGGATGTCACAGACACAGGATACCACTGAAGCAGGACATCACAGAATCAGGATGCTGCCAAAGCAGGACTTGACTGAAGCATGACATCACTAAGCAGGGCGTCACAGATGAAGGACATCACAGATGCAAGATGCCACTAAAGTAGGATGTCACTGAAGCAGGACATCACAGAATCAGGACATTGTCGAAGCAGGATGACACAATGCAGGACATCATAGAAGCAGGACATTACAGATGCAGGATGCCACTAAATATAACATCACTAAAGCAGAATGTCACTGAAGCAGTATGTCACAGATGCATTATGTAACCGCAGCAGAATGACACAGATGCAGGATTTCATAGACGCAGGACATTACAGACGCTTGACGCCACTGAAGCAAGATGTCACTGAAGCAGAACATCATAGACATAAAACGCTGCTAAAGCAAGACAGTCTATAGCTTAGTGGGGCTTCCGTCAGCAGCTGTGTTGTCGGTATTGAAAGTGTAACATTGCTCCTTGAACAGAAAGCAAACCCCTCCATTCTCTGCCAACAACATGTTTATAGCTATTTTGTTCTGAAATGCCATAAGGTAGGTTGCTGATAGCTGATTATGTACTGCTTAAAACCCACTCTGTGTCCAGTTTCTCAGTTTTGGAATCATGATGTCACTGATGCAGGATGTTGCTGAAGCAGGATGTCACTGAAGCAGGACGTCAAAGACACAGGACATCACAGGCTTAGGACATCCAATTCATAGGAAATGGAAATCTTCAGGATGAAGGGGAGAAAGAAGTGGAGGAAGTTAATTTAGTCTCAGGACCTTAGAATCACAGGACAATAAAGGGTATAACTAGGGATGCACCGATGTGAAAATTTCGGCCGATATCAATATCCGATATACATATCGTCACTACTATTGTATAGTCACTGCCGATATCGATATTTGCCGATATCGATATATGTAGAGAAAAAAAGTTTTCTGTAGTGTCACAAATTTAGTACAGACCAGAAAAACACTGTACATTTGAAAAGCACAACAGTGATGTTTATTTAAAGGAAGGCTCACTGTAAAACTCTGTCATGTGGTTAGAGAAGTATGGCGGAGCGGATCGATGGAGCTCCGCGAAGGCGGCGACGTCGGCGGCCGCGGCGGAGGCGGAGGCGGCGGCCGGCGATGAGGAGGCGGCAGGACGGCGTCCGGCACCCCAGAGCAACGTTCCGCGCATTTTTTTTGTCTTTTCGGGCGATGCGATGTGAGGGAGGAGCCCGCTAGGACCAGCTAGCTTAGCGCGTCGCCGAGAGACACGCAGACAGTGACCCAACTAACTGTAGCGGTTTAACTCTGCCAATTGTTGACATTGGCCAGAATTTGTTGACATGGGACCGATACCGATAAGTTAAAAAACGTGACATATCGGTCGATATATGTCGGTTGGCCGATATATCGTGCATCACTAGATATAACAGTCTCGGGACAATATGGGAAATTTTGTTACAGAGCTAGACATACCGGCAAGCAAAAATCTCTCTGAAATATTAAATTCTCTGAAATATTTCAGGTTTGAAATATTTCAAAAAAAATTATTGACATTTACAGGCTCTTTCATCTATCAGCTTTTAATGGTTTTCCTGGTGTTGACTTTTCATTTAAAAGGAATCTATCTTTTAGTATAGAGGATAACAGGAGGGAAGAGAGAAGAGAAGTAGGGGAAATGGAAAAAAGAAGGAAATGAGGAAGGGAAGGGGGGAAAACAAGAAGTGAGAAGAGAAGTGAGGAGAGGAGGGGAGTTGTAGAGAAGGAGGGATAGATGAAGAGTAGGAGGTGAACGTCTGAATAAAGAGCAGCTCCTCCCGCTTCCTTGAGCTGCCTGCAGACCAGACAGCAGTAGCAGCAGGAAAAAAGTAAACAAAATAAAAAACAAATAAATAAAAACAATCAATCGGCATAGAAATCACGTACTTAGTTGGATATAAGTCAGCCTGACAAACTTCGCCGCAGCGCCGACAGCACTGCCGTCAACTCCTGACCGGACCGACATGCTCTCCCGGGGATTCTCCGTATCACTGCTGGCCGTGTTCTGCGCGCTGTGGCCGGCTGCGGTCCGGGCGGCGTCCTGCGAGCCGGTGCGAATCCCCCTGTGCCGGTCCATGCCGTGGAACATGACCAAGATGCCCAACCACCTCCACCACAGCACGCAGGACAACGCGGTGCTGGCTATCGAGCAGTTCGAAGGGCTGCTGGGTGAGTTCCTGCCGCTACTTTAATAGAGAGAGACTTAAATTAACTCACGAACGAGGACTTACAGATACTGAACTAATCTAGTAAAACACGAGACAAGCTCTGCACTTTATGTTTACAATTTTATTTCATGTCTATTCTGTTCGTTGTACGATTTTGTTTAGCTTTCTGTCCTCTGTGCACTGTGCAATGTGGAGCTACTTTAATTTATTTGTTTATTATTTCGGCTACAACTTTTTATGTCATATAAAAAATGTGTGACGAATTAAATTTTTCAATATTGTTTGTATATCCTATATAATAATAATATAATAATAATAATAATAATAATAATAATAATAATAATGATAATGTTTTTAAAGAATAATTAGCAGTTGATATAAAATAGATTTACATGAAAAATGCGTTAGGATTATTTATACAAATCACATAAAATAATAACAACAATAATAATAATAATAATAATAATAATAACTTTAAATTTACTATTAGAATCTACAATTTTATTAATGCATTTTATTTTTAAAGAATAGTCAGCAGTTGACTTATGATCAACCATTACTAAATGAAAGAGATTATATTATAAAACAAAACAAAAACATTTTAAAGATATGAAATGAGTTTAATGGTAAAAGTGACCCTAAACGCCTAACTAATTAAATTTCTGTTGACATGGTTACATTTGTGTATAAATAATTTGAGATTAGGCAAGGAGAAGGAAAGAAAATACATAAGTAAAGCAGAAGGAGAATAGATCAGGAAGGAAGAGAGATAAAGTACAAGTACCAGTCAAATGGTTGGATACACCTTTTCATTCATTTGAATGATAGTGTGTCCATACCAAGGTATGAACTCCAATGCGGAAATGTCAAAAACTGCATATGGTGATTTATAGCTGGCTACAGAAGATATAATCCCCTTGGGCCCCCATGTTGAAATGTCCAAGGAGAAATAACATGTCAACAGCCTAGTTTAAGTCTTTTTACATGTTCCTTATTTTATTAAAGCTAAGCATTCGGCATAAATAAGTAAATTATAGCTTTAAATGACAGGTAGTTCACCATTTCGGGGCTGAAGCATGTTGTCTGCTAAGCACCACCCTTGCCGAGCTCCACACTCTTGTGGAAATAAGACACTTCTGGCTAAAAGTAGAGGCTGCCTACATTTAAAGGGGCAGTGGATGATACTTATTTCAGCAAAAGACTGTTTTTCAAACAAAATGTGATTCATGACTTTCTCTGTGAAAAAAACACTGTCAGTCTTATCCATCACATTTCTTTACAACCTAGCGATTGAGTGGGTCACTTGCATTGCATGGAATTAGCCTCTCGCCGGGGTTACACTGACCAAGCCTAAGCAAGTGATTGGCTCACTCAGTCAGAAAAAAGTCTTTTGACAAACAGCTCAGCTGCCCAATCAGGTGCATGGATTGTGGGTTTGCTGTTGACAGGCAGCTATGCAGGCCAATCAATTTTGATTGGTTGAGGTAAACATGCCCCTGTATCCCAATCTTCTTGACTTTGGTAATATCTTTTTTAAACATCATAATTTAGAGTCTATACATCATGGCAAATGCAAATATGACATCTATAAGTACGTAGGAATATCACATTTATATGCACTGGCACTGTATGTATATGTACATATTCAAGTAAGAAAATGGATGTATTATGATCTTTAAATATTTCAAAAAAGTTTTTAGCAGATAAAAATAAAGTCAAGATGAGGATGTTAGGCTTTAAGAATACACACAATGTTCATGAAACAATTCAAAGAAATTGAAATAGGTGAGGTTAGCAGACTACTCCAATGTAACACACCTCAATTTCCAACTAAATTGTTGACAGTTTAGGTGCATTGTCGGTGAAGTAGGCACCAGGTTTTGACAAGTAGAAGGAATGTGTGGAATATTATTAATTCTACTGCACCAATCCTGCTTCTTTTTCCTTCTAAGATATCCATCATGAGCCTGACAACATATTTAGGAGTGTAAATCTAAGTTGTTGGTGTGCTGTCTTCTAAACCATATTTGGCAGTGCAATCATTGTTTTTGAAGTGTCTGCAACTACTCTTTAAATATATGTTTCCAATGCTGTGTACAGCACAAATTGTACTAGGGTGTAGGCTGAAAGTTCAATGACAGATATCTCAAAACCAAAACCTTTGTTTTCAGGGGGGTTTGGATGAACCAACCCATAACTTGTCCTAGCTCAACCCAGTGACAAGTAATTTCTTGGAAATTCCAGATCATGGTAGCTGCAGTGGTTAGTCTGTCACCCCCTCTTTACCGTAAAGAGAAAACAAAGCTGTGTCTGGTTAGAACCCTTCTGACTGTGCAACAGGAAACCATCAGTTCGCAGAAAGACCATGGAACATTCTTGTGGAAACCACCAATCTGATCAATTTATTCAACACAAAAACTTGCCTCCTATAACAGAAGTCAGTGGTGAAACAGGCATATTTTAAAGCACTGAGTTTAATACCCACTGTTGGTTTCTGGTTTGACTGTAGCACTAATCCAAGACTACATCACTGGATAGCTAGAATACCTGAACATTACAGACAGTCCAGCATTTGTAAAACTAGTTTTAGTTGGCCAATTGAATGAATAGAAAGAATGACACTAGAAAGTGAGAGGCAAACTTTTTAATAATTAATTATCTACAGTTCTGTGTTTTAAATCAAATGTATTTCATAGGAAGAATCTTTTTTAAAGGTAAAAATACATTTTTAAATAATTGGAGATCCTTCAACCCAAAATATAATGCTTTGTTTGGTGTACAGCAGAGCCAAGAGTGCTATCACTGTGTCAATATCATACCTTCACACTTATTAATGCCTTTATCATCTCTTATCACACCCTCCTCCTCCTTGGTTGTTTTTGCTCTTCCCCTAACTTAAAAGAAGACCAAATTTGTATTAATGAAGCTTCTCTTCACAATTATTGTTATTATTATTATTATCATTATTATTATTATTATTATATCTAACAATTTAACAAAGTACAAGTGTTAGAAAAGGAAACTTTTATCAGAGCTGATAGGAATGGTAAAGGAGACACACAAAAATGTTGTGTTGTGGAAGAAAGTTATTGAACTAAACATGACACCAAACCTTCTGGTCAGTTTGATGTATATTCAGCCATGTACTGTATTGAGAGAAATTTTGAAACTCAACTGAGAACATTTGAGGAGGTTATGGGCTGTTATAAAGCAAGATACAAAGCATGCTAAAATGCCTGTAGTGAGTAGTTGTAATGGTAAGAATTACATGTAAAAGGTAAACCATCTTAATTTATGTTGTGAGATTATTGGACAGGATAGGATACAGGAAAAAAGATAGACACAGACAAAAATGTTTGGGAACCACTGCTTTAGTGACATTTGATATTTTATGAACCTCATTGTTTTACAGATAAAAGTCAGGGCATCACAATTTTTTTTAATAAAATTTCATTGAAAAATGTACAGTACTCGAACAGACAGACATAGTGAAACCACTGATAAAATTCAGTGTTTAAAGGTAATGTTGAGTGTTAAAGATAATTTATTAAACGGAGTGTATTCTTGTATCTCCAGTAGTAGGTTGACTTGCTCGCTAAGTTTCTAGTGGGCTGTGTGTGGAAGGTCATTATAATGGAAGGGCTGTCTGTCTCTGTGTTTGTGGTGTTTGTGAAATAGACTGGTATTCAGCTCTTTTTGTGTTTACCGTTGCTTCTCTCTTTACCTGCTGATACTGAATATCACAAACTGTGTGTTTTTGATAAGTTGAGCTAAAAGTGCTCTGCATGTTCTATACATACACTACTCTACACTATCTCCATATATATATATATATATATATATATATATATATATATACATATATATATATACGAACTTAAGAACTTCTTTGTGTGATTATAGTTGGTGTTCCAGGTAAAATTGTGATTTGTTGTGATAATTTGGTCGAAGAATTTAACGTAATGCACATTTAAAGGCATCTATAAAACCTTGTTAACCGGCATAGGCTCAGGACTGATCACCCTGCAGCTGGCCGCCACTGGACAGAGTGTGAAATCTGTCTCCAATAAATAGATACAATTTTTGTTTCCAGAAACACAGAATGTGATGTTATTATTCTTGTGCGGGCACATGCAATGGTGGACTTAACAGTGAGTGGTTGGGGTAAAACTGGAATGAATTTATGGGTATGCATCATCAGCAGTGTTCCAGTGGGTCATGGGATGTTTCGGCCTTTAACACTACACACTCTCTCCAGTGGCGGCCAGCTGCAGGGTGATCAGTCCTGAGCTTGCGTCCCAAGCCCAATTAGCCACAGCAGTTGCCTTGTTGTTGGGGGGGGGGACTATGCATAGCAGGGGTGTCCGGTTCCCTGAGTCAAGGCACTACCTCTTGTCATGTTTTTGGGAGCTCAATTGGGGTCATTCCTCTTCAGCCATAGACACTGGCTGCTTCTGACATGGTTTGACGGCTGTGCGCTGGCTCTGTCCCCTGACCCCCAAGTCCCTCAGAAGTTTTGTGCGGGATGTTCCCACAAATCTTCTGCACCCAACCTCCATGGGGTGGACTTCAGCATCCCAGCCATGATGTTGCCCTTCAGCAGCCATTTCGAAGTAGTGCAGTTTTTTTCGTTCGTAAAAAATACATTTAATTATTGGCTAAACTTTGAGCTTGACTAAGATCAAACGAGGGGAGAGGGGAAGTGGAAAGGCAGAAAGCTTTTACCAGAGAAATACCCTGCAGGCCATAAACCACGAAGCAGTTTCAGGTCAGGTAAGTTCAAAATTTTATGACTTCATTTTGAAGTTGTAGCCAAACCTCAGTCTTGCTCTGCAATAAAAACATTGATGTATCAAGTGTTGAACTCTTTCTGATCCAGTCTTGAAAAATGTATCAGGATAGCAGTCAGTAGAAGACCTGTGTGTGGTCATTGAGAGGTCCTTGAACTTTTAATGATGTAAAAAAAAATCCTCTGCAAATATATAAAATAAGAACTCAAGGTCAAATAAAATTGCTCTCAACCAAGATTTTGAGATCATGTGAGACTGAAGTTAAATCCTTGTGTCTGTTGTGTGTGTTTCTTGCACACCAAAGACCTAAAATTGAAAAACAATTAAGAAAGACAATTTTGTATAGTTTTTTTTTCTTTTTTAGTCAAAAATGGGTATTTTTGACAGTTGAAATCTATGTTCATTTATTGACATTACAATGTCTAAGGTAAGTAGGTTAGGCAACTTTATAGAATTCATTAGACCCTATTTGAGGATATTTGACTGTATAAACAACAAGAAACAGTGTAGAAGTCCTGCCTCATGTTTCAAACCACTCAATCCATGTGACTATGTGATGTTGTGAGGTCACATCTATACAGTCACTGCCTACACACCACCTGTTCACAGCCAATCATATTAGCCAATCAGAGGAGAGACTCAGAAAGACTAAATTGAGATGATCTTTAAATATAATTTGTTAAGAATATCAAAATTTCAAATAAAAAACAGTAAAGGGTGTAACATGGGAGATACAAAGGAGGTACAAAAATAAGTGGTTAACTAGTCAACCTAAAAAAAAAGAGATTTCAGAAATCAAGTAATCGTTAACATCACAGACTTACAGCTTTTCTACAGTAATGGACATAAATGAAGTATTGAAAGCTGATCCAAATGATCTGAATCTTCACTCAATAACTGTAGGAACAACAGGAAGATGAACCTACCACTTTGCTAGCCAAGCTTGCTAAAAAAAAAAAAACATGGGCTTAAAAAAAGGGTTTTCTCAAGTGTTGTTAGTTGTAAAGGCACAGACAGCTTAAATCAAGCTGTACATAACCAGCACCATGTAAAGTTATTGAAAGAAGAGAAGCATGTATGGTAGTTGACAGGGTATCTCCTCGACTTGGTTGATGGGGGAACCACTTTGTGTGACAGTCCTGTGTGTTCTCCTGCCTGTTTAGGTACTGGCTGCAGTCCAGATTTGCTCTTTTTCCTGTGTGCCATGTATGCACCCATTTGCACAATCGACTTCCAGCATGAGCCAATCAAACCCTGTAAGGCGGTGTGCGAACGTGCAAAGAATGGCTGTGAGCCCGTGATGAAGCGTTACAATCACAGCTGGCCCGACAGCCTGGCCTGCAGCGAGCTGCCACTGTATGACCGTGGAGTCTGCATCTCACCCGAGGCCATCGTCAAGGCAGAGGGACCAGGTATATATGCTCTTATTCTTTTTTCTGATTGTCATTACATTACATACAAATGTGAGGATTGGGGGTTCAATTATCGGCTCCTCCAGGTTACATCTCATTGTAAGATGCTTAACCCCGATTGCCTCTGATGGCGTCTGCCATATATATACTGTATATATATATATATATATACAGTATATATGTGTATGTGTATGTGTGTCAGTATTTGACATAATGCTCTTGTGATGAATGGGAGACAGTGGACAGGTTTCAAAATCTTATTGAAAGCTTGACAACAAAAGAGTGAAGGTTATAGCAGCAGAATAATTACCATGGAATATGGTCATTAATGGTATATGGTATATTAATGACCATAAAGTATATGATTGTTGACATAGTCAACAATCATATACTTTATTGAGATATTTGTGACCTTGTGCTTTATAAGCTTTATAAGCCTAACAGATACCATGAGTCTTTTCTCCTTGACTTTTCTCCCACTGACTCTGTCAAAGAGCTCCTTGACCTTTATAATGACACATCCATGTATCTCTAAGATGCCCAATCTCGCTCAGCTCAGTTTAGCTCAGTGGGGTTTTGGGATTTTCCCTCAGTTTTACTTGTTGAATTCTAAGGTTCTGCAGGGTGGATTGTTTCAGTCATTGCACTGCTTTTCAGTGGGATTCCAGTCTGAACATTGCCTCATCAGAAATTCCTCCTTTTTACTGTAGGAACAGAAATCCAAAGCAGTTACAGTTTAGCTTGTTTCATTGCTAACATGGTACTGTGAACAGGTGATGAGACACTTAGTGCGGCTCTTGACACATAGGCACAGCTGTGCTATGAGCTAACGCTAATGTCAGCATACTAACATGCTCAGAATGATAATGCTAACCTTGTGATGTTAGCAGGTAATGTTGCACACTTGAATGAAGGAATGTCCTCACGGTGTGCTGAATTAAGTTCTTTCTTTTATTCACTTCACGAACTCATTACACGTAAATGCCACGTTCATGTCTCCGTCTTCTTTCGTTTTCTTCTCCGCTCTATCTGGCTACAACAGACTTAATCTGGGCGTTTACTGCCATCTACCGGTGAACTACTGTAACAACTAGCGTACATTAGGAAAACAGCGTACAATAGGAAACCCTTAATCTGGGCGTTTACTGCCATCTACAGGTGAACTACTGTAACAAGCAGCGTACATTACAAAAACAAAGGTCACAAGCTTATGAAGGGGCAACAAAAGGACAGAAAAATGGGGGGTACACTACACTCTCCCCTGCTAAACTAATGTCGTCCCGACATTTCTAATCTCTGTTCATTCTGTTTTTAACAGCTTGATCGCTTACAGGTTTGAGTCCCATATCTAAGACATTTCTCTGATAACAGACATCACATAACATATATCTCATATTCCATATCATGTGTCAAATGAAGGAAGTCATTGTGCACTACGACCACCATCCATTTCCTCCGCAGTGTCCACGGGTAGTCTGTCTTATCTGGGGAAAGGTATGACCTTTGACCTGTAACATATCAAACAGAATCTCACACTTAACTTGTAAACAAAATACTCAAAATCTCATCACTTTCTTATGTAACTCTTTTCAGTCTGAGTCTTTAACTCGTTAGTCGCCACTCTCTTACAACAATAACTTCAATAATTCCTGTGTGTGATTCCAAGTGAACTGACTTGTGTGCCTCTGTCAACTAAATACGCTTCATTTAACTATCTCTTCTTGTAACCATATGCATTCTACCTTTACCTAACCCTGAACTCACGAATATCTACACTCATCCTAGAACTGGGGTGCATGAACATAAACATTACTTAAATGCAAATTCTAAGCTTTTAATACTAACTCTAACTGAGTGTAGGCTGCCCTAGTTTATCATATGTAAATGTTCTGGGTGCCTGTCTAATTCTGGAAGGATACTGTCTTGCAGGAGGGGAGGACGGTGGGGACACCTCTTCCTCTTCCTCAGTCACATCTTGCACTTCGCCAGCATCCAATGGCGATAGGGCTTGCTCTGCCATGCATTCAGCTTCCTCCGGTGCTGGTGCTTCTGTTGACTGATGAGGTTGAAACTCCATAGCCTCAGCTCGCAAGTTGCTCCTGTGTTGTGGCCAGCCAGAGATGCATCTCCAGTCATCCTCTTCACAATCAGATGAAGGCTCTGGTTCTGCATGATCTGTGGTCTGTGGTCTTGTCCTGTGTCCTTTGCGTACTCTCTCACCTCTTTTCTTTCCAGGTGGTGCTATCTGAACTGGCAGAAAGTCACAGGGAAGCAGCAGATTCCGATGAAGCACTCTGGTGCGACCCTGGCCATCCTCTGGTTGTACTTCATAAACGGGGCTTTCTGGATGTTTCCTACTTACCACCACATGAACTTTCTCTTCCCAGAACGATCTAAGTTTCCCGGGCCCACCTCTTTCTGTGAGGTTGCGGATCAGGACTCTGTTGCCAGGATGCAGTTCTGCTCCCTGAATCTTCCTGTCATAGCGCTCTTTTCCTCTTTTCCCACTGGCCTGTGCGTTCTTGGTGGCTAACTGGTATGCCTCTTCCATCCTCAGTTTCCACTTCTTTGCATAATCCTCATGAGATATACCACCATCACTAGGTGGGAGGCCAAACATACTGTCAATGGGCAGTCTTGGGTTACGACCAAAGAGCAGGTAATATGGGGCATATCCGGTGGACTCATTCCGTGTGACATTGTAGGCATGCACTACTTTATCCAAAGAACTTTTCCAGTCTGTTTTGGCTTCGTCATCCAGGTTACGCAGCATGGCCAGCAGGGTGCGGTTAAAACGTTCCACTTGACCGTTTCCCTGGGGGTGGTAAGGGGTTGTGCGCAAGCCTTGGATTCCACAGTACTTTTGAAGTTCAGCAAACAATTTGTTTTCAAATTCTCTCCCCTGATCGTGATGTAATTTGGTGGGAAAGCCGAATTTGAGGACAAAGTCTCCAAAGATCTTCTCAGCAGCCGTTCGAGCACCATTGTTTTTACATGCATACGCCTGTGCAAAGCGTGTAAAATGGTCCATGACCACTAGAATGTAGTCATATCCTCCCTTGCATTTCTCTAAATGGAGGTAGTCAACTGAGACCAGCTCAAAGGGATATGTTGTCACAATACTAGTAAGTGGCGCTCTTTGAGCTCTCTGAGGCCTTTTCCGCTTCACACAGCTACACACCTTGTTGATGTGGTGCTCTACATGTCTTTGCATGTGAGGCCAGAAAAAGCGCTCACGGACTAGATGAAGTGTTCGCTCCACACCTAAGTGTCCCATTTCTTCGTGTAACTGGTTCAGGATCAGTGGACGAAACTTTGCTGGCATTACTAGTTGTGTACGTGTGGCTGTCTGCCGCTGGAGGACACCATTTGCATCACAAAACAGTTTGGCTTTCTCCCTAGCAAAAACAGACAACTCACTGTGCACGTCCTTGATCCTTGGCCACTGCTGTTGGGCGACACACTGCTTCACCTGCTGCAACAGTGGATCCTCCTCTTGAGCAGCTCTCAGGTCTTCAGGGGAGATCTGCCTGGCTGTGTCGATCTGTGGCTCACTGCTCAGCTCTGTGATTACTTTTGCGATGGTCAGTGGACACAGCAGCGGCTCTCCCTCCTCCCGGTGGATGGACAAACCTTTTGAGAAACTGGACAACACTTCGGGCTGTATCTGTTGGGAACAGGTTAGCATGTACTTTTCTATGTCAAGGGGCATCCTGGATAAGCCGTCTGCATCAGAATTAGACTTCCCTGGCCTGTACTTAATTGTAAACCTAAAATCTGCCAGTTCAGCCACCCATCTCAGGAGAGTTGCATTCAGCTTAGCAGTGGTTAGCACATATGTGAGAGGGTTATTATCTGTATAGACTACGAAGGAGGGAGCATAATATAGATAATCCCTAAACCGCTCACATATGGCCCATTTCATCGCTAAAAACTCTAGCTTACCAGAGTGTAGATGATAATTCTTCTCCGGAGCAGAGAGAGTGCGGGATCCATAAGCTATGACCTTTAACTTGCCTTCCTGTCTTTGATAAAGCACCGCCCCAAGTCCTTCCTGAGATGCGTCACAATGCAGGACGAACGGCTCTTCAACGTTTGGGTAGCTCAGTACAGGGGGGCTAGACAGGTGATCAATCAGTTTACAAAGGACTGCACTATGTTCATCTGTCCATGTGATACGCTGATATGAGGGTACCTGGCTTCGCTTTTTCTTTCTTGCCACAGCTTTTTGCTTCTTGCTGGCTGGCAGGGAGTCATTGCTTGAGTCGTCAGAGCACAACAGAGCATAAAGAGGCTTGGCAATGCGAGAGAAATTTGGGATGTAAGCTCTGTAGTAAGAGATGAACCCAAGTAACTTCCTCAACTCACCCACAGTGGCTGGTTTCCGTTCCTTCATATCTTGGACTGGGGCTACTTCTGCCGGATCCATGGTGTAGCCTTCTTTTGTCACAATTTTTCCCAAAAATCTGACCTTGTTTTTGAAGAGCTCACACTTCTTGGCAGTCAACTTCACTCCGTGTTGTTGATAACGTTGAAGCACTTTCCTCACATCGTTCAGGTGATTTTCAAAGCTTTGGCTGTGTACTAAATTGTCATCCAAATAAGGCTGACAGACGTCATCCCGAAGGCCGGCAAGGCACTCCTCCATACTTCGCTGGAATTCTGAGGGAGCTGCAGATAGGCCAAATGGGATGCGCACCCACTCATACAGTCCCCAGGGCGTTATAAAGGCAGTGAGGGGCCTACTACTCTCTTCCATAAAGCCTTGATGGTAGGCCTTTCCCTGATCTAACACCGAAAACCAGGCACTACCATGTAAGCTGTCAAGCATGTCTTGAATGCGCGGGATAGGATGGCGATCAGGCAGAGACTTTCTGTTGAGCTCTCTATAATCACAACATAGACGGAGGGTCCCGTCCTTTTTCCGCACACAGACAATGGGAGATGAGTAGTGTGATCTTGATTTCTTAATCCAACCCCTGTTTAGTAAATCTTCTAAGTATTGCTTTACATCCTTATGCAGTGGTTTTGGCACAGACACATAAGTACGTCTTACCGGTGTTGGGTCAGTCAGTCTGATTTTCAGTTGCAGGGAAGGGATGCACCCAACGTCCTCATCATCTCTGGCGAACGCTTGACACTCTTCCCTCAACATCTGCTTCACCTTCTGCTGCTGAGCAAAGGGGAGGTGAGTCAATGCTATAGGTGGATCATACCTGTCCTTGTCATCCAGCTCCCTCTTAGCAAGTTGAATTTCCTCTTTGTGGGCCTCTGGGGGCGCCACAGGAGAAGCTGGTGGGGCAACGACTGGCTTGGCTTCTGCTGGATAAACAGCCTTGACTCGCTGAACTTGCCCCAGCATTGTGCGCGGACCTAGTATGATGTCGTGGCAGGTGTCATTGGTGACAGGCAGTGTTAGGCGAGAATATGTCCCTTTACTCAGAGTTATCATGCTGTCGGTCATACTCAGACCATCTGGCCAAGGGGCCTCCTTATCAGGCATGAAAAGCGCTTTTTGGCTAGATAGTAGAGGCCCTGTCCTCACGGAACACTTCACGCTTCTCATCTGACCAGCTGGAATCACCTCCTTCTGCCTTCCCATTCTCACCACACCATCGCTGCACTCAGGGTCACTGGCTTTTATCATTCTTACTAACATTTCAGTCTTTTTACAATCAAAAGAGAAAGCCATGCTAACAGCCTGTGTTATTACCTCTTGTGGGTGGTCCACCCCACTCTTCAACAGCTGTTCGATCACATTGTAGCCGATGATCGGCTCCTCTGCTGCACCTTTCTCATCTGTCACCAGCATGGGCACTTGAAGCGTGAACTGCGGGGCTTGTGACGGCTCTAGCTGGAATTTTACTTCCACCCATCCTTGAAAAGGGATATCTGTCTGGTTGACGGCTTTGCCTACCAGAGCGCCAGGGCCTAGCAGTTCTTCTGTGTCCCGGACTCTCGCCTTTGGGATGTATTTTTTTCTCCAGACTTCACTGATGAGGCATACTTGTGATCCTGTGTCCCATAAGGCTCGAGTCTTGACGCCATCGAGGCAGCAATTCACCATGCACTTCTTGCCAATGAGACGCAACAGCTGAGAGTGATGTTGGGGGGAGATGTGGCTGACATACACAGACCCGGCCAAACTCTCACCTGGTCCCACTCCTTCTGCCTGTAGTCTCTCTTCTAGCAGGTGAATGCTTTCCCTGAGGATAGCCTGGGTGCCTCGTGAGTCATTAAGCTGTTCTTGAATAGCAGGGGATGTGCCTCCTATGCTTTGGCCAGCAACGTCCACAGTCCCACTTTTACCTTTCGAATTCCTTTGAGCTCTACAGCCTCTTGAGAGATGTCCAGTGAGGCCGCATTTGAAGCAGTGGTCACATTGCTCCTCTTCACCTCTCTCCTGACATCCTCTGCATGCCCGTCTGGTTCTCGATTGGAATTGATTAGGTGGTCGTGGCGACCTCTGGACATTCTTCCTCAGCTCAGCTACCTCTTCTCTCAGTTGTTTTACCGCATCCATCAGCTCTTTTTCCATTTGGCTTTTCACCGCGGTTATCTTTTGACTTTTGACATTGCCTTTAGCTAAGGTACTCTGTCCAGGTTGCTGATTTGTGTCGGCTTGCCACTGATCAACACATGTCTCTGTCTGTAGCTCATTTACTCTGGCTGGTTTGACTAGAAGACTCTTCTTCAGTTTCTGCTGTCTCTCCATGTCAACAGCAGCAGCATCATTCATTTTCTCTATCAAAGTCTCATCAGTCACCCCCTGGTCATCCAGGTAACATTTCAATTGCAGCTTAATATTATCACTCAATAGCCCTGTGCTAAGTGACCTTAGGAATTTCTTCTGAATGAGGTCGGGGTTATACTGTACATCTGAGCTAGAATCATATGCAGCTGCCATTAGTCTTTCTTTGAGTTCAATTGCACGAAACAGAAAGTTCTGAGGGGATTCTTTTGCATCCTGAATTATGTTAACAAGTCTGTGGAACATATCGGTTGTGCTATTTTCTTTAAAGTGAGCCTTGAGAATGATCTTCAATTGTGCCAGTGTCAAATTACTTTTACTTTCTAACATATCCCGTAAACTAGTTCCTGGAGTTGCAGCTTTCACTACAGCTTCGACTATTTCTGCATCACTATGGCCTTTACGTTTTCCAGTGTCAATCTGATGCATGAGATTGGTGTAGGATAATTTATCCTTTTGCCCCAGCTCACCTATTTGGCCATTTATTCGAAACTCACGTCTGATGACCACTTCTGGAGCTCGGGGAAATGGAGAGTAGGATTCGGTGGATGCGCTGAGTGGCCTATTAATTTTCTCTCTTAGCTGAGTCATCTCTTCCTCAAGCAATCTGGTCGACACCTGGAAGTTCGTCTGCATTTCAGCATACTGCTTTTGTAGGCGCTGTAGCTCGTCTTCGTTCCCTCCATTTTTCCCATTCCCCTGTGGCGCATCTTGGCTCAATCGCTTAGCTGTAGTTAGCAACTTTCGCACAAACGTCTCGGCTACGTCTTCCTCTTCACTTTCTACCGCTTTATACACAGACTCGTTTACTGCTCGGATCAACGTGTGCCCCTTTGCTTTGTCTGTTGAAACTTTAGCTTGAATACACACCTCGATTAGCTGCTCAAGTGTAAGCTGACACAGTAGCTCGGTTAGCTGATCTTGTAGCCGCTCTATTTCCATCTTGTGTGTTCGAACTCTTTTCTTCAGACGTCTTTTTGCATCACGTCGAGTCCCTGTTCGGGCGCCAATTTTGTTGCACACTTGAATGAAGGAATGTCCTCACGGTGTGCTGAATTAAGTTCTTTCTTTTATTCACTTCACGAACTCATTACACGTAAATGCCACGTTCATGTCTCCGTCTTCTTTCGTTTTCTTCTCCGCTCTATCTGGCTACAACAGACTTAATCTGGGCGTTTACTGCCATCTACCGGTGAACTACTGTAACAACTAGCGTACATTAGGAAAACAGCGTACAATAGGAAACCCTTAATCTGGGCGTTTACTGCCATCTACAGGTGAACTACTGTAACAAGCAGCGTACATTACAAAAACAAAGGTCACAAGCTTATGAAGGGGCAACAAAAGGACAGAAAAATGGGGGGTACACTACAGTAACATACATTTTTCAAGAGCTTTCTACTTATATACGATAGGATGGAATTACTAATACTTTAACTCCTACATACTCACCTTAATCCATGCAAATCCAATCAAATTAAAACATTTATCTATTTTTTCTTCATCTTAACCTTCAACAAATTTAACATTCAGTGGCATTAACAGACAATGAACCAAACAAAATATTTGCTTTTTTTGTATTTTCTGTACATTTTTTGACAAGTAGTTTTAATAAAAATTTTAATTAATTAAACTAATTAAATTAGCATGTTTTTAGGAAGGGCAATGCATTTTTAAATTAATCTAGCAAAAATAAATATGATTCAAAAACATGTTGAAATCTATTAACCAACATCTAAACAAGATAAAAAGAATGTCATGTTTATAAAGGGTTAGAATATTTTATTCAGAGTAATTGGTGAAGAATGAAATTAGTTTTGCAGATATTTGGTGAGAAACCAAAGTTAATGGACTGCATTTGTATAGCGCCTGTCTAGTCTTTTCAACCATTCAAATTGCACAACAAGTTATATTCATACACTGATGGTGGTGGCTATATACATTCCATCAGAGGGAAATCAGGGTTCAGTATCTTGTCTAAGGACACAATGAAATTGAACCTGGGCGAGCTGGGAATCAAACCACCAATGCTCCAATTGGTGGATGATTGCTCGACCTCTAGGTACAGCCGCCCAAAAAGTACAGTGTCGACCAGGACATTACAGAACAACCAAACGCAAACCTGCTGGTTCGGGTTGGATAAAAAGATCGTTGTATCACCAAAGTCGAATTAGGATTCATCCTTTGTGGTCCATGAATGCCCAATGACCACATTTTTGTTAGACATAGTGTACATTCTGTCTGGGAAATTCATAGGTATAATAATGTTAATTTTTATATTAACTACTCTCATTGCTACCATAACCAAAACTTCACATAAACAACAAAAGTTTGAAGTCTGAGACATGTATGTTCCCCACAAGATAAACACTTTGGATTTTAATGATCCCATTACCTTTCTTTTAGCACTACCTCTAATCATCAGAGAAATCCATGCATCTATCAATCCATTTTCGCACACAAAATTCCATGGCTAGGATCTACTCTTTTTCCTCACAGTTGGATATGCACAGAAGACCTCTAAAGGGACACATCCTCATAAGATGCTCAGAGTATTACTGGTGAAGGAGCAGCAGCTTTACTAAAAGCTCCTATGCTCCTCACGTTATTGGAAAGCGTGAGCCCAGTTACTCTGTGAAGGAAAATAATTTTGGTCTTGATCGCTCCATATAGAGAGGCTACAGTCTTAACTGCAGGCAGCCTTGGTTCGAATCCTGCATTGGATTAAAGTGTTAAAGAAATCACTAGAGTCTCGTGCAAGTTTGCTGTATTGTGGTAAACCTTTATTCTCAGTGGTCTATAGAGCATGGTGGACTTTCTGCTCCAGAGTGGGTTTGATATAGAAAGCCATAGGCAAACCACCCTATATACCATCAGACCAAAGCAATCACAAGGACACAAAGCATTTGAATATAGACAAAAGGAAGGAAGGAGGTTTCATTTTAGGTAAAAGAACAAGGGGTCCCCCACACAATGAAATCATAGTACCACTAATTGAATCCTCCTCATCATGTTATTCTTGCTCATACGCACAGTGAGAGAGCGAGCACAACAGCCATACATACATTTTGCAGACATGATGCTTTTAATCAATTTACATTTACATTTTTCGCTCCACCACTTGTGAGAATGACCTGTGGCATATAGTGGTGTACCTTTGTGGCCTCAGTCTATGAGGAAGGTTCTCTGATATGACTTCAGTGTGGTCTGCAGAGGATAAGAGATATATTTCCCGTGATACTGTATAGTATTCCTCAGCATTCTCTTTTCTGACAACTCTACCAAAGGAATAATTCACACTCCCAGATCCAAACCCACTTTCACTCAACTCAACAGAATTTTTTTCTCTGTACAATATTTTTTTCTGTCCTGTTGTCAAACACTAATTCCTAATTTACCTGTTGTGTTATATGAAAACAAGAAATAATAGAATATGATTTCTTTCTGTTCTGATCTCTGATTTTCTATTTTTATAGATCCATACTACCAGGACCCAGCCAGGTGTAACCCAGGTGACCTTTGACATTGATTGTTTTTTGAAAGCTATCCCATTTGTCAGCTGGTTATTGAGATATCAGATTGATGAGGTTGGATGCATAATTAAATGATATTCCAACTCTTGCAACTTTGCCACTGATTATTATCTGATTATGTTCCCATTGACTAGTTCAATAAAAATCTGTGTTCTGGTTGTGATTCTCTCACAGAATCCAGTCCAGATTTTCCTATGGACTCCAACAACCTTCACTGCAGAGGACCAAATGGAGGTAAACTGTCTACCTTTCTCCATCTACAGTATGTCCCAGTTCTGGCTTCTGTTTATTGAAAGTTTTGAAGGTTAAGGTATTAGTCTTCAAAACTGCCCAAACAAAAGTGCGTTCAACCCTTAAAAAGGCTGAGAAAGAAAAACACATATCTTACATAGTAACCACAAACAGTTTGGTAGGGTAACTTTGTACTAAACAAGATGATGGTCTACTGTTAAGGCAACAACTTTTTCTCTAGACTGTGTGTGTACATCGCACATTCATGCTTGAATTTGTTGTTTGCACTGTTCCAACTAAAATGAATGGGAGATGTGGTTAATTTTTATAGAATGGTTTTGTAATGTGACTATAAAAAATGCATATTATATGAACTCCAAAATGGTAGCTATTCACACAGATAAAAACGTGTATGCCAGATGAATAACCCAAAAAAGTTTCTAGCTTCTGTGTGCAGTCAAGTGTTTATATGCATTTACATTTCTCCCAAGAGGCCCCTAGAACACATGTGTCAAACTCAGGTCCTGGAGGGCTATGTAGGTGCATTTTTTTTGTTCCAACCAGGCAGTAACACACCTGATTCTACTAATCAACCAATAGCGCTCTTGCTGAGGACCTTCATTAGTAGAATCAGGTGTGTTACTGCCTGGGTGGAACAAAAAAATGCACCCACATGGCCCTCCAGGGGATACACGCTCAAAAATAACTTTCCTAAGCACTTAAAACAACAAAATATTCATGGAATGAAAAAAGAATTATTATTTTATAAACAGTTTTTTTGCTGTGAATGAGCCCCGGGAATAAATTGGCAGCAAGGCTCCCTTTATGAAATAAAAAAGTCACATGACAAAGGTCTTTCTGCAAATGTGAACAGTTTGCTTTCTTTTCTGTGTGTGTGTGTGTGTATGTGTGTGTGTGTGTGTGTGTGTGTGTGTGTTTGTGTGTGTGTGTAGATCGCTGTAGATGTAAGCCAATCAAAATGTGTTTGAAAACATACCAGAGGAACAACTACAACTATGGTGAGTTATCTGGGACTTTATTCAGTTTTTGCAAATATGAAATTGCTGATCATTCTGTTTTCCACAGTAGATATACATACCGGCTAATTCATTAATGGTTTTGTCAGTCATCATAAATATTGAGTGTTGAATAGTTTCTTTTCCGGATGTTCTACAATCAATCAATCAATAGAGTTGAGAAGCTTTTAGCAGTGATTGCTCGGGTTGTTTTTGTTTTTATATTTTGCAAATGTTTGCTTTAAGAAGCTAAACGTAAGACAGAAACAAATGCTAACTATAATTTCCCCACATACACTGTATTTCCAAAAGTATTCGTTCAGTCGGGTTGAGGTCTGGAATGTGCAGCGCAGTTATGTTCATCCACACCAGACCCTGTCATCCATGTCTTTATAGACCTAGCTTTTTGTACTGGATGGGTGGATTTGAATGGATGAGAGAATACCTTTGGAAATATAGTGTATATGATTATGAGTAAAGGGGGTACAATTTGTGACTAAAAACTACAGCAAGTAGGTTCCATTTCTGTGGCAGTCTGTCGGTGCATTTCCAAACTGAGCATTTAATGTCAAATGAGTGCACATCTGACTGTCAATCATCACTTCTCAATTGCTTGAAATCAGCAAGGAACAGAATCAGTAATAATAATAAAAACCTCAATGAACTCAGTGGATTCTTTCTCTTCGATCTTCTTCAAAAGCAAAAAGACCAAAACAGCTTTTCCAGATGATTATAGGTACAGGCACAATTTGGCGAATCCAGCAGAGATTTCCATGTGCAGTTCTAGAACTCTCTAATGCCTTTGGCCACCAAATAAATTTGGAAAAGATTTTCATTTTTTTTTTTTTTACCTTTTTTTTAGCCATCATTAATAGCAAGAGCTAATTTTACAAACATCCAGAAGCAGTTTAGTGAAGCATGATGGCAGGTCAGAGTACACATTAAGGTGTCTTAAATAATTATTTTTAATTGATTAATGACCATAATTTGACTGCTGGCCTTCTGTTAATTAAGAATTGCTACTACTGATATTACAGTTCTTGCTCAGTGGGAAAGAATACTAGCATTTAGTCCCAGGTTAAATGACTCCAGTAGTTACAGCTCCGCCTCTGATCAGCAGTGATGACACCCACACCATGACACTCACATTTTAGCGATAATGCCCATAATGCTGTGGTCTGATCGAATCTCTATGCAATGTTTGAGTATGCTAGGCTAGGATGAGGTGATAGGATCTATTGCAGCTTTCAGGTGCCACCAAGCAACAGACTCTCCAATAACCAAAGGCTCCTTCAGTGGCTGTACTAAAACATTGTCTGTAGTTGAGAACAGGGCAGGACTCTGAGAAGAAAAAAATTATGAGAGTTACAGATGAAGATAGAAAGAGAAGCTCAAAAAGAGGAGCTCGGAGTATCTGATGAGGTCCTGGCAGTCTAAACCACAGCAGAGCAATGTTCTAGTCCAGCCCTAACTATAAGCTTCATCAAAAAAGTAATGTTTCTCAGTGTAGGAAGGGTGTCTGTGGCCTGGACTAAAAGAGAAAGGTGATTCAACAGGAGAGGAGCCTTGTAGTTGAAGGCTCTGCCTCCCATTCTGATTTTAGAAAGTCAGAAACCTCTAATAAGCCTGTGTTTTGGGAGTACTTAGAGACTTTTTGGAGCAACCTGACGATAAATAATTACAGTAGTCCAGCCTGGTAGTAACAATGCATTTACAAGTTTTTCTGCATCTTTTAGAGACAGGAAGGGCCCTTTGCTATGTTGCATAGGTGAAAGAAGGCAATCCTAAAAATATGTTTAATGTGGGCAGTGAATGACATATCTTGATCTATGAAGACTTACAGTGATTTTGGAGGCCAACTAGATGCCATCCAATGTAACTATATGACTGGATATTGAATTTCTGAAGGACTCCAAACCAAGTGCTCAAGTTTTGTCTTGAGTGCAGTACAGTAGCAGAAAGTCACAGGTCATCCAGAATTTGAATTTCCATATTTGAGGTCTTGCTAGCTGGTTGGCTTCATTTGGCTAAATACACAGATACAGTTGTGTATCATTTAAAAACAGTGAAATAATTGAATATTTTGTTAGTGTTTCCTAATAACTTTACCTAAAGAAGGTATATAAAGGGTGAAAAGTATGGGTCTGAGCAAATAACCTTGTGGAACTCCATGTCTTACTTTTGAACAGATAGAAGAAACATTGTTAAGATGAACAATTTGGAAACGATCTGAGAGATAGGACTTAAACCAGCTTAATGCAGTCCCTTCCATACAGATAATGTCACAGGTCGTGGTCTGAACCCCAGAGGGGACACGGAGACAGATGCAGAGGTGGGTGGAAAATAAAGGTCTTTTATTCCACTGAAGCAAGTGAAAAGGGGTAGCTGGCAGGGGGCGATGATGTAGGATCCGTCAGGTTGGCGGGGCAGGGAGGAGATGACAGGAGCCCATTCCGGTTCAGACAGGTGTGCAGGAGAAACGGAGTGGAACAGGAATGCTGAAGGCCACAGAGGTGAGGCTGGGTCGGTTGGAGCAGGAAGAACTGGCGAAGAGGTAACAGGAAACCGTTAAGGGGAAGATCGTGGCACAGAGACACAGTAGCCGAGCTAGCGCATTAAGAGTAACCTTACGTTACCGACGTTGAAGCTGGAACTTTCTGGTGATGAGTGGAAGAAGAGCCATTGTTTGAGAGCTGTGGATAACGAGGTGGAATTGGTGATAGGTATGCCAGGACTCCAGGATGCCAGGACAGGGAAAAAACACCCTGAAACTCACAGAGTCACAGCTGAAGCTATGACAAATGAGATGCTTTCATCTTGTAATAAGATCTGATGGTTGAGAATGTCAAATACAGAACTAAGGCCTAACAAAACAAAAATGGAAATCTTTTCTTTAGTTTTTATCTTTCATCTGATACAGACAGGGAAAAACACACTGAAACTCACAGAGTCACAGCTGAAGCTATGACAGATGAGATGCTTTCATCTCTGTAATAAGATCTGATGGTTGAGAATGTCAAATACAGAACTAAGGCCTAACAAAACAAAAATGGAAATCTTTTCTTTATTTTTTATCCTTCATCTGATACATTGAAAATGTCATTTGAAACCTTCACTGGTGCTGTGATGCATTCTAATTCCTGACTGGAAATACTCATATAAACCATGTGTCGGAAGGCACACAACTGACAACTGCCTTTTTTAGGGGTTTTTTGTAGGCGAGAAAAAGAGAAGGTTGGATATAGGTCTATAATTTGTTAAAACACCTGAGTCAAGCACAGATTTTTGAGGAGAGGTTTAACTACAGCTATAATTAACATTGACGTGCCCAGATAAGGACATGTTGATCAAAAGAACAATTTGAAAAAATGTTAACTCTTACTTCTCACTCTATGATCTCTATGTTTGAGGGCAGATTGGTACCAGTTGATGGCAAAAATTCTGTCTCTTAATTGTCAGAATTTTGTCATTAAAGAATCCTATGAAGACGTTGATACTAAGAGTTGGAGGAATATGTGGATCAGTAAAGTTGTGCCTTTTCACCAGTGTAGCTAAAGTGCTTAAAAAAAGATACTTAGGGTTGATTTTTTTGTTTTCTAAGTGCAGAGTAATAAACAGCTCTGGCTTTACAGAGGCCCTTCCTGTACTTTCTAAGACGCTTTTATTTTTCTGTAATGCCATATTTGTTTGAGTCTTCACAAAGTTAGTTTCAATTTACGGATTTGAGAATTATACCAGGGCATGACTCTTTTTTGTCTAACTAACCTCTTTTAAAGAGGAGCGATAGTGTCAAGAGCTGTTTGCTGTGACCATGCAGTGCTCTTTACAAGTTGATCTTGTTCAGATGGACAAGCAGCAGCAGCATAGAAGTCTGAAGCATAGAAGTATGAGTATGAGTATATGGCTTATGGCTGGAAGGAGTGGATTCATTCAGGCTAACTAACACTCCTGCTCAAAATTTTAAGGTCATTTGCAAAATTGCCAGAATTCACATTTTGCACTGTTGGATCTTAAGAAGGTTCTAAGTAGTGCTTCAAAATGCAAAATTAAGAAATCAGTGTGAGACAAAAAAAATTGAGTAAGCAATTTATTGCAAACAACATTTAAACTGAAATAGGCTGTTCGTCAGCTGATTAAAATTTTAAGACCACAGCCTTTAAAAGCCCAAATCTTCACAAAAATGTGGATTCACTGTAATTTTCTGATCGGTATCCACACTGTTACTTCCTGTTGGCAAAGGCAAAAAGCTTTCTGACTTTGAGCATGGTCGGATTGTTGAACTGCATCAGCAAGGCATCTTGCAGCATGCTATTGCTGCTAAGGTTGGATGCAGTAAGACAGTCAATTTAAACTTCTTAAAAGATCCTGACGCTTATGGATCATATTAAGCTTGTCACTGGTGCCAGCTGCAGTCCCATAACCATAAGACAGCATCTGCAAGAGATGCGTTTCAAGAAAAAAAAAAAAAACGTCTTCAAAGGTCCTTTTAACGGCACAAAATTGCCCATTTAGAGTTTGCACATGAGCACCAAACATGGGACATTGAAAGATGGAAGAAAGTAATGAGAAAAAATATAACATTAACTGATGGCTTCTAATGTTACTGGCATGACATGGAGATCCCACTTGAGATGTTTTCTACACACCATAGTGGAGGGGACGCCATCATCAATGGAACAATGGAGCACCAGGTTGTGCAGAGGCGTCCTCATCACTGAAGGCCATGTGTGGTACTGACAGGACAATGCTGCAGTTCACAATGCCTGCCTTCCAGAGAAATAACATCACTCTTTTGAAACATCCTGCATGTTCCCCTGATCTTAATCCAATTGAGAACATTTGGGGTTGGATGGGAAGGGGAGTTTAAGAAAATGGACACCAGATTTCCATCATCTTCACCACTTCGAGCAACATTCCCACTAACAAACACTAGCATCAAGAATGCTGAAATAATTTTTGAGGTGATTAATAAGAATGGTGACGCTACTTATTACTGTGTCCTATTTTGAAGAATGTATTTCTGTTTTAGGGTTGTTGTTTTTCTTTTTATGTCATCTTAAACTTTTAAACTATTTCAATTGTTTGCAATAAAATGCTTACTCAATTTTTTGTCTCACTCCCATTTCTTCTTTTTGCATTTTGAAGCACTACTTACAACCTTCTTAAGATCCAACAGTGCAAAATGTAAATTCTTCCAATTTTTCCAACTGGTCTTAAAATTTTGATCAGGAGTGTATTCCTCACGATGTAGCCAGGTTTCAGTAAGGCAGAATAAATCAATAATATTATCTGATATAATATTGTTTATTATTGCAGCTTTGGATGAAAGATATCTAATATTAAAAGTCCACATTTCACTCTCCAGTTCAACTGTACTTTAGCTGTATTGGTGGTAATTTTACTTGTGTGTGTGTAACTAGTCTCCTGTTGTGGGGGACAGTCATAGTCTCTATAAAGTTTTTAGTGGGTGACTGCTCTGAAAAATGTGTAGGACTTAACTCTGCCTCCTGGACTCAACTCTGGATTGTCAGGGTTTTTTCAGGTGATTAAGTCTGCTATGTTTGCGAGATAAGAGTAGCACTGACCAAACTGAGCTGTATGCCATTTCTAGCTATCAGACTAGCTATCAATTTTTAGCATTGCCCTAGAACATGACAAGTTTTCTATGAAGCTCACTTTTTTTCTTTTCTGGGTACCAACACGACAACCAGTGGTGGAAAGATTTCATGTGAGTAAACATGAGATCTTTCATCAAGTTTGCCAGGGGACCAGAGAAAAATTGTGTCCGACATAGTTTGTGCATAGGTCCATATGACTCCACATCAATCTTAGTGACCTCCGACTGGAGTACACGATTGTTGTTATCACCAATGTGAATAATCATTTTTTTATATTTAGGTTTAGTTTTAGCTAATAACTTCAAATTTTGATTTAATGTCCTCTGATCTAGCCCCTGGGATACAGCTAACTGTACCCTGGGGTCGCTGGATTCATGTATCAGACTATGGAGCTGCCAATAACTAGAGTAAGCTTTTACCTCACTTAGCCTCCAAGTCTACAACAACTCTACACATGTATTAAGTGTACCGTTATTGCTGATGGAGGCAGAGGAGTAACTAAAGATTTGACACCCTGAGCAGAAAAAAAAGAGGGGGACAGAGATAGCAGACAGGGCTTGACGGAAACTAGTGTACGTACATTGAATAAATTAGCTTAAAAATTAGATAAATCAAAACTTGTCCGTTAATTTATTATTAGAATGCTAGGCTAACAGTCCCTCAGCTGTGTGGCCTTATAACATCACACATGGTCTCTTCTATATGTTTATGTAATATTTAGCATTCTAGGCTAACAGTCTATCCAGCTGTGTGACTTTATATTCCTGCTGTGATGTCTTTCAGACCACACAAACACTAAAGAACACCTATCAACTGCCCAGCAAGGTGCTGTTAAACCAGAAATGCTACAGCTACAAGTTTCTATTATTCTTTCTATGGGCTACATACAGCATAGCATTGCTAAGCTACTGCATTGTACTGTTTACTAATCATATGTTCCATATGCTTGTGTCATTGAATATGACACACAATGTTGTCCTGAAATCACTCTCTATTACCCAAGTAGGAGGTTATATGCAGAGCAGCATATAGTGAGCTCAATGGCAACATTTTAAAAATACTTTACTCTACATTGCATGATGATGTGACTTGAAAAGTGTTTGTTGTTCTGCCCTCAGAGACTAGAAAAACTTGTTCATTATAGGAGCATCTTACAACAAACAGTCACAGTTCTGATATGTTATTATAAATAACAAAAAACAAACAATAAAATCAAGACAAAATTAAATACAAATGAGTGGTGAAACATGTTCAACAAACTATAATAGTTTTCTCCATTCCCTTTAGACCCTTCTACAAGTCCATCTTCTCAAATACCAGCGTCAAGACAGCTTGACATTGGCTAATACCAGGATTTTGGTGTCAAAGTTTACCAAAGTTAGCTAGATGTGAAAAAAAATTGTGAATTTATTGTGCCACCTTTGAGCAAATCCACTGAAGTTCATTATTGTCATTGTCCTCAGAAATTGATGCTCTTTCAGCACCAAGGACAGCAGCCAGACATACTGTCTATTGTGGGAATGACAAAAATACAGTTTCTGGGTCAAAATGAATTAAGTTCAAAGGGGATTCATTTATTTGTTTTAGATTCAGAGAGTTGACCCAGAAACTGTATTTTTGATCAGAGAGTCCTTTGTGAGGTATTTTCATTTATTGTACTCCCACCTGCCACTTTATTAGGTAGACCTGTTCAACTGCTTGTTAGCACAAATGTCTAATCAGCCAATCACATAAGAGCAACTTAATGCATTTAGTCATGTAGACAAAGGCAGGACGATCTGCTGCAGTTAGAACTGAGCATCAGAATAGAATAGAAAGGTGTTTTATGGGACTTTGAACATGGCATGGTTGTTGGCGCCAGACGGACTGGTCTGTATATTTCAGAAACTGATGATCACAACCATCTCCAGGGTTAACAAAAAATGGTTAGATAAGAGAAAATATCCAGTGAGTGTCAGTTCTGTGAGTGAAAATGCCTTTGAGATGTGGTAAATGGGACATTTGCATCCTAATTTAGGATTGTCTCGTCTTGCGCACCTGCACTTTGATGTTGTTGTACATGTAAATGCATAGGATAGTGAGAAACAAAATTTCGATTCCTTTGTATGTCAAGTACATGTGAAGAAATTGACAATAAAATTGACTTTGACTTGACTTTGATGGATATGTAGATGATAAAATCTGCAGCAACTGAAGGTGCTATTATGTCAATATGGTCCAAACACACTGAAGACTGCTTCCAGTACATTGTTGCATCTATGCCACAAAGGATTAAGGCAGTTCTGAAAGCCAAAACTCTGACTTGCAATCTGGCCATTGAGCTCTTACTTTTAATGAATAAAAGATTGTGAGTAAAACAGAGGAAAGTTAAATATTCATTATGTAAATGTATGCTAATGACTCTTATCTTCAGTGATCAGGGCGAGGGTGAGGGAGGTGAGGAACCGTGGTCTGGAGCCTACAGCAGTGGTGGATGTGAAGGAGGTGCTCAAGTCTTCTCTAGTCAACATTCCCAAGGAGACGCAGACCCTCTACTACTCTTCCTCCTGCCTGTGTCCTCCTCTGTCTCCTGGGGAGGACTACCTCATTATGGGCTACGAAAACGAGGAGTCATCTAGGTATAAGCATGACAATTATAATATAATAGTTAAAGTGTTGTTACTCATCTAAACCAGACTGTGAATATCAATCCATTGTTAGAGCAAGTCATAGGTCATCAGTCTTAACCTTTAAGTCTCAAGAAAGTGCTCAAGTCATTGCTTAAAGTCAAGAAAGTCAAGTCATACAAATTAAAACAAACAAACATTGACAATGTTAAGTCTCTCTAGAAAGGAGTTACCCTAGTATATGTAGATAATGTTAATACAATCAATATTAATATATATTTTGTATTTATCTATACATGCAATGATGAATGGAGAAAGGTCTCCCATAATAAAACACCTCTTATCCCATATATATGGTTCCCTGAGGTCTGCATGGTCACCATAACAAAAACTGTAATCTTATATTGCTTCTTAGCATCTTAGCATTTACATTGGCTTTCTCGTTAACGTTTGTTCCATTTGACCAGTCTTTTAGCAGTGTTTGTCGAGCAAATTTCAAGTCCTCAAATGTGTGACTCCAGTCACACTGGGGTCATGTGACATGAGTCCCTCACTTCTGATGTGTATGTGTTGCAGGTTGCTCCTGATTGACGGCTCCATTGCTCAAAAGTGGAAGGACAAACTGGGCAGGAAAGTCAAGGTCCGATTCACATGCAAACCCATACACACACATTCACAAACACACACTCTGACAGCAGCAGTTCCTGTGCAGCAATTTTTCACACAAAACACATTGCCGCTGACTGGATTTAGGGCTGCTCCAGTTATTTGCTATGTAAACACACCTGCAGGGTGCAAGTGGAGGCTTTGCCCCCTGAGAGAAATACACACCACTAAAAGCAGCTTTTTTCAGTACATCTGTTCCTCAACTACTGTTCATGTCAAGTAACAGAACGTATTCTATGGTGTTATTGCTGTCGCAGTAGATGAGGAGAAACTCATTATTAAGCTATTTACATATCTGAAAATCCTAAAACTTGTAAAAGTACTTTAATGAGCCTCTGTGCATCTTGCACTGGCTGAATGAAGGTTTGTGTATAAAGTACACATAATGTGCCACTGTGTTGTGTTGCCATCAGTAAGTGCTGCACATTGTTGAAATGGTGCACATGGGGCTATATTAATAGATATACCTTGTCAGGAGAGCAGTGTCTCTTTTCAGTCTTTCCAAAAATGCTTAGAGTGCTGCTGGCAACTGTAGGCAAACCTATATTCACCATACACAAGTTTTCCTAAAACCTTTTGTCTTGTAATGTTAAAAGTGAAACATAGCTTTTGAAATTCCAAGAAGCATTAGTATGTTTATTTAATGACAAAATGAACATTAATTGACATGAAGCTAGCCTACTCTAAATGTTCCAGTGTTAGCTCGACAGCTAATTTTTACTGCCATCCCTTTGAGTGAATAAGGTTAATGGTCTTTTCATGGATGCCTCAGTGGCAATAATAAGGTACTGTATTGGCAAGTACTGCATTCCAAACTTAGTTGAACATTAGGTTTATGTTGATAGCTAGAGCTAATAAATTTTATTAGCTTTTCGGGCAGTAGTCACTAACTAGAGATGCTGCTTCATCTACATCTGTGAAATCAAAGACCAATTGTTTTAAAGGAGTGTGAAGTGAAGTGTCAAGTAGAATATGAGCCTCAAAAAGTAGCCAACTGCAGGATCTGGGGACAGGCCTTAACATGTGGTCAATTTGTAACATTAAGAATGGAATTTCTTCTGCTCAAATGCTTTTATTTACTTTGAATGACATTTGCTTTACCTTCAATCTGAAGTTGATTAATATCTGGTGATGATTCCAATTCCATTTCACTTATCATCTGTCTGTCTTTCTGTCCAGAGGTGGGATCAGATCCTGCAGGGGAAAGGCCGCGCAGCTCAGCGCCGAAGTCGCCCCTGAGATCTCACTATGTGTGTCTGTGTGTATGAATGCATGATGGACTGTGTGTGTGTGTGTGTGTGTGTGTGTGTTTAGATATTGCACTATCACAAGCTGTTGTAGCTGAATGTAGTTCATCTCTTCATCTATCAGTCTGCTCAGAGCCTGATTTTTACCATTTATTATCTTTGCACAAACATTATTTAGTGTGTGTGACTGTCAAAGTGAGTGTGTGCAAGTATGTGTCTGTGTTCTTTGTGTGCGTGTTTGTGTGTATGTGTGTGTCTGTTCGTACATCTAAAGCACTCAATAAAGACGAGAGAGGGGGAGCTTCTAAACTGTAGTACTGAACCTATGCACAGCCATAAAGTATGTACTGTACATGACACTGTTTTGGAAAAGATTTTTATTCAGCGTTAGCTATGTTGACACCACATAAGGTCACAGTGTTGAATAATCCTAAATGTTGACCAAATATTGATTTGTTGGAGGACATTTAAATGATATGAAACCCATTCGGAGTTTGATATTTGAACTACAATAGTTCTTTAGCCGAGACCTGAACTCTAAGTAATTCTACAGAAGAAGAAAGAATATTCACGTGTTGTCCAGACAGCATCAGAAGCAGAAGGAGTTGACTACATCCAGCGCCTTCTCTGATCTCTCTGTCTGAAAGCAAATGTCTGCGTTACACACAGTTTTCCTTGAATCACAAATTGTTGAACAAAAATTCAATATAGTGTGGAAGGAGTGTGCCATTGCAAAAATTACTTTTTGTGTTTTGGTATGATCAGTCATTAATTTAATACATTTCAGGTAAGATTTAAACATTTCGTTGCTTCTCTATGTATTGGACCCAATTTCTGTGTGGCCCATACTGAGAGAGAAGTCAAGAAACAAAGGAATAATTGAATACAATAGATTGAATAATATACTAAATTTTTGAATAATTCATATTGAAATTCCCTTTCAAAATTCTGTGACTATTTTATAGTTATATGCTCCATTGTTATATACACACACGCTTGCCAATGTCTGTGTGTATATATAAATATAAATATAAATATATATATATATATATATATATATATATATATATATATATGCTATAAAGCTTTTTTTAATAAAAATGAATTTAATTAAGAACATTGGCATACTCCTGACATTATAGTCATTCTAGTAACTTTGTGATTTGTAGGTAAATGTCACTTAAACTTAAGTCAAGTTTATAAGGTCATGTGACATAGCATTATGTTTTCTCACAAGCTGTTAGGGAAGTGAAATGGGATGTTCGATCATTACCAAGGCTCACTGCTAATGTGATACACTGTGTTCCTGTTGAGCATTGGGGAGTGGTGTGTAGTGAGGCTAGAAAGTTACATAAATCTTCTAAGCTACGATCTGTCCATTGACTTCTAACTGGGATGCATTTCCAGTTTTATGTGTAATCTGGTGACAGTCAACCAGTAAATCGATTGTACTGATCACTATAATTATCTACATCATATCCATGGCATTAACTCAAACAGATGACAATACCTTAACACTGTGGAATAATAATTTCGTTACTGTTAGCGTAATGACCCACAGGAAGAAAGAAAACCCTGTGACTGCCTTTTGGGAAGAATTTTCTCTAACAATTATGTAGGAAGTTCAAGACTACAAGGGCTTCCCCCTAATAGTAGACCAAACTTCTCAACAAGAAGACTCATGAGCTACTTCTTGCGACTGCAAACACTTTTTTACATATAATTTAGAATGGCCAGGTTGTGTTCATCCAACCTACATGTCATCGACGATCTTGCTTCAAGCACCCATACAGACACTAATACCCTGCATATATATATATATATATATATATATATATATATATATATATATATATATATATATATATATATATATGTATTTTATTTGGAAAGGTTATTGACCTAAACTAAATTGGATTCAACTAAATCCAACTGTAAAACCATGGATATGATATATTTGCATAATAGTCCCAGCGAAATGATGAATTTAACATCTATTTGGAAAGCCTAGAGTAACCACATAATTTGAATATTTTAACCTAAAGAAGAAGTTACCTGCAAAATCAGGTGGATATACAGTAGTCCATATGAGCCCAATGGAAACCTGGAAATTGAATTTTTCGAGCTTCATGTGGTTTTCAACTTAATTTGATATTGTATTATAGATCCATGCTCAGGAGTTACTTGTTACGTGTTAAAAAGCAAACACTACATTTACAGGTCAGAAATCAACAGTGGGTAAAGGGTCACCCCAAGAAGGTGACATAATGCAAAATCCGCAGGCGAACATTCTCAGCATGTAAGGCACTGGCTAGCATTGGGCTAATGTAACTTATACATTAGCCCAATGCTAGCCATTGCTAAAGACAAAATTTAAGCAAATGCTTGAATGATATATGGTTAGAACAGTAAAATGTAAAATGAAAATTTTGACATCATAGTAGTAAATCAAATCAAATTAATATAAACATGCAATCACTAGTTGGCAAATTACTTTAACTGAAGATCAGTTGACAGGTAACGGGTAAGAAGGTGGCATTTCAAAGAGAATTTTGCTTCACTTGCAATGTTAAAAATGTCCTAGCTTTTAAATGTCTAAATTCTTTTGTGCTGTTCCTGCTGTCTGAACATTAGCCTTAGATGAACAAACAGTAATTTCATTATTACACACAAGTAATCACAAGTAATGTTAATGTAAACATACTAACACTCAGTACTACTCTAATATTCCAACATTTTGAACTTTGAACTCCCAACAGCTGTTTGAACCATTAAACATGTATTTAAACAATATGGTCAAACCAAAAGTCTATTTGTGTGGCCAGAAAAACAGCGGCCTATATGAAATAATAAACAAGAAACTACCAGAAAAACTGCTAGCATCAAAGGGCAATTATTTATTGTCTACTAGAGGTATTCAGTACATGTAGCCTTTTGTTTTATTTGATTGTTTTATAGTATGATTATTTATTTACAAAGGGTAAGGCAAATAGACATGAATACCTACCCTTTTTCCTACACACAATAGCACTGCACATATAGATAATGAGGAAGAATAAATATACACCGCACACACACACACATACACACACACATATGCATTAACATATTCAAGGAAACACACAGAGACCAATGCAGGTTGAAACTCTAGATTCTTAAAGAACACCAAAAAATACACATCAAAATGGCTGATCCTAGAGGTGAGAGGTCGACCAATAGATTCACCATATATAGTGTAGCAAAGTTGCTGTATAATGGGCAGGCATGGATATCATACTGTTCCCCTTACTAAAGACAGTCTGCAAACATGTTTAAACATAGACTTTAGTAGAACAGTCCATCACAGCCTCGGGTACATAGTCCTCCGTGGGTCATGACTCCAACCAGATTTCCAAAGCACTCGTAGGGATGGTGGAGAGGACACAATGATTGTTGAGGTCGGCTGGAAAGGCCCCTCACCCTAGGGGTGTACACTGTCTTTGGTGGGTCTGAGCGGGTCTCACTTAAGGTCCATGGCAGAGGACTCAGGACCAGCATATTCTCAGTGAGAACATCGGGGCATCGGTGTGGAATGTGGATGAACCCCCCCCGGGGGTGAGGGGTTAAGCAATAGGTCTTCTTATAGTGTAAGGTTTTTATC